>CM046660.1:147000736-147358236 GCA_025594165.1 Tamias sibiricus | reverse complement strand
GCATTTTATTTTCCACAGTGGGAATCAGCTGAGGATAGACTATGAGCAGTGACTCCGAATTTCCTTTGCTTTGTCAAACTGTGTCACAACCGTAAAGTTATTTTAACAGAGTTTATTTGCCTAGGCATTTCCTTTCTCTTGTAGTAGTGTAAAAGAAAAGGAAACAACAATTTAAAATGTAAGTACAGTTGAGTGGAAATGAGGGACTGTTCCAGCACCGATCATAAGCAGACAATTCAATGATCAGTATGTGGGATTTTTAAGCTTTAAAAATATATCCACAAATCCCTTTTTGGCTTCTTTCATTTCAATTTTCTTCAAGTAACTGCACTGGGAATTAGACAAGTTTGAAAGATCTAATTTTTTTCTTTCTTGGACCAATTCTGATTGCTTCTATCATGATTAATACTGGCTCAAATGGGAAACTTTTGTAAATTCTTCAATATGTGGTATATTTTTGATGTTTCAAAAGTTCATTACATACATCCCATCACAATAATTTATGCCATTAATATGTTTGGTGGGATCATTCAACATATTTCTTGAAGTAACTCCAATAAATTCTCCTTCCTGGGTCAAAAAGAGTCCCTTTGGTCTTCGATCTGGCTCTTGCAGGCCATGCGTACAGTGGCCAGGGCTTAAGCCCCAGTACTGTACAAGTATGCAAACAAGCAGATTTCACAATCAGATGCCACTGAGAGTAGGCTCCCTGTGCCAGACTCTCCTTACTGACCGCTCTCTCATCTTGGGCCAGCTTAGGGATCTGAGAACCCACTGCAGTTAGAAAGAAGTCACCTGACTGTGAAGTTTCCCTCCTGTCTATTTTCAACCTCTCCAGCTCTCACAGTCACCATGAGTCAGGATTCCTCATCACCGTCTTGGCCAGCATAGCACCCACAAAAGGGTGCATTTACCTCTCCCAAGAGAAATGCATGTAGAGAGCATGCACTATTGGTCCCTCTATTTCTAGAGTCTCATGTGTGCTGTAAAACCCCTTTCTTCTAAGTTTAAGAAAATAACTTGATGATATAGTAAGACCTGGATATATATATTAACCTGTCTACAGCAGTGCCTGTCCATAGACATTTTTCACTTGATCCTCAGAATAACCTTTTGAAGTGGGAAGCAATTGTTAACCAGTACTTTATAGATGAGTAAACAGAGATGAAGACATTTTAACTAACTTCCTCCCAAATCACCTAATGTTAGAAACTGGACCTGATTCCTGACTTCAGATCCTACCTCTAGGGTCCAGCTATGTTCTTTCCATAACCTCTGGTGCACAAATCTAACCACACAAAAGTAAAAAAGGATTTATAATTATTTAGCAGAGTATGGTAGTGTAAGTATGCTCATCTGATTCAGCAGAAACAACTATGCAGGAGAGAGATGGGAGGAGGAGAGAACTAAGGCAAGGTCAAGAGCAACTGCATTGGAATTTGGAGGAAAAGCAAAGAAGCACCTGGTCTGCAGCATGTTAAACAAGTACTAATGGGATAAGTGACAGCCATCATCTTGGGATAGAATATATTTTTATCTTGCTTGAGAGTTTTAAAAACTTTTGTATTTTTTCATAAGGACTCACCAAAGTTGCATGCCTATTCTCTACCGTATTTACTCTTATCTCCCAATTTTTATGGACATAAAATTCAAATACATTTTACAAGTGAACGGACAACTGTGTACTAAATAACTCTTGTAAGTCACTTTTTCTTTTGATATTTTTTTCCTGTCCCAAATAATGCTTCTTTCAGGATGTGAGGTTAGATATTTAATTAAAATGTAATTATTTCCTCAGTCATGAGTATGTAATTGGAGTACTAATATTCAGACTTATTTAGAGATCAGATATGTAGTATGATAGATTCTGTAACATACATGGAAACTGAGCACCTTCACTACACATTACCACACAAAACTTTTCATGTATTTTTATTTTCTATCATTAAAGTAAAGGGGGAAAAAAAGAAAATTAAAAATGTCCACCAAATTTTTACAACATCTTAAAATTACTTGATATTTCATAACTGAAATGCAAACTCTGGGTGACTGGAAAGTGAACGGAAGTTTTCTACAGTCTTTATGTTAGTTAGCATCAGGGGAAAAACTATAACCAGTGTCTTCAGAACACTCTCAGAGAGGGTTTGTGATTCTTACTAGCTGGGGTGGTCTTGCTGGTATGGATTCATTACCAGGACTCACCTTGGGCAGTGTAGAGATGTACTGGATATTATGAAGTTTAGCTTTTTAAAAAAAAAAAATTCGTTTTGTAATTTTGTTCACATTTCAACTGATAGAAGACAGAACAGATACTTGTATTTTCTAAGAGAAAGAAAAAAAAAATTCCTCCCTGTTCTTCTGAAATTTAAGCAGGCAGCCCTTGGAAGATCACTGGGAAAAGTCTGTATTTTCTCAGGTTTAACTAAATAATTTATGCATACTTTCACTTTGGCATGATGAAGCAATTTTAGCCTTTAAAACCCACAACTACTCAGGAGGGAAAAGGTCTGGTTCCTGCAACTTAAATAATTTAAACATCCAGGTGGAAATGCTCTCAGCAGTTTCCCTTTTTGAGACAAAGGAAGAAGACTTCAGAATTTTGTGATACCAAGAAAAAAAGAATTGATAAAAGACATAACATCAGCTACATTTAATTTAGAATGGAAATCATACAATATTTTTTGAATGATGGGGACCAGAACGAAGCATGAGGTGAAATGTCTGCTTGCCTGCTGGTTATAATAAATGGACAGACACATAGAAAATAATGCATGATCATGGCCCTAAGCCAAATGTATATGTCCATAAATATAACATAAACAAAAAAGCATCTATAAAGGCCAGTATGACTCTACAACCTACATCAGCCCACACCCCAAGCACTAGGTGGCTATCAGATCTCAGAGCCAGTTACGTTAAGATACATTGTGCTTTAATTACTGACATCTTGGGTTAGATAAATGTGTGTATCTTTTGGTATATAACTACAAAACAAAACATCATTTCTTTAGGACACAGAGCTACAAAAAAAAAAAAAAAAAAAAAAAAAAAAAGACACATGGAACTACTAAATACTGGGGGAGGCTTTGAAATGTAAGTGTTCAGTATGATTGGCCCTCTGAGTCCATGGCCTCTCAGACTGACATCAGATTGCACAACTGCTATAGGGAAATTTGCCTCCTCTAGCAGGTCTGTAGTGACGTAGTTGTCAAAGAGTGTGGGATTTAGAACACAGCCCCTGCAGATTTAGAACACAGCTATAATCAGAAAGTTTTATGGGTTAAGAATGATTTCCTGCTGTCTTATAAACATTCCCAAAAAGGTATAGGGCACTTTGGGTTATAGTTTCTTGTGGGAGAAAAAAAAACACAACACCCAAGAACTCATAAGATAAAGCATTGTCTTTTAAAAATCTTTATCACATCCAGATTTGCTGGCTCACATAAACATGATTATCAGTTAAGGTACAAAATAAGGAAACAGCTAAAGAAAGTTGGTTCCCTTAGAATTGAGAATGTTAAAAATTATACATTAAGGGTAAAAAGAAATCTTGTTACGCATGCATTCTTTAAAATGAGTACAGGCTTCATTCTTTCATATACAGAGGACCATAGCTCTTCAATATTCGTGGATTTTTAACACTGCGAAACTTTTGGCTCTGGGTATCATGGGTGTGCAATACACTAGGCCCTTCAAAAAAGGATGTAAGAAAATGTAAAGAAAGAAAGGCTACCCTCTGAGCCAACAGGAAAGGCTTAGCTTGGCCAGGGCAGCATGAAAGAGGGTTGCTGAAACCCGTTTGTCACATGCAGAACAAGGTCACTGTGTTAGGATGACTTCACTCTGAATGCGATGCTGACTCTGGTTTTGTTGTGGTGGTACTCATGAGGGCCACCTGAGTGACGTAGGCTAGAGAAGTTGACTGGGGAAGAGAGATATTAAACCATGGTCACAGTGTGCTGTTAAGGGATTTACGAAACGTTATTTGTGATTGCTGTATAGAGCTTGAACGTTGACAGCTAAGGTGCAGAATGTGAACGGAGGCTCAGAAGAATGAAGTGGAGTGGGTGGTTGTTCTTTCATTTTCTTTTCCTTTTTTTGGTCATCCATTGACTTTAATTAAGCCCAGCCAGCCTCATAAGCATGGGAAACTTGGAGAACTTTTTTGTTTAAAGTGACCTTGTTCTCAGGGTTTGCCCTACAACTTCTCTCAGCTCTGGTGCAAGGATGAATATTTGCATTCCTGCTCTGAATCTGAGAACAGGGCACCTGGCATAAAAAGAAAATTTTAATCTCATCTGAAGTATAACAATCAGAGTGCTGTATTTTAAGGGAAAAGAAACCTTTCTGTAATCCTGCTGGTTATACTTCTTAACTGTAATATTTTAAGTCAATTAATTCAAATTTAAAAATAATGAAATTACTAGCAGAGACTCTAAACTTCTTTTAGTATATTAAATTGGGCAGATTGCTTCTCTCCTTCTAATTATGAATGTTGCAGTTACAAAGAAAACTGTCATTTTGATAGAGCAAAAGACAATCTGTCTGCCAAAAATGTCCAACCATAATTCTAAAAAAAAGTCATCGGCATCAAGAACATGCTACTTTGTTTGATGTACTGTCTTATTGGAAACCTAATTTGCTTTCAACCTCTGAGACAACACATAACATAAGTTTGTGTGACTAATTTTTCTTGGAAATATGAGTAATTAGAATTAGGGGCCATTTTCATAGCGGGAGTGGACAGGTTTTTAAAAAATTCAAAGTAAATGCTATAGTTATTTTCTTTGCTTTTTTTTTATGGCACTCCTAAAACCAAGTAGAAGGGGGATGCTAAGCTTTGTACTGGATAATGTGAGTCCCCATGTAAATTGTGAGCGATTGCAAAGTACAGAAAGGTTTATTACCTAAGGTGAGCCCTCCCAGAGCTCCTGGAGTATAAAAGCATTAAGCCTATGTTCTAACAAAGTCATAAAAATCAATAAACAGGAACCCCCCACCTGTGCAATGGCCCCAGTGTTAAGTTTTATACATGTAGTAATAGTGCATATCAATTTTCACCACCCTTCCTACGCTAGCTATTACAGGGCCTACCACCACCGGAGGGATGGCGAGAGCTGCACCATTCATCCATCCCACAGAGTTGTCTACATGCCAGGCCCATTGCATCATTGTCAGTTTTATTCTATCTGCAACTGGACAAGGCTACAGCCCTAGCTTCTATACACCCACTCAGTACCGCAACAATTGCAAACTGTGTGCCTCTGTTTAAAGAGTTTACAAGTCCTTCTCAAAGAAAAACAGAACTGTTGCATATTAATGCCCCCAGGCCCAGAAAGATCACACAATGGAAAGGGGAAACCACGTGGCTTCCATCGATATGTGACCTTCTCCAACTGCTGCAGTCTGTGGCTTATCCACTATGGCTAAAACAACAACAACAACAACAACAACAACAACAACAAAACAATACACTCTCAAGAAGCATCAGGATGACCAGGTTTCTACAGAAGCTAGTAATAATCTGTGTGCTTCCTAAGAGCCAAAAGATTCAGAAAGCACAGGTCACCATCTTACTGTACAGATGGTAACATATGTTAAAAATTACACCCCAAATATGCAGCATTTTCACCAGGTTACAGAAATAACTACTAACATCACACTTAATTCATAATTAAAGGAAATCCTCCTACCCCACCTCCCCATTTTTACCAATAAGGCAGAAAATATCACTGAATGTGTAACCTTTGTACCACATCCACTTTTGCCATCCGTTACTCTGCACGGGGTGAGGGGTGGGGACAGGCTGACTCAATCCCAGTCACTTGCTGGGAAAGAGGTCCAATAACTGTGGGAGAAATACTTCACTGGGGGCATTCTGGGGGGAAAAGTATAAAAAAAGCCATTTTAATTATAATCCAAAGATAACTGCTTTGAGGAACATTTGAGAAGAGAGCCTGCATTCAGACACAACACTGGGGTGAATTTTTCCTTTCTTTTAATGGTTCTATTGCTTATAGTTTGGTTATAGTTTTAATAGGCCTGAAAAACAAAAGAAGGCCCTTGGTGATGACTCCTCTTCTCCTCTCCTCAGCAAAAAAACAAAACAAAACAAAAAACCCAGGAGTTTTATCTGTCTGAGGTTGCCTTTGATAGTGCTCACAGCACGGAAGTGCCACTCATGGGTACTTAAAGCTGCGTCATTTAGGAGCATAAAAATAGAATAAAGTTGTGCAGCAAATGAGAAATTATAACTCAAGTGCTATGGCATGAAACAAGCAAAATGAGCCATCTCTACATTTTTCAGAATAAAAAATAATAATAATAAAGAAAATGGAAAATGCAATTCTAGCACGATTCCCATGAAGGTGTGCTTGAAGTCTTTCTAACTTCAATGCTATCTACGAGAATAGTTGCTATGGATATTATGAGAAAATTAGACATTTCTAGCAATGAAAGAAAGTGAAGCACTGCAGTTGTGAACAGCTGGCATACAATAGATAATTTAAGGGAAAGTGACCCTCATGTATAATTTTTAACTGAAGAACTGTCAGGCCCCATTAGTTCCAATAGGGCCTGCCAGGACCAAGATCGGTTTATAGGAGTATTGTATTAGCATAGTTTCTGAAAGACCAGCGTGAAAACGTAATATGGGGATTCAGTAAATTTAGTGTTTTTAAAAATTGTGCACATTATTCGTTATACTGACATCAATGCTTGCTGCCTATGTGTTCAGAATGAAAAGCCCAATAGGGCAGCAACTGCCGTGGTAAACAATTTGTGAAAAAGCCCTTCTGAGCAGTTGTAACTATGTTCAGAAGTAACTCCCAAAAGTTAAAAGGGAAAAGCAAATGGTGGCTATCGTACTGATTATTCACTGTGGCACTGAGTGTTTCTGACTCAGAGGCCTTGGAAGGAAATAGGGCAAGAAGCAGAAAAACTACGTAAACTCATTTAACCAAAGTTCATGTTAGGAAGTATGGAAATTGTAAGCAAACTGTGAAGGATGTAATGAGATCTAATCAAGAAGTATAAAGTATGTTTCAAAAGTAAAAGCCAAAGTAAATCATACAGGAAAAAAAAGGAGGTCACTTCTTCCTCTTCAAGTTAGCCATTTAGCTAAGCAAGTATCGAAGCTTTCTTGGAACCAAGGTTATCTCACTTAAACACATGGTGGAATGACAATGATGAACAATTACATGCATGGTTTCAAGTAGCACTGTCTTTACTGAAAACATGGATTTGTAGTAGAGTAAAGGGAAGAGTGAAAACTCAGAGAAAACTTTCTGGAGAAAAGGGTAATGGAGCTCATGTCTACACAAAATGCTTACTTAGCCAAGTGTAGCCTGTAGCTCCAAAAATGGTGTCTGTGTTTAGCAACTGGTGGAACACGCCATCTTTAATTTTGTTGTGTGATACTCTGCAGTTTAAAATCATGTTTGCCTTACCTCTTTATCCTGGGGGAAACCGCTTGATATTGTCGTGTTGGTATTCTTTGGTGTAAATGTTTCGAGGAAATTTCAGGCATTTATATCCCAAATTAATGGGATTCTTGGCATCCTCTCTCCCTTTTAATGTTGCACTGATGTGGAATTAATCTCTCTATTTAGGTGGTTTGTCTTTGCTACAAATATTAAATAATCAAGTCAACATCTTTATATATTTAGATCTACCATTTTGTTATTTAGAGAGGCAACTATTCAATTCCATAATTATAGCTACTTAAATCAAAGTCTACTAATTAGATAACATAGCTGGGCTTTACAGGTATTACAGAATATTCTTTACTAGACAGTATGTTACAAGCAATCATTAGCTCAGCTATAAAAGGGTTTAAATACTAATGTATTTTTTAATTTGTTTTATAACCTAAACAAGCAATCAATGTACATTAATAAGCATAATTGTAATTTTGGCATCTATCTATTCATTTGGTCCACCTTGACAGCTCCAGCAAATACGTCAGCAAAATTCAGTAACCACAGAACACAAGTTGAAATCATCAGTGTCATCATCTCAAGTATATCTTATGTATGAAATGATTCCAATATTGAGAGATTAAAGCCTCTATAGTTTCCATAATGTCCCCCCCCTACAGATGTTCTAGACAAGAAATTTGACAGATATCTGCAACTCAAACACCACTTTCAAGTGGCCATTAAACAAGCTTTAATGAGGTGATAAATGTGTTTACCTTTGATTAGGTGAGCTGCCCAATAAGATAACAGGGAGAAGCACTTTCCAAGAGTAAATATGTACAGAGAGCATTGGTGGTTACCATTCTGTTGGGGTTCTGGAGGTGAACACAGGTGCCACAGGAAGAGCTCCTTGTCCAGCTTGTCTCTCCATTGGCTAATATGACTATGCCCATGAAAAGAGCAGCACAAGCAAGAAATTTTTACATCATCTGTGAACCCCAACAGTTCTTAGAAAACCCATTCCTGGATTCTAAATTTCCGTGTTATTACACACCTCAACTCTAACTCTTTCCATGTGAGTTTCTCACTCAACTGTGAGGACTAAGATTCTATTTCCTCATTATTGTATCCTCTGAGGCTAATGTTGTGTTTGGTCCATGGTTGATGGTAATTGGCTTGTTCAGAAGGCATAGATTTTAATTTTTATTGTTTTCTATGAAGACACTAGAACAACAATAATGTTCTGGAATTCTAGAGATCTCCCATATGCAGTAGGAGCCTTGTATCTAGTCTTAGGCATATAAATTTTGATGTCTTATTGCCTTTTGCCAAATAGAGCAATAAACACTCACCAAGAGTACTGTACAATAATAATCTCCTTCCTCGTTCCAGTTGACCTTCCTGCAGGGTGACCCTGGCATATTGTCTGCAAAGGTATGATGACTGAGTTTCATATACATTCTTATCATTTGGTCCTTGACAACTTCCATGAACAGTTACTCTCAGCCTAACAAGCAAATATGTAACTTGAAATTGGAAGAAAAATAAGACCAAAATGGCAGCTTACCACACAACTTGCATGAGTTCTAAAATAAAGGAAATATGAATAAAAGGTAACTTATTCAGTGTCACTCGTACATATTTATAGTTTAAAAATTAGTCAAAGTTTATGTCCTGAGGTTGCACCTACAGGAAGCCAGATGTGCCTTCTGCATGTGACCTAAGACAGGCCTAGAGCAACAACTAGATAATTTCTCGCTCATCCTCTACACCGTCGATTGCGGCGGCTTTCTGAGGTGAGAGAAACTGACAGCACTAACTCTCCAGGGCAGAACTTTCCAGTCAAGTGGATCAACGGACTGAAAATCTCTTATGAATAGTCATTAGGCCTTCATTACAAACCCCTCAAAACCCAGTTCTCTTTTCGCAACCAAATGCCTTTTGTCATCTTCACAAGGTGCATCATTTAATTACCAATTGATTTCTTTATATATGACAACATGTCAGATAGCAAAATACAGTGTATCTCCCTTAGGGGGGGAAAGTCTGTTAACTATCAGTATGCCAGATTACTGAATTATCTGAAAAGCAGGCGCCCTGCATACTGTTTCTTCATCCTTACTACTTTTTCTAACATCAGAGTTTCTTTCTTGTTGAGGAAAGCCAGTAAAAGAAAAAGAAAAAAGCTAATGAGAATCATGATGCAGTCCTCCCATCCCTGAAACACTGTCAAATTAGTGAGAACACATTTTAAGCTTTCTTTATAGGAAAAACGACTGCTCGACAACATATAGAGAATATGGAGTGAATTCCAAAATACAACTGTACAGAGAACTACCATAGCCCATCTTTCTAAATAAAAAAAGTCAAACAATTGTTCTCATTATACCAAGCATTTACTCAGCTTCTGACTTAGCTAATGCACTGAATCTTCTGCTGCGCAACTGCAGCCTGATAATCAAGTCAGTACTGTATTAATAAGCTGAATAATAAGGGAATTTCAAAAATGTACAGGACTATTATACCGTAACAATAAAACCTCAAACGGAGTAAACCAGGGCAGAGCTGAAGGTAGGCGTCAGAAAATAATGAAACCAGTGTTGCAGCAATGCAGTCCATTGTGTGGTAGTGTAAATGCCTGCTTCTTTCATACACAGAAGCCACATTACATGAGTCCGAAATGTTCTCAGAGCGTCACTGTGACTGGTTGTGCTGGAACCTGGCACCGACGGCACTGAAAGCTGACATTATACTGTAGGATGTGCTGCAGGTGTGCAGGCCTGGGAACGTGCTCTAATTACATATTTTCCTGCCGCGCAACAATTAAGGTCGCCAAAATAATTGCCAGTTTCTTAATCCCTCTCTAACAAGACTGACATAAGGAATGGTTTATTTTTCTCTGGTTGTTTTGAAAGTGTTCCTCAAGATTTTGGTTTTCTATGGAACTGCATAAAACTAATTCTTATGTTCAGATGTGTGATTATACCCATTGTTAAAAAAAAAAAGGGCCTGTCTTTGAATTGTGGTAAAACTAAAATAATAAAAAAAATGTGAATTGTATAACCTGGTAGGTGGTTTAAATATTTTTCTTTTAAAGAAGGTAAAATTTCTTTTATAACCTTATGTTTCTCCTTTCTGAGTTGTTCAAATCATGTGGGATGTTAAAATGTGCTAGAGTTGGGGTTGGGGGGAGCAGACCACAGGAAAGCACAGACATAATAGGTGTCCTTACTTACTAATCTTGTTTTTTTTTTTTTTTTTTTCCGGGGGGGGGCGGGGGAGGAAGGGGTAGCTGAGGGAGTGGTTAAAGCCTTTTAATATTCTGATTAAATGTATGGACTTGCTGTCCAGGAAAATGCATCAATGTACAAAACATTACATGCAAATTTTGGTTCACAGATTCCTAAAAAAAAAAAAAAAAAAAAGAAAAGAAAAGAAAGAAAGAAATCCATTAATGAATTCCAAGGAAAGAATCCCAGTTTAATAATAAAAATTGCAATTATTTATACACCTCCCTTCATTCATCCATCTCTGCGTTCTCTGAGCCATCTGACCACCATATGAAGGCTATAGTATCTACCCAAGGCATCAGGAATCAAGTTTGTGGGATTTATATTCTTAACTAAAGCCCATTTCTTTCATTATCATTAGTTGTCAATTTCCCATTTTAGTTGGGCTAATTGGGCAGAGCTGAATCATTTAGAGAATTTTGAGCCAGCTTACTCACTCTTGCCCCCTTTCCTACAAATCAGAAGATAGCAGTGCGTGCTGATTGAGTACTTAGCAGACAAACTGAAGTTATGTCAAGCGCATTACGATTTAACACAGGCTGAATGGTAGAGGCAGCAGATGTAACTAATGGGGTTAGGGAGAGAAGAAGCCGGAGCTGGTAAGAGAGAGGATGGGAGGGAAACAAAAGTGATTGTATCGGTAATAGAGACTTCAAAGGGGAGTAGTTTGGAAGATTTGGTGGTGATGGTGGGGTCCTAGCAAATGGAAAAAGAGGCACATCTGCCTATAAAGCAGCTGAGAGAAGAGAGGGAAGTCCTGCCCAGAGAGAAAACAAGGGAGGAAATCAAAGGCAATGAAATGTACAGATGTGAAAGGAAGCTTGATTCTATTTATGGAGGTTGACACAGGCCTCATAGAACTGGAACTGTCCCAAACTGTCCTGTTTTGAGTTCTTGATAAGTTGGTGATAAACAGTAACTTTAATAATTTGACAAGACAATTTCATCCTATTTGAAAAGTTCTTCCCTTACAAGACTAGTAGGTGGTTAAATATTAACTGTTCTCCTTTGCTTTTTTTTTTTTTTTTTTTAAATGGGTCAGACATTTAAGAACCGTGTTTAGTCAAAAATGAGCTCTCTTAGTGGACAAAAAAATGTGTGATTTTTACTGATAAAAGTGAGGAACAGGCATGCCACTTCTCTCCTTTCAGAAAATTAATTCAATGCACTGATTTTTAGGTGAAGAGTATGTGTGCGTGTGTGTGTGTGTGTGTGTGTGTGTGTGTGTGTTGTGTATTACTGACAGAATGATAGGGAGCGAGGAGAGAACAAGGACAAAATCCCTGAAGTAGCTTTGAGTAGGGCAGGGTCATAACTGGGCTGTACCACTAAAAATCATACCATATTCCCGGGGGCTGTTTCCACCACCAGTGCACCATGTCTGTTGATCTACATGATGAAAGCTACTTGAATAATACCAGCTCAAGCACATCCTTTCTCACAGTTTGCTAACCTGTTCAGAGAGGGGCTCTGAGGCCCTTTTTGTACATACCCTGAATGAAAGACTTGCCTCGATTATTACAATACTCATGCTATCAGTCATTCAACAAACGTTTCTGGGACACTTGTAAGGTATGGGGTTCTGAGTCTTGCCAACAGGTTCTCTCTGATACTGATCTGAGACTTTGTGGGGACTCACCTTTGAACTCTTGGTGCTACTGTAGCATCTGGTAAGTAGCTAATGGTTTAGAGTGAAAAGCTTCAAATAATTGTAAGCTTGAAAAGTAATTTTCCCATACAAAAGTATAGTTATTAGCAAAAGAAGTTTTTAAAACATTGTAGTTCAGGTCCTGGTTTAATCACAATCAGAGAACCAACAGCTTTTTTCTGGGCATGCACTAATACACAGAGCATGCCAGTAGATGAACCCGGATTCATTTCTGACCAATACAAATGCCATCAGTACTGAGCATTCACAAACACTTGTGATACCAGTCTCCTGATCCCTGAGTGCCTGTACACTCCCTGTTAGACACTATTCATACGATTCTACACCTACCCCGTAATAGGCTTTTTTAATTCCCTAACCCAATTTCCTTGACCTGTGTTTTCCTTCCACCAGACTTCAGAGACAAACGCAGAGCAGTAAATCATTTTCTTAGAAAAACACCATCAGGCTATTTCAGTCTTTGGGGCTGTTATTTATATGTCTTACCTGAAAAGTTATTTTGAGATAGTAGCTCACTAAATTATATTCTCCTCATTATCATTATTACTTCAACATGATCATTAATTTGCTCTTTGGCTTTCTAAGTGGGAAAACATCAAAGAAATGAGAGTTCCCCTTAATTTAACTTTCTTGAAAGGTAACTGATTTACAAACAAATTACTTGAGCCTTGTAAGGAAGAGCCAAACGTGTCTGCTCATTTGATACATTTTCAAGGGCTGCACTGTGGAAATGAAGCTCTGAGAAGCTCCTGTGTGATCCACAAACAACTTCACGCTGTATTACACGTGCATCAGATACAGAGACCAAACTCTGAGTTGCAAGCAACCTGGGATGCGGAATGCTTGCTTGGCAGTGCCTCAAACAGCTTATTTAAATTGCAAACTTCGCAGTCACTACTTACAGGTGATTTTGAAAGTTCATTATAGAAACTAAACAGCTTAGTCTCCGTACTTTGTTTCCTAAATCATACATACATCATCTTTGAAAGATGCTATTTAATCTCTCCCTCTCACACAAGCTCATCAACTTTGTTAAGAAATTGCCTTAGAGAGTAAAGATGTATTTAAAACATGCATGAAGCTTAAGTAAATATTCCAACTTGCAGGCAAATAATGTTAGAGACCTGGGTAGGAATTTCCAGGATGAAGTTTGCCTTGAATAGAGATCACATGAAAAGTATTTTGAAGTCATAACTTTACAGTGTAAGATGATCAAAGCCAAGTATTAATACTTTTTTTTTTTATCAGCTCACCTTCTAAACAATATTTCAGTAGATTTCCTTTCACACAGTGATATTTGTAATAAATGTTCTGCCTTTGTTTTAAAGTCAGTCTGTAGAAAGATGACATCAGCTTAGCAAACAATAAAGTGCCTGTAATATTGTCTCCAGAGGGCTGTTACATTTACTTTGTAGCAGTAAAATTCAATTTTCAAAAAACACTACATGAATGATGTTAGGTTATTAACCCTATCACCACCGTAAAACATCATTATTGTGTGCAGAATGTAGGTCACAATCTAGAAGCCATAAGTTGCTTTTTTTTTTTTTTTTTTGTCAAATAATCCACTTAAGCTTCTTTTCTCTCCTATAGTCTGGGCTGGGTCCCTTCTTGGGGGGAAAATATTCTGCATTTTGTTGGCAGGTTGGGACAAGACCCCTATACTTTTCTTTCTGAGTCTTTTCCTTTGTTGTCATTCAGTGACAGCTCTCAGTTTTGAAGCCATCCTTTGCATTTACTTATCACCAAAGCCTACTGCTCTTGAAGCAAAATTCAGTATATCTTGTCATATTATTTTTTTTTAAAGTGGCAGAGTCATACCTCTCACATGTTTCAGTTCTAGGACAAAAAGAAAAATGAGGATGTGTCCCTATTCAAAGCCTGAATCACACTCACATTCGAAGGCCTTGAAGGCAAACACTTTATTTCCGGACTTTAAAAAGTCTCAACTTGCTTTACATGCGTGACAGCAGCAGTTACCTGATATAAGTGATTAAAATCCTTCCTGTTTAGAATGTTCAGTGACAGCACATCAGCCAGCAAAGAGTTAACCAGTTAAACTTCTACAAACCCCCACAGTAACTTTCCAAAAGCTGACAATAAGTAAAAGAAGTGCTGGTTATCCATTTTTTAAAGGGATGGGATTGGTTTTAGAAGAAAGGGAAAGAGGATCAAACACCTCAATGCAACAAAAGGTTGTGTCAGAGGGCCCTCAATCACAAACCGCCCTCCACAACAGATATTCCAACCTTCCAGAGCAGTTACCCAGGCAGCACAGCTAAAAAGTTCCATGACATGAAAAGAACAAAAACCAAAGGGACAGAGGTAGTTATTGTCATACACACTCCTCTCTTTCTCTTTCTCTTTCTCTCTCTCTCTCTCCTTTTTTTTTTTTTTTTTTTTTTTTTTTTTTTTTTTGGCTTGGGCTTTTCCCTCCCCTGTGAATCTTTTGCATAAGCTGTTAGAGAAAAGTAATGGTGTGGCTTTCTGAAAAGAAATCCCCTATTTGTAAGCTACCTCCTAGGTAGTGAGGTAGGCCCAGTGGATTTTCTGCAAGAGACACCTGATGAATGGAGAGATCATCTACATGAATACTTCAAAAGAGTCATCTGAAATTAATAAGTGTAATTATGGTCCTGTAAATATGGTCAATCTTCCCTTGAAAGCACTTTCTTTAAAATTGATGTTTTCTTCTCAGACAAATTCTGTCTTCAGTGCACAGTGGATATAAGTTATTTGCATTTTCTGCATTGGGTCTTAGAGGTATCTTAACAGCATGTACGAATTTTCTACTAAAATGTAAATTATTAACAAGTCAGAGTTTTCATTTGTTTTATCTCCTGATGTGAGATCTAAATAACCATGTAGAACACTTAAAATTCTTACCATTTCTCTGCTTTCTGAAAAATAAATCTCATGCATACTGCACAATATATTTTCTTACGCATAACATGCTTCCATGTAATGAGAAAAAAAAAAAAAAAAAAACTAATTTGAGGAAGAATCCTGTGTACTTCCTGCAGACATAAAGCAGAAGAATTAACCCAAAAGAGCACTGGTCCTTCTTTCATCCTCATCCTCACTGTCATCTTCCTCATAATCATTCTTGAAAAGCATTTAAGTCTTCACCAATACCAGGTGTGATATCAGGTATGCTCAATTATTTCTGTACTTGACTTTTAAGATATAAGCTACTGCTAGAACTAGATTAAAGAAACCCAGTTATGTCATCATTGAAATTTATATGCAAGGATAAAATAGCACACAGTGTGATGGTGACTAAAGGGGATGTGATGGGGCAATTGTCCATTGAGATGTGGTAATAATGATAGCAAACGTTTTTAAATGGTACCAGCAGTGTTTGAGACATATTATCTCATTTATTCTTCACTATAATTCATGTTACAGATGAGGAAACTGAAGTTCAGAGATGTTAGGTAAATAACTACCCAATGTCATTGGTAGCAAGTGGTAAAAGCTGGACATTTTGAACTTGGACATACTCCCAATAACAACACTTAGCTACATCAGAAAGAAGGGAAGGAAAGGAAGGAATTAAAGAAAGTTTTAGGATCTGCCATGTATGTGTGTGTATGTCAGGAACATGTATAGCATAAAAGGGTTTCTGAAGCAATGAGAGAATGACTGAATAAAGAAGTAATGGTGGGGGCTGGGGTTGTGGCTCAGTGGTAGAGCGCTCACCTAGCACATGCGCGGCCCAGGTTAGATCCTCAGTACCACGTAAAAATAAAGGCATTGTGTGCAAACAAATATTTTTTTAAAAATGAAATAATGGTGGGCTTTACTCTGGGAAAAAAAAAAAAAAAAAGATTGGAACAATTAGGAGGTAGCTGAATGAAAAGGTATAAATAAACAGTAGGACCCAGTTCAGAGAGCAGTCGACACAGTGCCAATGGCTCCCAAAGACAATGAATGGACCTGTCAAGGACATAGACAGGAAAAAAGAAAGTTCATGGATGTTATTAAAGTAAACTGGAGTTTGATATGCACATGTGGAGGGAGAGAGGAAAGGCTGCAAAGTCCCAGTGGGCTAAGGCCAAAGCCTAGACTAAGACCACAACTATGAGAATGAAAAGGAAGGGGGTGGATTCAGGAAATGTTGGCAAAGAAAAAGTGGCAACGGTTGGTAACAGACTGGATGTGGGGAGTGAGAAAGACAGTGGTGAGACAAAAATAACTGTGGGGTTCCCAGTTGGGAGGTCCACGATAGGGTGGTATTTCCCACTGCAGTGGAAAACTGGGCAGATAGGGAAAATGAGCAGTTTTATGCCATGTTATTTAATTTGCCAAAGTCAATGTCAGTAAGTTTCGAGGTCTCTTGTGGGAGGTATGTGGTCCGATCGTATGTCAATTTTAACTGGTGAATACCCTGACTCTTGCAAGAGGTCAGTAGTCTAGCAGGGGTAATTTCAAGCCAGAGGCTGTCAGATGTGTAGGGATCTGATTAGGGCAGCATGGATGTTGGATTGTTAGAGAGTAGGATGTGCATATATGGAATGCCAGGAAAATGGTCTGAGGTAAAGGTGTGGGCTTGTTAAAGAGGTGGGGGAAATTCAGTGTTGGTTCTTCAAGCATGAGCAGAATGAAGTGGGTAAGAAAATATTTCAGGCTAAGTCATGTCATTGCCCCATACCCTTGCTCTATTTGTTTCAGTGTTAACAATTCATCAATTCATAGTAAATTTAAGGCAATTTTTTTTTTTTTAAAGAGTGTATGTAAGGTCTGGGAACATAGCTCAGTGGTAGAGCATTCCCCTAGCCTATGCAAGGCCCTGGGTTTGATCCCCAGCACTGTAATAATAATAATAATAATAATAATAATAATAATAATAATAATAATTCTTTCATTTTCTGGGGCCAAATATTCTCATATATTCATCTACTTTACCCAAGTATTATAATTAGGAGAGCAGAGTTTATACATAAAATAGTCACTAAAAAAATTCTACCCAATGCCCTATCTTAGATTCTCCAATGTTTAAAATTATGCAGTCTCATGAAGGCATCTTGCCTGGGCAGTGGTGAACAGTGTCCTTCTGAAGGTAGAGCACAGGGGGAAGGAAGATATTATTTCAGCTGGGAGAGGAGCAGTGTTCTGGGATGAAACCCACTGAGTCAGACCAGATGAGTGGCCACACATAGGTGTGACAAAAATAGAAACACATTGCAGACATTCCAGGCCTTGTCTTCCCCTGGCCAGGAGGTAGGTCGCCTGTGCTGCTTCCTTATCTACCTCCTAATGTGCTCTCCAATCAAAGAATGTTAATGATGCTGATCCTTCTCAGCCATGTTAGCAGCCTGGCCACATGGCATCAGACCTGAGGTCTCGTTTAAATGAATGTAAAACAAGGCCTTGCATGTCTACAGTCCCAGATACTCAGAAGTCTAAGACAGAAGGACCGCAGGTTCCAAGCCAGTCTAAGCCAACTTTTTGTCTCAGAATAAAATTTAAAAGGGCTGTGGTGCAGCTGAAACTAGAGCAACTTGCTTAGCATGTGTGAGACCCTGGGTTCAATCCCCAGTAATAAGGGAAAGAGAAAGAAAAATGACCATTGTTCAGGGTTCCCTATGAGTAAAGCCAAAGCAAAGCATTTCATTTACTGCCTAAATATGTTGTTATTATCTTAATTTCCTCTTCAACATGAAGAAGACTTAGGTGCCAGAAAATGGTCTCTGTCACTTTACTCCTAGGAGAGAAGGACACATGTATAAATGATTCTGGTGTTATAACCAGTGATTAGAAACTAATTCATAGTTTAATAAAAGCTACATTACTACAAAATAACCAATGATTCTAACCTGGTTAGAGGCACTTTAACCATACATTTCCTCAACTGGAGGACTTTTACTGGGAAAAGACAGAAACTTTTATTAGATAATTGTAATCATGCTTTTCTTTTGTGTCATTATCATTTGATGTTAAAGATTTCTCTTGGACTGTTTTGGTTCTTACTTCAATAAATTAGTAAATTTTCAATTTATAACCTAAGGTGGTTTTTAGCTTGATAGCATTGGGAAAAAGAAATGCAGTGTTCTTATTTATTACAAGAAGTACTTTCTTACTTGAAGGGAAACTCAACATGCATGGGAAATTTTCTATCATTCAAAACTGAAGTGTAGAAATTATGCACAAATTTGAATATTTATCAAAATTAAAGGAAACTCCAAAAGGTTTTTGTAAAATAATACAAAACCTAGAGAAATGGTGAGCATTTAATAACAACTCAGTGGCATTTCAACAAGTACAGGAGAGGCTTTGTCATAATAAGAAGAAGGTTTTCTCACTTGCCACCTCAAATGTCCTGTCCTGTTTTGTCCCAGCATGAAGTTTTAGTTTATGTGTTCTCACAGAGGCCTGAAACTATTACCTACTTGTTATAAACCTTCTCAGATTTCACTGCTGTGGGTTAATCTGTAGGTTTTGATTGACACCCCTGACTGTCTTTCTCACTATGAAGTTTGCATGTAACTACCACCTGAAGGTCAAGGTAGACTATTGTTTTCACTTTAATCTCTATTTGCAACTAAAAAAAGTAATTTCTCAGATATAAATTTGACCATTTGCATATGGAGGGAATTACTGTTCAAATTAGAAAGCCATGTCTATATATGATATTTTTCTTTCCACAATATTGCTGGCCCTATGTTGTCATGACATCCATCTGGAATTAGAATTCTCCAGCAGACTTTTCTTGCGAAAGTATTTATTCACGTTTTTTGTGTGTGTCATAATTCCTAGAAGTAATGTACTACTGATAGCTCTTGAATTTACCCTGCAGTAGGCTGCCTTTTAAAAAAATTATTCCTGTACAGGTAGAGATTAGCATATGAAAAATTATTTTAATTTGTCCACTCTTGGACCTACCTATCTGTCAAACCCATGCATGTGGCAGCAGTTGGGTTCAACTTATCTCTACCACCTCAACAGCAGGTTTTAAATAGTCCATGGGCTGTTAGTTTATTTGTAAGCTGAGTTCATTTAACTCCCTTTTTCCAAACAAACCCAATAAGATACATAGACACTAAATTGTTGTTGGTTTCTAAGTATCAGAAATAAAAATGATCATGTCCAAGAATCTGTAAAAATGGCTTCCTTTTGACATAAGAAAATAAAACAGCCAGTGTAAGCCATCTTTTGACATCTACTTTATGCAATTCCTGTGGTTCTTTCTGTGTGGAACTTAGTTTGTATAGTGTTCTTCTGTAGTTATATTTTATGCTGACTATTTTTTTAATTGCTTATCTTTTTTTTTTTTTTTTTTTTTTTTTTTTTTTGTGGTACCGGGAATTGAACTCAGGGGCACTCGACCACTGAGCCACATCCCCAGCCCTTTTTTGTATTTTTAGAGACAGGGTCTCACTGAGTTGCTAAGTGCCTCGCCATTGCTGAGGCTGGCTTTGAACTCGCGATCCTCCTGCCTCAGCCTCCCAAAGTGCTGGGATTACAGGCGTGCGCCACCTCGCCCGGCTGCTTATCTTTTTTTTTTTTTTTTTTTTCTTGAAAGCTAACCTACCTAATTTTGCAGTTCTCATTTGTGCTATTTGATTTGTGCAAACCACCACTCCAAAGGCCTCATAGAATTAAGGAGAATGAGATGCCTCAGTATTGGAGTAAGTATGGATCTATTATGGCTTCATGCTTCACTAAATGACAGCATTCCCACAGGCAGGACCTGTCATTAAGTGGGCCTCAAGGGGTTAATGTGGGCCGAGTCTCAAAATAGACCTGCAGCTCAGTACACCTACTCACTTATAAAGAATGAACCATAAATATGTGCATGCAAATTCTACTTCAGTTTAAAGACGCTTAAGTTATGATGGAAAAGTAGAATGTTCTTTCTCACCACTCAAAGTTGAAGAAGATCAAGAATACTGGGCACCTTGCACTCTTCAAAGGCACTGAGCTGAGGGCAGCACCTGAAACAACTTTTCCCTGCCACCTACAGCCCTGAGACTGGAACAGGAAGAAAGTTCTCATAGGAAAATAAACTAGCTCAGTCCTCTCCCAACTAGTGTACTTCTCTATACTTTATTAGCTTTATTGTTTTACTCAGTTCCTGGGCATTTCACTGTCCCAATTCAGATAATGCTCCTAAAATCCAGTGATTTCATATTTTAACAATAAATATTCTTTACCATGTTAACCAAATGTCCTAATGTGAATGGGCAGGCATTGGGGATTCAGTATTTCATATGTTACTTGCAGATTTCAAACAGCTTTTTTTGTGGTCAAAATTTTTCTGTTTTGGACAGTAAGAGGTGAGTGGATAATAGCCAAGTGCAACTTTCAAACTTAATCTAGTCAGATCATTTAAAAACATTCACAGGGGCAATGAAACAAAATTTATACATTATCTATTATCTTGCACAAATATTAGTCTTAATAATAAACTGTCTGGTAGATGTATGAAACCTGTTTGCTCTCCTATTGATGTTTTACTGGCCATAAGAGCTAATACCCTACTTTATTTTAAATTTAACTCTATGAAAATGGGCAGTACCCAAGAAAATGCTAGCACAATTCCAGATAAAATATACTGTTGTGAGGCTGAAAAGTGCATGCAAAGCAAGCTGCATTATTAGAATGTTTAAATATTAATTATACCGCTGTGTAGTAAAGATGATCAAGTATGAGTGTCAACTAATTTTCTAAAAGCTGCAACATTTACTTTCATCTAAACTTCCTTTGTTAAACTAAAACTAAAAGCCCAGCAAGTTTAGTCTACTTGAGTGTGTTTATTTTTATTGGTTTCTGCATAATTTTTTTCTACCATAAACCAACTTTAACCCCTTTTCTGTAATCTCTGCCAGTATAACTCCAATAGCACATCATAAAATTCCTATAATTCTTCAAAGCCACGGAGTTGGAAAGGAAAGGCTTGGGCACTTTGTAACAAATGCCAGCTACGAGGTCCAGCCAATTACATTTAACTCTTACAAACCTCCTCTGTGTGTGTGTGTGCTTATAGATTTATGCTCCATGGTCACTTTCGTTTCCATTGTAAGCATTCTTTAGTTGCTTTTGAGTTTGAAGCTAGTTCCATTCCATGAAGAATACTAGGGTGGAGGTAGTACCTAGCTGTAATAGCTTGGGAGGCTGGACTGACAGATGGGGAGGCAGATGTACAGAGCCATGTAAAATCAGAGAGACTTATTACCTTACTGATGGGGAGAGAAGTGGCCTGAAAAGTAGACGTTTTCAGTGAACTCTGGTGATGGGAGAGTTAACCAGAATCACTGCCACTTTCCCCCTTGTTTCTCTCCCTAGAATCTATTGCTCTCTTTCATTATAAAACAGCTACTAGAATCAGGCAGGAGAATCACTTTGAGATTCTTGAGAAGAGACAAAGGAAGAGCATGTGTGTGGAGGGAGATGCTCGGGTTTCATCCCGTCACCCATGGATGCCCAAGCCAAGGCTTCCCACCTGAGACAGATTGCGACGCATGTTCGGCTCACTCATGCACAAGAAGCAATACACAAGTTCAGTGTAAAGCCACTTTAAAAGCTCATCGGGTGCATACTTTACTTGTACAAAATACCTTATTCATGACGGAGCAGTGAGGGCCTAGGTAATTACTTGAATCAAGGTGGCCTCAGAAGTGTTTAAATCTGCAAGGACACTTAGAGCATGAATAATGCAAAATAATTTGCATCTAAATTTTTTAAGTGTTCTTTATTCAAAAACTAAAATGCAGTTCCGATTAAAGTTTGATGAGTGAAAGCTGAGCACTTCGTACCCACTGTGAAATGTCTACTATATGTGGAAATTATTTTAGACAGTGGTGAAGGCACAAAAGAGTTTTCTTTTCTTTCTTTCTTTCTTTCTTTCTTTCTTTCTTTCTTTTTTTTTTCTTCATTTTTTAAATTTAGGTTGTGATTAAGTCACACTTCTTTTAAACCTAACTTTCTTAAGGTTATTTAGTGGCTACCAAGTTAATTCCCAAACTTGCTTATCAGCTACAAGTCCAAATTTCCATTCAGCCCTTTAGGAAATACAATGAAAACACTTACTTTCTTCGACTCAGTAATCCGCCAAGCAAAATAACATTTGAATCCAAAGCTAATGCAATGCAACTTTCTTTTTCTCTCACCTTAATTTTTTTACTCAAATTTTTCTTCTTTTGATATCAATAGACACAAAATATCTCAGCCCACTGTTATTGCAAAAACTTAGAATACTTCGCTTCATTTTCTTGTTATTTTATTTATACTTCTGTATGATATACACTATTTAATATGTCACTGGCAAATCTTCAGTGAGAAAGGTAAGCAGTGTGAATATGTTAACCTATACTTTTTTAAGGAAACAACAAACAAAAAAAGCTAAAATCAACGGAAGAACCCAAAGCAATTTTGTTAAAATTCCATGTTAGGATGTTTACTATTACTTTAGAATAGTTTTTCTTCATCTGCTTTTCTAAAGTTGAACATTTTAGCTTATTCCAAAGGAGTACTGTAGTCAGATCCAATCACATTTCCAATTTATAGATATTTTCATAAGCGGTTGAAAAAAGGGAAGTAAATTAGAACTTAAAAATAATTTTTACTTTTAGTCTGCTATAGTTCTCTGATCTTTTATAATCACTGTGCTGCAAGTGACATAATCACTTGTTCCTGGACTCTCACAGTTCTTGTATTGCACTTGATTTTGTGAATATTTGGAAAATTACAATTCAAGAAACAGCCATTATTTCCTCTAATCTTTTACCACGTGATAGGAAACTCAAGGCTCTTTACCTGAGATAAAAGTAAAGTTCAGTTAGAAAATAGGCCTTTCTTGCCTAGTTCACAGACATCTTTCATGGATGTGCTATGTTGGACTGCTGGGGTGCAGGTGGAAGCCCTAGCAGGCTGGTAGTAGGCCTGACCTTACCAGTGAATATTCAAGGTGCACCACTCTGCAATAACACAGCACCTAAACTTTAAAGGTCCTTGCAAAGGGAAATTATTTTCCTGCTATCGTCCTTATAAAGTATAAAGACTCCCAATTTATTGCATGCTCCAAAGCAGGCTTCTACTTTATTGGAATTTTAGATGAGTGTGTTTTCCACACTCTTGATGAGTGTGTATGCTACTTTTTTTTTTTTTTTTTTTTTTTTTTTTTTTTTAACAATGAAAACATTTTTAAACTCATTGAACAAAGATTTCCCCAGCAACAGACCCCCTGCTCAGCAGGTCACCTATCTTTGCGACAGTTTTTCTTTTCCCACGCTAACCCCAGGGCTCATTTGCATAAGGTCTCTGTTGTGACAATTAGTTTCAGGTGAGCTGATTTCTATGCAGCTTGCCCAAGACGATGCACAAGCCCTGGGCCTCCCTGATCCTGGTCCTAATTGCGACTGACTGGCACCAGACACAATCATCCTCTTGATTCAGCAAATTGTCCTGCTAGTAGCTTGTTGTGACCCCACAATGCACAAATCATATCATGTCAGCCCAGCCCAGTAAACAACAAATAAAATATAATCTGAATGAGCATAGTAATACTTTCCTATATTTTAGGCATAGTAGACTAAATGAGTACAAATGAAAGCAATGATCTTTTAATTCTTCTTTTGGTTGAGAATGGTATCGTGGCTCCCCATAAAAGTTTTTACAAAATGGAAATGCCCCAGTATTTAAATTCCATGACTCTATGCCCCTGTCACCTGGGAGAAAGTCCCCAGGTAAAATAACTGGCTGCTTTCAAATTTTGCTTTGTTGTTGTGGAAATAAGTAATATGCTCTTTCATCATTTCTGAAGCTACAGGGTACATCAATATGCACATTAGCTGGGTTCCCAGTAGTCCCTACTTGACAGAAAAGCATTTGGAGCCAATGAAATTTCACTTCTCTGCATAGCAACCCAAGTTAGGGAAGAACTTTTCTTAATTCTAGGAAGCAGGGGGTGGGGGATGAGTGATTTAGCATTAGCATTAGGAGAATATTTAAGAACAACAGTTGTTCTAGAAATATTGCCTACTCCCACTCTGTCTGCGATTCTAAAACTTAGCTGTATTATGTTACATGTGGCAGCTCCCTTATAAATTCTTTCTGCCCTGATAGTCAGGAATTCTGCCTGTCATCTTACTTAGCTACCTACCTGTCATTTCTATTTTTTCTATATGCTATAGGTAAAAACAAAACAAAAAGACAGAAATAAAAATTTAAAAAGCTTCAAAAGTCATCTGGTTATTTTTTTCTACCAATTCATGCAAAATAAGTCTTTTGTCATTATTATGGCATTCTCTCTAAGTTGTATCCATCTATCTGCTATCTAGAATTAGAAAAGTTTTCACAGAGACAGCCACTTCTAAGAATTTCATCTTACTTCAAACCGATCTTTCTAACAATTATAGTATTACTTGTTAGTGTTACAGTTTATTGATTTTGTTTTTCTTTCCAGGCACCTAAAATTCTGAGGTAAAAATCTCAGAAGCAGGTCAGGGATTGTGGACCAACACTTCAAAAAGAAGGGAAGAAAGAGGAGAAAGAATACATTTGGTATTGAACAATTCACTGTTCTGGGTTCTTATGAAAAAGAATTTTGCATTTGCAGCAGGAGAATGGTCTACCCTGCCTTCTTCAGGTAAGTTAATCCTCTTTGTGGCTCTTACTTCATGTGTCTCCCAGGTCATGCTGGAGGATGCACACTGCACATGGCCCAAGCACATGGCCCAGGGTGTGACTGGAAGTACACAATACTAATTTCCTCCTCTTTCTTGTATCTGTTATGACTTTTAACAGTGTTTTACAGTGACATGGAAATTGTATTGCCAAAGGCTTTACTTTAATTCAATTGGAAAGAGAGACTAGAAATAGTTGGGGAAGGGACTTCTAAATTCTAGAGTTCCAAAGGGTACACTTTTAGGACATTCAGAGCAAGGAAGTGTTCAAATCAAGAAAAATGAGCACATCTAGTATCAGGGTAAAGAATTAAAGAATTATTGTGGGGTCTACACAATTTGACTATAAAATGGAAGCTGCAAAAAAAGACTTTGCAGGGGCTGGGGTTGTGGCTCAGCGGTAGAGCACTTGCCTAGCACGTGCGCGGCCTGGGTTCGATCCTCAGCACCACGTAAAAACAAAGGCATTGTGTACAACTAAAGCAAATAAATAAATATTTAAAAAAAGACTTTGCTATGAAAATCTATAAATCAAACTTTCTAAAAACTCAAAAGAGATCATCAGTATAAGCAATGTAAATTAATGTAGAGGATGTTTTGCTGTGAATGTTTGAACATGATTCCCACCTTATATGAATTATGAATTTGTTGAAGGAACACTTTCAAAAGTGATTATTACCTCTAGCCCCACTCTTACATGCCACTACAATGCTGCATCCTTTAGAGAGAGAGAGAGAGAGAGAGAGAGAGAGAGAGAACCATAAAGTTTATCTCATCCTTTGGGAAATTAAAAACAAAAATTGTTCATTCTTATAAAGTACTTTTCCATGTGAATTTGCCATAATGGTATAATACCATCATAGAACTATGTGATATAAAGCAAGGTATCTCATCTTAGAAGACAGAAGCCACTACACAAGCAAATAATTCCAACCAAATGCCTCATTCCTACTTTCAATGCTTAAGCTCCCTGACTTTGATTTACCATTTTATTTCCTCCTTTCCCTGCCTTCTCATTCTTCATCTTCTCTTTTTGCATAGCTTAACTTCTTCCTCTCTCACCTTGCTGGGCTCTGCCCCTCCTATCGAAGATTGAGGTTTCCTTTTCTTTGCAAGTTCCTTGAGAGTGGCTTCCGTGTCCACATCACTGCAGCTTCCTGCGGTTCCAGTCATGGTCTGTCTCAACTCACTTTATTTTTCACCTGCACCTATCACAGGTTCTCATCTTCTATTTTTCCATCTATGTCTTTTTTCCTTACAGTACAGTTTCTCCTCCTACCTCTTCACATCCAAACACTTGTCCTACTAATTTCTGTTATTTCCTTCTACTCATGTTAATTTCCTGTCTTTGGCTTTAGCCAAACAGGTTGAACAAGGCTTTGTGATAAAAATATATTTTCGGCCGGGTGTGGTGGCGCACACCTGTAATCCCAGCACTTTGGGAGGCTGAGGCAGGAGGATCGCGAGTTCAAAGCCAGCCTCAGCAATGGCGAGGCACTTAGCAACTCAGTGAGACCCTGCTTCTAATAAAATACAAAAAAAGGGCTAGGGATGTGGCCCAGTGGTCGAGTGCCCCTGAGTTCAATCCCTGGTACCAAATAAATAAATAAATAAATAAATAAATAAATAAATAAATAAATTAATTAATTAAAAAATATATTTTCATCTCAACTTCTGAACTCCAAAAACCATACTTTTGCATTTTTTCATATTTATCACTGTCTCCTCTCCTCTTACATATTTGTTCAGATTTCTGGTCTAGAGGTTTTTCTTCTATACTTCCTGATTGTGACTTCCTCTCTAGCATTTCCCATTTCTCTCACCTCTGTCCTAAAAGGTTTCGCTTCTTAAATTACTATATATTTTCCCCATCTTTTATTTATCCTTATATTTCTTAGTGCTCAAGAATAACTTTTTTCGATGGTTATATCTTCCATCTCTATTTTAGTTAGACTCCTTTTCACCCTGATTTTCCCATCAATTTCCACCTGCATCTTTTATGAAATTTTTGCCCCTCCATCTCTCTGTATCATTGTTTCCTTGAAAACTTTGATCTTAGTTACTCCCTACACTATGCTCACATAGTCTGCACTTTTCTATGAGGCAAGTGTTTTTATGTAGTATCTGATAACTTCCCTTAATAAAAATCCAGCATTTGCCTGAGAAGAGCTACCATTCAACGTAGGAAAGACTGAAACAATTATCAATTTATGAAAGAACACTTAACCTTTCATTTCTTATTAATAAAACAATACAAATAAGATATATACGTGTGTGTATATACTTTACATATTATACATAAAGACCTTAAGGACAAATGACAGCATGGAAAGCAATGACTATGGAGCCCAAAGCTACAGACTTCAATTCTGGCTCTTTTTCATAATAAGCAAGAAATAGGAGGCCAATTTTTCAACAGTCATCCAATGTTTCCGAGTCTCAGACCCCTTCTTTGTGTTAAATGTTTTCTCTTTCTACCTCCTAGGATTATTGTGAATATCAAGTGAGATGTTTTGGTCAATGTACTTTGTACAATATTAAACACTCTATATCCATCTCTTCTGAACTACTCCTGATTCCCTTATCAAATGTCTCATGGGCCATGCAAGTAAGGGAGTCAATTGGTTCTTCTTATGGGGAACCAGAGTAGTTCTCACATGAACTTCCCAAGCAACTATGTGGGCCAGAGATGCTAGATCTTTTGAATTAATCAGAGGAACTGGGAATCTGGATTTTGTGTGTGTGTGTGTGTGTGTGTAAAATTGTTCAATTTTTAAACACTGGCAGTCAATTTAAATGCGTTTAAAATACGTTGTCAGCCAAACTAAACACATTGGAAAGCTATTGATTTGCAACCTCTGTCAATCCCTATCTTTTACAGCTACAGATGTGAGGTACAGAGAGGTTAAAGGTTGTGCCCAAGGTCACACTGAGATGAGAAGGCAGGACTGGGACAGGTAGGAGTCCTAGGTTCCTAAGCCAAGATCAGGACTCTTCTTGTTTTAATCAAGTTGTGATTCCAGATCATCACAGATCAATTAGCCCACTGGAATAGAAACTACTAGAAGGCAGATGACCTATGAGGAATGGCTTTTTTTACACTGTTTCTTATTCAAAAGCTTTCCTTTATGAATCTGCCATTGTTTTTGCATTGGAAGCTAAAATTGGTGAAGGTGGACATAGACAATGAGGTCAGGAGCAAATGCCTTCTAATTCCTTTCTGGCAACCTGCCCATCCTTTATCCACTGACTCTTCCTTTTCATTGCCATTTCTACCATGCCAAGATAGGCTTAGTTTTGGAATGGGACTGGAGTGGGAACCCACTTAACGCCAGGCTAATGTTAATACCAGCTGAAACTATTTCTGAGCTCTCTGCTCAGCCTGTACAGGAATTAGGAAAACAGAACACCTCACCTATGAAGCCACTGTTCAGTCTTACTGAAAAAGCACAGGATCATTAAACCAAAAACTAATGAGTTCAGAATACGTGACTCCATAATCCAATAACTCACTCTTACGACTTGGATATAGGTTGAGTTTGTCCCCCAAGATTCATAGGTCTGAAGCTTTCTTTTTAGTGTGGCCATGTTGGGTGGTGCTGGAACATTTAGGAGATGGAACCTACAGCAAGGTAATTGGGTCATGGAGGCATCACCCTCAGAATAGATTAAGCAGTCCTCATGGGACTCCCAACTAGTTCCTGTGAGAGAGTTTGTTCCAAAAGAGTTAGACTGGTGCCTTCCTGTTCTCTGGCTTTCTGTTTTACCATGCCATCCCACTGCCTTGCGACCTTCACCAGAGCTGAACAATGTCCAGCACCATGCTCATGGACCACCACAGAACTGGGAGTTAAATAATCTCCTTTTTTTTTCCTTAACAAAGGACCCAGCCTCAAGTATTTTGTTATAGCAACAGAAAATCTATTAATACTTTTCACTCAGGTGTACTAGATTTGATGATTTTAGCTCCCTTCATTTTTTGTTATATATAATAGTGATAACCTGACACTTCAGATTAGAGAAAACTTAGAGTTGAAACAAGATATTATCTCACAGTGCATCTTGGGGGGCACAATATCAACAGCAAAAATGGATTAACATTCAAAACAGCATCCTGTCTCTGATTTACAATCAAAAGATTGAGGTTCAAATCCTGGTTCTGCCAGCTCTTTCTCAATTTCTACTCAATGAGAAAAGCCTAGGGATGAGAAGAGTTGATTCTCTGGATCCTTCCAAGTTTTAAAATTATATGAAAATAATATTAAGGGAAAAAAATTTAGAAAGTTAAATATGTCAGATTTTGCAATAATTTTAAAATAGGAAAGAACATATAGGTAAGCATAATTATCATATAAAAATTAATAAGTATCATTATTTAATTCCCACAATTAGAATTTTGGGAAACTTGGGTTGAGGCACTGTTTATAAGCAAAAATCTAAAGGAATCCTTTTCTTTTAAAAACAGATTTGACTATAAGAATACTGGTCCTCAGTTACCTATGCTAATGTATGGATCAACAGAAAAAATTAACTACTTGGAGAACTAAACAGTTGGGATATTTATCCCTGAGTGCCTCAAACTGTTTCAAGAAACCATAAATTAATCATCCAACACTGACTTCTCTTCCTTTTCTTCTCCGTTTAAGAAAGGAATCAATAATTTAAAAACCCTCTCCTCCAGAGGTAAGAGATATTTTTGAGTCAGTGTTATTTGCCAAAAGCTATGCATTTTTTTAAAGTTTCAGTTTGTTTTATACCCGCAGTGACAAATTTCTTTACCTTATGATGTAAGTGAAATTCTTGATGATTCTAGAAATATGATTGTGAAGTTTGAGGTACCTCACTTGCGTTTACAAAACTTTTATATTTGGCTGAAGAGGCCTCTTGCCAAGAGAATAAAATCTTGAAAAGATTCATTTATTATATTTTTACTTATTTTCTGACAAAACCTTTCACATTGTAGATTTTTACCTTTTATTTCTGGTACACATAAAAAATAGATAATTCAATAAGCATGGACAAAGAAAATGTCAAATAAGGTACTAAAAGTTTTTTTCTAAGAATATAGTATTTTTCTCAATTGCATTTTATAAAAGAATGGCCATTCAAGTGGAACTCAGCAATTAATTTTATCCACTCCTTATTTCCATGTGTATTCTTTTTAAAACTAAAACTACCTTGATCATGGTTTTGATTACAAATCCTGAAAACAATTATGGAAATGATCTTTAATATAATAATATATTTTACTGAATGTCTCAGCTTTTTCATTCCAACAACTGAAACAGAGACAATTCTTTGCATGTTGAAATGTGTAATTATCATGTATCCAAAAGGGAGGGTGTAATTTTCACATCTGATTACAAGGAAAGGGTGTAAGTGAAGCTGCCTGGGTAAACTTACACTTGTTTACAAAGAGCAGTACCTTTGATATTAAAAACTCAAAACATGCAAAACACTGGGAGAAATCAAGATTAACATGCACAAAACTAAACAAAAATCTTAGTATTTTTCTTGGCTCCACTACAAAAATAAAGTCATTTCTTCTGAACTTGTGTTGGTCTACTTAACTTTTGATGATTTTAAGACTCAAACATTATTTTATTTTGTAAGCTTGCTGGGGACTACACTGCTAAATGTTATAAAGCTCAAACACTAGATTTAATTTAAAAGGAAACTTCAAATCCTTTATGCTTATAAAACTATGTGGTCAGTTCATCTCAACATAACACACTTTTCCTAAATACAACATCACTGCTTGCAAGATGTACATTTTTGATGTTTTTTTTTTTTTTTTAATCTCCCTGCTATTTTTTTTTTTAACTTCTGATTTACCTTTGATAAGATCAACTTCTGCTCATGTGAACTTATGTTTTGGACATATAGGAAGTGATGATATCAATGAAAGTCAGTGCTGTGATGGTAGCTATCACTTAGCAAGAAGATTAGAGATAGATACAAGAGCACACAACAGGTAGAAAAAGAATCTACCCAAACAGCAAACACGTACCAGGAACAATTTTGTATGAGATATAATTATGATTGCGACGTCATTGTGGTAGATTTCTGCAAAGCTTAAAGATTGATGTTGAACATTAAATATGCTGATCCTATTTCATCTAATAAAATCGGCTATAAAGGAAAACAAAGAGAAGGCTAAAAAGGAAAGGTTTAAAAATCAATTTAGGAACTGAAGATAAAACTTTATTCATGCTAAAAGGAGTCCACTGAAATGCATTCAGTTATCTATTTAGCTTTACAATTATACAGAAAGCAATGAATTTGTTAGAAGCCTATGAAGTTATATAGGTTTTCATTGTTTGAAATCTATTAAGTTATGGAGGTTATCAAATGCAGTATTAACAACAAGGATGATTTTGGTATACTTCATAAATTTTGGGGGATGGGGTTATTTGCCAAATCAAACTTTAAAAGCAAGAACTTCAAAAAAGGATACAAACTAACCAAATGATTAGGATTGAAAAATAATTACAATTAAACAAAAAGTTATTTCATGGAAAAGAACGAGAGTCTTCATTCCTCGATTACCTAAAGCATTTCAGTAATAGTTGTAGCTGAACTTTTATAAGATCTTTTACTTTTTTTTCTTTATATAGGATTCCACCATGAGTCTTAGATTCTGCTTTCCATTAAATCAAAAAGCAAAACACCTGACATAAATGTCCTTCCTCTTCTAAGTCAGTGCACATCCCTGTGCTGGGGCCAGGAAGTATGCCTGGGAATGTTGTGGGTGTGTCTGAAAAGATAGGAGGTTCAGAGGAAGTTTCCAGGTAGCTCAGAGGCTCACCAGGCACCACACATCTGTGTCCACAACTTACCAATCAATGCTTAGCACACAGCACATTTTTCACTGTGTTGTTAGAGTACATTTGCTTATATTTTGCACAATTTTAATTTAACCATATTGATCAAACTGAACACTCAATAAGACCCTAGGCACCTTAGGCTTATTAAAATTAGTCAACATGAAGCAAGTGAGCTAAGGAAGTAATGGAAACTGTTTGGAGATTTAAATACAGTGGAACCCACTTAAATAAATACCTGTTAATGAAATAAATCTATTAAATGAATTTATTTTCTCTGAACCAAATCAAAACACATTGAGTAATACTCAAGGGGACCTTTAAATGAATACTGCTTAAATGAATAAGCATCTTAAATGGACATGTTTCTCTTGAAAGGCAAATAGTATTTTCATGTTCTTTGAGGTTAATTAAAGCAAGAAAATCCACATTGACTTTCTTTTTGGACATATTGTCATTCTTTGGAATTAAGCAAGAAAAATTGCTTAAATAAAACTGTTTAAATACCATTTTTCTTCAAGGTTATTGTTCGTGTGTGTGCACCTGAGATGGGCCTTGGGCGCATGGGGGGCAAACACTTGAAACCCTTGAGTTCACTATTTGTCAGGCAACTTAACCAGCAAAAGTTAAAACAGAAAAATATTAAAAATTTTAACTGCTTCTTGCAATCCTACTGGCTACTTTTACCAAATGGGTTATTTACCTCTTCAGAAAGCTTTATTATTTCTCCAGCATGGTTAAAAGGTGGGATTAAAAGCATCGATTCCCTGACTCTAATGACGATTTGTATGTGTCTCACTAGCGCATTCACAGGGCTCAGAACAATGTATTTGAAAAGATATAATTGCTTTTTATTGTGATAAAAACATATCTTGAAATCTCACCTATTAGCCCTCTTTTAAGTGTACAGCACAGTACTGTTAACTGTACCTGCATCGTTGTGTAGCAGATCTCTAGAACTTGCAAAAGTGCTTTTAGCATAAAGTTCATGTTGGACCACATCTTTAACTGATCAGGTCTCTCTTTTCTCAGAGGGGTTGACCTAAGTTGGTATGTTATTATAATGACAGAAAAAAATGCAGCACACGTTGGAGTCTTAAAATAATAATACCTTTTAAAAATACAGTCAGCACACAATCCGCAGAAATTTTTTTCAGATCCCCTTTATGTACTATTGCCTTTAGAGGGCCTTACTTATTCATTATTTTTTTTCCCTTCTGGCCTAAGATATTACCTCTTTTCCCTAAGCAAAAACAGTGCTATCATGAATCAGGCAACTAGTGGGAGACTGCTGGCCAGGTTTCACCCCACTAAAATTCTAATCTATACTTTGTCTTTTAGAATTAAGGAGAAAATGCATATCAGCAGAATCTCCTCTCTACTTTATTTCATTTATAAATTACGAGAATGATGCTATTATATATTATTAATTTCTGCTGTTCTCCAACTCTGCTGCAGCAGTGAGCTGCGGATGTTGGAACGGTGTAATTATGTTCTAGTAGGGTAGCCATCCGTTTCCTTTCAAAAATTTACAGGATTCTTAATCACGCTGCTCATTTGGGTGCGCAGCAGCGAGGATGGCGAAACACAAACAGGGCACGTTCGTTTACATAGGAACACCTGCTTAGCATGATAGCAGATGTCAGTCAGTAAGCAGAACACAAAAGGAAAAAAAATATCAACAACAGCAAACTCACACCATTTTGACTTGGTTCAAGGAAATCTTTTCAGAAGTGATGGCAACAGTGGACATTCCCTCTTAAACACAAACAGAGGTTCTGAAATTCCCAAGTGTTGTTTGTGGTTAACGTGTTGTCAGAGAGAAAGGACGCGTTTGCCTCTTGTTGCATTCTAATAATTGACTCTGACTTTCTGTATTATTTGGGGGAATTACTGAAATTACTCTGCCTCAGTTTCCTGATCAGTGAGCAGACAAAGGGTTGGATATTCAAAAACCTAGTTCCCCAAGGGTGATTATTACTAGAAGCAATGTAATAATAAGAGCACAACTCTCACCAGACCTAGTAAAAATCCCACCTCAGACACTTAGTGGTTGCCTAACATAGTCAAATTTTTTAACCTTTTTAAGTCATGGTTTTTTGATTTGTAGTGTTGCCTGAGAAAATTAAATGACACAGTGTATACAAAGTTCCTGCCACATAAGAATGCAGGTAGTGGGGCTGTAGTCGTGGCTCAGTGTAGAGCACTTGCCTAGCATGTGTGAGGCACTGGGTTCGATTCTTAGCACCACAAATAAATAAATAATGTCCATTGATAACTAAAAAATATTGAAAAAAAAAAGAATGCAGGTGGTGATTATAATATTATTATTACTATCATCAATGTCATTATCATTATTCTGATCCTCACAGAGCCTTTCCCACTCAACACATCAGTTATTAAAAGTCTGGAATGACCACTAATTGACATCTCTTGTAGAGGTCATCATAACATGCAATGTTTTTGATGTGCATATCTCTGTAAGGCTATTATAATGATACCTACTACTGTTATTTCACACTTAAAGAGAGCCTATCATCATTTCCACTACATTTCCTGAGATTTACATCTGAAACATAAAACAAAGTTTTTTGGGATGTACTGTCCCTGAAAAGGTGACCAACGAAAGTCAAGTGTTTTTTACAACTTTGACACAATAAAATGAGGTCATGGAAAATAAATAAATTAGAAGTTCATCATCTTCTTAAGCCCACTCCACCTTTCTGACTTGCACACTAGTTTTTAAAGGACTTTTTGGACTACTTTGATATTTTCCCTTCTCTTTCTTTCCCCCAAAATGGTTAAACTTCAAAATGGAAAACAGCTATCACACATGGGCAATGACTAATTTTCCTAAGGAATTTTAGTATTCGGCATGTGTCTGCTTGTGCAGGCCTGTGCAATAAAGTCTCCCTGAGTATGCATTGACTTGATACCCAATAATGGCTGCTAAGGAGCCGTTATGTAGTGCCGTGTCAATGATCCGTGCATTGAGGACTCCCTGAGTACGCATTGACACGATAGACCGGAACGGCTCAGAAGAAGCTGTTATGGTCTATCATGCCAATGATGTGCGGATATTGGCAGGGCCTCTGGCCCTTCCATGGAAATTATGGAGTCTCTGAAGAAACTGGGGTGGGCACCATGTGGGCGCCATCAGTGAGCCTAGTCTCAGTTCCATTCTCCCTTCTCTTTGGGTTTCTGTCAGAAGAGTCAGCCCCGAAAAGTTGTGCACTGCCTTCAGCAGCCCCCTTTCATCACCAAAACATAAGCAGGAACTAAAATAGTCTTGCCACTTGGTCTTTTATACTGTTAATGGTAAAAGGAGGGGCAAAAGTTCAGGTAAGGTTTTTTTCATGTTTTGGCGAGTTTTAAGCATCTTTTCTGCTTTGTGAGTTTCAAGGTGTGCATGTACATGATGCCAGCTAGACTTTTTGCTGTTGTGGCGGTGGGGATTTGCTGAGATTGAAACATTCAATCTATGCAAAGAAAAACACCTTCTTTTTATGTCCTCAGAAATTGAATAGGTACCCAAAACTCAGCATATAGGAAATGGTTCAAAAAACCTTGGGAAGAGAAGTGCAAGTTCAAGAATAAAGTTTGGATTCGCACATGCTTTACCAACTTAAGGCAGTAATTAATTCACTTATGGTATTTACATGCCCCTCTTCAGATACTTATGGAGAACATGGGAATTTTAAATTCACAATTCAGTGCAAGATTTAAAATGATCTTCATTAGAATTTGAAGCTATACTCTAAACTGCTTTATATACTACCAACAGGGAGCCTCATTATGTAGTACTATATTTGGACTACCTTCTTTACATTTTGTAGCTGTAGATTTTGAATGTATTTCTGGTATGCTTAAGCAGAATCATACAAAGTGTTTTAATCAACTCTATTAACTAACCAATCCATACAGTTGCACGGCAAACATGTAGGCAAGAGACCTCAGTGCATCTTCTTTTCTGATTATCTCCAAAGGATCATGGAGGAAGAGAGATCTGAGATACCCAAGCACAAGACAGTGGCAAAGACTTGCACAAATACCCAAATGCCTCACTAAACATGATGGTGGGAACAAAGAAACAGATTAGGCAGAAAATAGCTATCATGATTGTGATTTTAAATACGGAAGGTACTTCTGCACGCTCATTTCCTTAAGTAGAAAACAGTCCAGTTTTTGTAACGAAATTTGGACTGAAAGAAGTTATCTACACTTTGTATGTACTATACCTTGATTGACAATAATTAATAGAAGAAGCAAAGGGGGAACTCACGGAAGGCCAACCCAAAGTGAGTGCTCAAGAACAGAATAGAAAAATGGAGAGAAGAGATGTAACATTAAATATCTACTATGTACTCGGCACCTTACCTGTTACTAAAATTTCTTTTCAGCAACCATGAAACATAGATATTATTATGAGAAATAAAGACACAGGTGGAGCAAGTTGCTCCAGGTTGTATGGCTAGTGTGGAAGTGGAAACCAAATTTGAGCCCAGATATCCAAAGCCTATCTTCTTTGAGTGCCCATCCTGCCTCTCGGCCTCTCTGACTCATGGGTCTCAAAGGTGTCACTGAGAAGGGCAGGAAGCCAGTTGATTTTAAATAAATAAATAAATAAACCCAACTTTTCATAAGGACATAACTATCACAAAGTAAAGTTCAAGAAATGGTAGTAGAGGGGTCTAACATAAAGTTAACAAAAGCTTTTTTCTAACTATTACAATATATGCTAAATCTTTAATGTACCTGTCATACCGGCCTTTAACGGAATGGTTTTCATATGTCATATGCTGAGCTAATCACTGGTGATAAGAGATGGGCAAGACTGTCCTCAAGGCATTTACACATTTTGTGGGGAGACAAATAGGAATAAGATATTGTAAGTGCAGTGATAAAGATCAGCATGGAAAATACCTTATGAGGAAATATTTTAGAGAATATTTTGGAGTGATATTTCTAAATGAAAATGTATGTGTACTTCCTGGAAACTCAGAGGTAAAAAGTGTGCCCATCACTGTGGCTATTTTTTTCCCTTTTCTTAAAACTATTCCTTTAAGAATCAAAAAAGGGATATTCAAATACCTCAGGGTAAGGTTATTATTTCCTCTTTTGAAGAATGTTTCAGGTACTTCAGAAACTGTGTCCTTACATCAGAAACTGAAGTACCTCCATCAGGATTCCTAGTCACACCTTATAGTTAGAATCAAAATTTATTGAGCATCTTCTAGACTCCAGACTGTCCTTAGAAGCTGTTCAATCCTATCAATCAGTATTGCCCCTCATTCTAGGCATGAGAAGTGAAGCTCAGAGAGGTTAAGAAACATACTCCAGGCCACATGGAAAGTAAATGGTAAAATCAGAGGAATTTGGACACACATTTGTGTGTGTCTGACTCCTGTGTTTTCATTTTTTTTTTACTCTCCCACCCCTGGAGAGAGAAAAACTGGGTTCCATTTGTTATAAGTGAATGGATTCAGAGATGTTCCCAGGACAGGAGTCTGGGTAACAGAGAGGAGAACATGAAATATTGACATAGTTCACCTTTGAGACTCTAGCAGATAGCACACAGCAGGAAGAGTGAAGAGAAGCTCTGCTTCCCCTACAAGTGGAGTGGTTAATAGCTCCTAAATTTCATCTTCACTTGTGCAACATTTTGGGGATTTTAACATGATATCTTGACTTCATATCCCATTCATATCCAATATGAATGTTGTCCAAATCCTTATTATCTAGGAACTTAATTTAAAATAGCTTCTTGAACTGTCAAAAACTCTAATAAAACAGGAATGTTTCAGACAAGCACAGAGAAAGTTCTGTGGGACACCCAAAGTCAGCTCATAAATTGTGTCCTTACATCAGTGAAGAGGTAAAATCTAGACTTTTGCAAAACCCCAAAGAATACTGCACTATGAATCTACTTGAAAGTCAATATTCTGCTTATTACCTATATCTATTAATAGACTTTAATCGAAACGATAAGGAAGATATTTGAACCACATGGTTAGGTTGAAAATTGACAAAATGCTGAATTGTTATTCTTTTTGACAACGTTAATTACTTTCTGAGAAGGTACAAATCTTTACGTTCATTTCCTTAATTTCTAAGCCTTGAGAAAGGTAGACAATGTAAAAATAGGCAACTGCAAATTTTTTTTAAAGGCTACTGTTCCTTTAATGCCCAGATGGTTCTGAGATGTAATAAAATTGACATATTGATTCCTTTGAATTTACAAATGCCTGTTTCATAAACTCCATCTCCAAAGCCTAGGCATCTTTAGAGCACTGTCATCTTTTTTCTCCAAATGGATCAATTATGTGCCCACGTAATCCTGTTACCTGTGAAATCCATGCATACTTCTCCCATTTGCTGCAGTTCCCAGGCGGACAAACTTGCATTATGTACGCATAAACAAACAGCGCATTTTCCTGATATTAGAGATTGTTTTCAAAGTGAAAGGCAATCTCTTGGGTCTTTTACTCAAAAGAGAGAGAGAGAGAATGGAAGAGAAAAAAAAAATTGTGCATGTTTCTTCAAGTAACCTCAGCATCTATACACGAACACAATCACATGCATACATGTGTGCATACATAGATTTATATTTAAAATTTTAACAATCCTTTTAAATTACATGGCTTTGCTATGTTAACTGCTCCAAGGAAGTTAATTATTCATTTTAGTTAGACTAGTCTATGCAGGTTTATCACATTTTTTTTTATTGCTGTCTTTTCTCCTTTGTTGATAATTAGTTATTTAAGGGCAAATCATCCCCAAGATACCTTGACACAATTGAGAAATGGAAACCCAAAGTGAATTAGGTTATAAAGTTTGCAGTGTCTTAGGGGGGAATAAAAAGTCCTCAATATTTTTTACTCTAGCACTTGGCACTAACTGGCTCTGAGACTTTCTTAAACACACACAGAGTCCTTTATTGAAACAATCGTACAAAACACAAAGATTCTGCTTCTGCTACATTAGGAGGGAGATGCCTCAGTGAACTAGGGGGCCTTTCCCATATGTTGAATCTGTAACAGTAAATTGTCTTCCTATACAAGAACATTTGCATGTTCACATGTGGACACACCCACCAGCACAAAATGCATAAAGAAGGCTTATGTGTGAATATATGCACAGACCATGGTTAAGGAGTCCTCTGCAAATAACCAACAATCAAACATGCTATTGTCTATGTGTGAACTCTCTGTGTGAGCAAAGTACTGTGCATGTTCTGCACAGAGATATGAATTCTTGTTTCATTCTTCCAGCCTGTGCTGTATCTGATTTTCCTCACTTCACTGGGCACCCAGCAGTCTAGTTACACTGCACTTGCACTCTACAATTTGTCTCTAAGAGATTCCCCAAATCACAAAACATCTTGTCTGTCGTCCAGTGTGCTCCCCATATGCAGAAAAGATGGTCTGAAAAATTGGGTTGTGCTCGGAGCCCTGTGGCCTGGCCCACCGCTGCCGTTGTGCAGGAGTGGTTTTAAAGATAAATGGCTGCATGTTAACCAGATTTGACATGCTGTACAAAGGCAGGCACCTTTGGTCCCATGACACAGCCAAACAGAAAACACAACAAGCAAGCCTGGCAAAGATGTCCGACATGAATAAAAGCACAACAATTTGTCACATAGTTGTTACAAAATGTTAGCAGCTTTAGGGCTTGCCATGGGATGGCAGAGATAAGGCAGTGTGGAGAATTTGAAAGTTTGAGGACTGGTGAGTCTCAGGCAATGGAAGAGTTAATTCAGAAAAGGGGGAAAACAGTCATTGCAAAGGGATTATTTTCATTTGCTTCCTCATAAGGCAGAAGAAGGCCTTAACGTCATGAATTAAATCAGCAAGACCAGTATTCCCGGCTTAGTAAACTCTGCTGTTTTGAAGGGCTGCCTGTTAACTATCTCTCTCCAAGTTCCCAAAGATGTAACACATTCTAGGATCAGTTTCTTGAGGATAAGCAATCATTTTTCATTTTCTTTTACAAACTGACATAGTGATGAATGAAAGGAATAATTTTGAAGATGAAAAATTCTTCCACCCCACTTAGTCTCATATTCACCCTCAAACAAAGAATCAAACTGCATCACTATAACTCTTTCAAATGCTGGATTTCCTTTTCCAAACGTCCTTCCAGTTGATGATCACTATTGCCTGTAATTCTGGAAATTCCATGATTGCAGTAACATTTAACTATAGACTTTCTTCCTGACTCCAGGCTCATGCCCTTCCTAAGCCTCAATTTCCTCATCTATAAAAAGAATATGGAAATAATAGTACCTACTTGAAAGAGTTATTGTCAGTACATCAAATGACAGACAAAATTCTTAGCACAGGTCTCAAGGCATTATAAGTACTTAATAAACATTAGATAATATTATCTTTCATACAGTTGCCAGAGACATGTCACTGAAACACAAATATGATATGTAACTGTTATATAAGAGGTGGTTCACAAGCTCACCATCACCTATTTACTGGATAAGAGCCAGAAATATAGGATAGCATAGTCTCATGCTTCCATCCACCTTTGCAGACTCAATTTAAGCTCATCTCCTTGCACGTGCTCATGTTCCAGACATCTTAGCAGGCTGGCAGTGCCTGAGCTCTTGGCCTTTCTCTCCTCCAATGCCTGTAGATGTCATCCTCTCAGCCCAGGCCACCTTCCCTCACTGCACTGGTGAAACCCATGTTCTGTGACAATGCTCCCCTCAAAAGCCACCTCCCTGAAAATCTCCCCTCACCACCTGGTCCCATATCTAGTTGCACCATCCTCTGCACTCTCTTCTCACGGGAGACAAAGTTCCGCATCTCACTCACCACATTTTGATAATGTTTTAAGGACCCCTCTTTTGCACTACCCAGTGAGCTCCTCAGCATCTGGTACAGTGCCTGCACAAACTATGTACACAGTGAATACAGAATGAATGAACTCCATGAGTCCCTGCTAAAAGACCAGAGGCCTAGAAAGGACCTAGTGACATACTTTTCAACTATTTCTGCAACAAGAAAAACTTTTCTTTGTCTTAATGCAAAGCACAGATAACCCTCAGGAACAAAGGCAAAAGAAACCCTGAGTAGAAAGAGAGAATGTGCATTTCTTCCATGAATCTGACATCAGTTTTGAAGTGGTGCTGCTTCTAGGAATAGCAGAATGAATCAAGAAAGATCACATAACAAACTGTGAAAAGAAAAAGACAGACATTAAACAAACAAACAAAATTCTTGTTAGCCAATCTAATGCTGCTACAGCCATATAGTCCGGGGCTTTTCTGAGGATCCTGATGCCCCACAAGAGAATGGAAAAGAGACTTGGCAGAAGGAACTTGTCTGAAAGACAGTCATTCTCAACATACATATAACAGGGGTGGAATCTCCCAAGTAACTCCACGTGGCCCTGCTAGCTTGTGGGGCATTACAGGTCAAATGTAAAGAAGTAAAGAGATTTCTACTGCAACTTTTTTAAGGGGTTGGGAGGGCCTGGAGTTTTGTTGACATCTGTGATTCTCTAACCTTTGTGACCCCTTGTAAACTCAGAACCAGAGCAGCCTGGAGCACGTCACAGTACCTCCCCCATCGCACCACTCCCCTGAAATCTGAGCCAAGCCCCATGTGGCTGTAGATCTTCTGTTCACAGGTCCTGAAGGGAATCCAGGAAGTCATTCTTTAATGAAATCTGCCCCCCCCCCTCTCTGGAGGTGAACGGACTGCTGGAATATGACATTCTCATCATCACAGTTAGTGGAGGGCAGGAGCTGGTCAAAGGAGAGGGATCATGGAGTTAACTAGTGACCTTTCAGCTTCCTCCATTTATAGGTCTCATTTTATTTCTACTTGTAATATTAAATGAGAAACAGATTTAAATATGGGAGAAATGACGGCATGCCACTTGGAACAACCAGCTGAGTTGTCACCTCTAAACTGCACATTTCATTTATATCCTAAAAGTGATGATGAAGGCCTGGAGAAGGTATGATACAGGGCCTGAAATGGTAACATGCTCCCAGGATAGACTGTTCTCATTATTTTCCCTCTCTCTCCCCCTAAAACGTCAGGGTTACCCAAAGAATGTCTTCAGAGTGAAACCATTGATTTCTGCCCTAAACAACAGAGAACCATGCAGAATATTTTACATGAAAGAATCTGATAATCAAATTGATCTGTAGCAGTTAGCTAAACATATTCTTAAGCTGAGCTTTATATGGAGTATCATTTTGCAGATGTCAAACACAGAAGAAGATGATTAAGAAGTCCCACAGTCTCTAAACTCTAGTGGTGTCCAGCCAAATATTCAAACCCCATATTCTTCATTCATTATTAAAAATTTTAAATTCATATTTTCGGAGAGTCAGGATAAGCACACGAAAGCTAAGTTTCTCACATTAAAAAGATTTAAAAGGTGTGGTGTTTCTCATTTTGACAACAAAAACATGGTGTAAATAGAAATAATTTGAAAAGCGTATCTAAACTATAAATTTAATCATGTACATAGAAGGCTTGAAATATATTAAGTTCATGGTATGCTTTGTTAGAAAGTGGCATCTTTGTTGAAAGGAGAGATGGCATTAATAAGCAAAGTTCCTGTCTGGAAAACTTGTTTCTAGTAATAACTATTATCCAATTTTAGAGGTTTACATATGGAATAATAAAGATAAAAAGTATCAATCTTATTATAATTTTCTTTCTTCCTTAAACTTTAAAAATTAAACTTCAAGAATTTATTGCAGTGGCTAATAGTCTTCCTGTGTGTCCTACCTATACCAAGAAAAGATTTCTCTCCAGGTCTCTGTTTTATTGATGGGAGTGTTTTGCAACAAGTCAGATCCACATTAGTCAGACCTTCAGGTGTATAGTTCTGATCTCTGTTAACAATCTCAGGCTTGCAATTTGTGCCCTTACATTTCCTAACCTAGGTCCAAACTATGTGCAGCACAAAAAGTAAAAAACTGATGGATTGTGCCATCTATGGCAGCATTTGTTCAGCATTTGGTACAAATGGGCGAAAAAAGATACAGAATGCATGGATTGATTTTCAAATTACCTCAATATTTTGAAAACATTTTCACCTGCATGCTGAGAATGCTAAGAATGGCAAGGAAGGCAATTGTGCATTTGCACAGCCTCCACTGCATTCATTTATAAATTACCTCATCACTGACTGAAATTAACACTGATTCTTACAGGCAATTTCTCAATTTCCAATGCTAATTACATTTTTTTTACTTTTAAATTCTGTACCACCTGTTTTGGGCAAGACATCTTAGGCAGCGCGACCGCATTTAATCACAATTTTAATTAACCGCCCTGTAGATGTGAAAAAGAAGCAATTATAATGTAGATGAATGATGATTTTTCTGCATTAAATTGTTTTGTTTCCCTGGTATGTTGATTGTAACACAGCACACAAATACAGTAACTGTACAATTTTTTTCTATTGTAATTTAGTAATTGTTTTTGGAAAACCAGTTTGGGAATGAGTGACTTCATCTGTTTACAAATTGATTGATACTGTTCACTCACTGATTGCTGTGGCGTATATTTTGGTATTGCACAGCCTAGCATAAAATATAATTAGAGATGCACAGGCTTTGCAGCACCATTTTGGAATCTGAAAATCAACTGTAACTGAAGTATGTTTTCCTTGAGCATACTAGTATCAGTTGGGGCTGATGAAATGATAATCAAAACAATAGGCTTTCCAATTCCACCACTAGTAGAAACCCTTAATTTCAATCTGATAGTTCTAATATGGTGAGTTTATGAATTACTATGTACTAGGCCTGGGAGCTGGGGGCTGGCAAGTCTGAAGCTTGCACAACTCACTCAGATCTGTATCACAAGAAGCATACAAGTGAGGTAAGGAAACAATGATGAAAAATAAAGAGTTGCTGCTTTGGAAATGGAAGGATTGTTCCTGACACCAGGCACAATGCACTGGTGTGCTGTAGCGCTAGCCTATCTCATCTCTACACTATGATACAATAAGATCACATTCATGCTTCTGGCTTGCAGATACAGATCATTAAAGCCGTACCTCACTGCAGATAAATTCAAAGATCTTATTTATGTGAAGCAGAGCTTGCTCCTCACTCAGCTAGGAATGGGATGGGGGGAAAACGACAGCCATTGACACTTGTTTATGAAACCTTTATGCTAACGGACAGTGGAAGGTCTACACTTACTATTCTCACATGAATTAGAAATCCCTCCAGGAATGCCCTAGACCAACATCATACCCACTCCCAATCTCTGGGATATTCTCAATTAATGCACTTCATTGGTATCACAAGGGCTGGTGTCTCCCTCCAATCATCCACTGAATAGTTTTGAGATGTGCTCACTTGAATTGAGTCCTGGGCTAGGCCATTTCTGCCAGTCTGGAAAAAAGGGGAAAGGGCCATATAAGCCATCGTGAATGTTCAAAGAAAGTATTTATGAGATCTCTTTATCTTCTGCTTTGCTTCCTTTTATACGCCATTTCTTAAAAGATCCTAAACTGGAATAGTTCATTAAAAGGCAAGAACTCATCTTGGTTCCAGCCGTGTATTTGCTACAAAACATAGCTGGGATCATAGCTTCATTTAGAGCAATTTAAAGATAGAATGATAAAGATGTAAGTTGGCAGAGCAAAACAGATAATGTTAAGGTGGGTTGGGGTAGGAGGACTATTTGGATCGACATTTTTTATTTTTATAAATAGTCACTAACAAAGTATTAATAGGAAATGCCAAACTGATGCCAAAATTCACTTTGTATATTAAGTCTACCCTATTAATAAATTAAAAGGTCTACTCTTTTGCCCATTTGAGATTACTTGTCTAAATCTTTTTCACACCTATGGGGCTGGACACAGAAATCCCTGATGAAAGTAAGACAACAGGCCAGAGTGTCTTACAATCTAGGCTGCCAGCAGGTCTAAGTCTTTTTCATGTAGAATGTGATACAAAAACCAGCCATAAGCCGGGCGCGGTGGCGCACGCCTGTAATCCCAGCACTTGGGAGGCTGAGGCAGGAGGATTGCGAGTTCAAAGCCAGCCTCAGCAATGGCGAGGCACTTAGCAACTCAGTGAGACCCTGTTGCTAATAAAATACAAAAAAAAAAAAAAAAGGGGGGGGCTAGGGATGTGGCCCAGTGGTCGAGTGCCTCTGAGTTCAATCTCTGGTACAAAAGCAACAACAACAACAGCAACAACAACAACAACAAAAAACAACCCAGCAATAAAATGTTACTTTTACCTGTGTCACTCTTTCTGGCTATAATAATTGTTTGATATAAATGAACACTGAGTAAAACTAATGCCAATCAAAAAGGCAGAGGGACAATTCATTTTGGTTTGTTAGACTGTCATTGCTAAGAAATGTGCGTAGGACAGGTGAAGATGCACATGTGTTTTGCCCTGGAGATTCCATTTCTGGTTTCTAGTGCAGCCTCTGTGCAGTCATACCTTCACACAGCTAAATATTTTTCTCTCCTTCACCACCTTCCTCACCTTCCTCCCAACAGCTCTAGAGAAAGATGCTGTTTTATGAATGGAGGTAAAAATAACCCTGAATATCTCAAATTATAGCCTCTTTCCATAATGAAAAGCAATAGACTTAAACTTTTTCTTTTTCCATAAAGTTGCTCCAGCAATAGTGCTTGTTTGGAAGTTTTTCAAAGTGGTAACATCTGTGCTCCTGCGGGGAGATGCCATCCCACCAACCTTTATACGAGCCATTTGTCTTTGAGAGAAAATAAAGTACCTGATCCCAGGCCTGAGCCCATCTTAGCTCCCCGTATCTTCATACTCTGACCCACTGCGTTCCTTCGAGAAAAGAGCTGCTTCCCATGGCTACCTCCTCAATATAAACTTGCTAACTAATCTCTTAGCAAACACTTGAAGCAAACCTGAAGAGAGGAAAGAGAGGCAGAGGGGGAACAAAAACCCGGCATAGATAAAGCTCAAGACACATTCAATGGGACACTGGAATCTAAATTTAGTACCAAACTTGAGATTTCTTTTGAAGGGTTGCTTGTTGTATGTGGTACAGGGGTTTTTGTAACCACAATTTTATTTTTAAATCTCAATCCTAATTCTTCTGCTATCTCTCAAATAGGGCTTACTTCAACATGAACTCCCTTGATTCTTTCCCCCCTGTTGATGGAGATGTGTCTACTCTTGTAGGTATTTGCAAATGCTTTCTTTCATTATTATATTTTAAATAATGCCTTTTAAAAAGTCCACCCTGACTGTACTGTGTACACACAAGGTAACTTTTCCTTAGCAATTTATGTGAGAATCTACTGTTGGAAATAAATAATGACTTTCAACCAATGATCAAAGAAAAATAAATCTTTTACCCTAATAAGACTTTTTAAGACTGGAATCCCGTTTTTAAATGGATAACAGCTAAGAGGCTACTGGCAATCTATTTATTTCCAAAGCTGTGTTTTAATATTGGTTGCATAGAAACTGTACAGCAAATGGACCCCAGGGTCTTCAAAGTTAAAGCTTTTGAAATAAAGTTGGTATGTAGTATTTGAAAACATATTGTTCAGAATTTAAGTTTTAATATCTAGGAATAAACAGAGCATTAAATCAAGCAAAACTGTGACAAGGCCAATATGCACATGGATGATGCCAGCAAGGCATCTTCAGCCCTTTGTTCACAGCTTAACAAAACTGTGCCGTCACACCACTTTAGTTCAACAGTGCCTGTCGAATGGGCATCAGCAGCTCAGCCAGTGCCTGTCATATACACAGCTCCAGGACGGTTTGAAAGCAAGGGCTTATTCCACCCCCAAGTCTAGTTGGAAAGTGAGGAGGTTTTAAAATTATCTAGGAAAGACACCAACCTGCCCCCTCCCCAAAGTCAGAAGAGAGAAGAATGACAAAAAACAAAAACAAAATAAAAAACAATACAAAACAAAAAAAAAAAAAAAAAAAAAAACTGTGTGTATGTATGTGTGTTTTAAGATATAGGAAAAAAATGTCCTCAGGCAAAGGAAGCACTTTTTGTATTTGTTTTGGTTGTGAAATCAATTATAAAAATTTTGCAATCATAGAATTTTTCTTAAAACGACATTCCTGATAATAAAATAAAAGTTGAATGTCATTATTATTTTAAGATTTTGACACATTTTTTTGGCCTTTAACCAACCGGATAAACTTCTTACATCAGAATAGGCAGGTATTACTTGAGAAAGAGACTCTGCAACCCTATGTTATTCTGAGGAGTCTCTCTTAGATGTAATTTTGGCTACGTGGCTGTTTTTGTTGACCAAAATGCATTAGCTTTTAAATTTATAGCCTCCTGAGGTCTGGTCTCTGTGAACATTTAATCTGCTTCAGAAGAGAACCCTGGAGAAAACAAACCTGGTAAAGAGAAGGATTGTTCACTTTCCAACAAGTTAACAATTAGGGGGGGAAAAAAAAAAACAACCAAAAACCCAAACCGCCTTATTTTCCTCCTATAACACTGATCATGAGATTTGGCTTTTGAGCTTTAATAAGTGCTGGGGAGGTGCCTTGGAACTTTCTTTCTGTTTAATTAAGTGAGCCCACTCCTCTTTAGGCATCCAATCAGAGTGTGTGAGAGCGAGCCCCGGAGCAGGACTGGGGAGTCCTAGTGGTAAGAAGGAGCTGAAGGTGTTCTGAATCTCGACCTTTCCAGCTCCTTCAGGATCCGGTGCTACTTAGATCCTTCCAGGATGAGCTGAGATTTCCGTACACTAAAGTTGAAAAGCTCACGCTCTCCACCTCTCTCTCCCCCCTGTCTGTCTTTCACTCTGCTGCTGTCAGTTTGCTGCCTGTACTTTGGCTGTCTCTTTTCCAGTCTCTACCCTGTGAGTTTCTGGCCTGCCAATTTCAACTTGAAGCTTGACTGGGCTGATTTGATGCAAATACCTCCAGGGAAAACCCTGAAACTGATGAACAGTTATGTCAAGTCGATTTTGCACCATCGGGAAAAGGTAACCTCTGTGAGAAAAAAAAACAACAAGGTTAAAGAGACAAGGGCTTTTCACGTGTAATACCTCTGCTGCACATCTCGTTCACTGTTTACCATCCCTCAGAAATTGTAACTGTCAGAATTAGTCCTAATTGCAGATGCGAAAGCTGCCATTATAATAAAAACAGAGGCAGTGCAGGCATTAAATGTAGCAGCCTAATTTGTGAGACTACAGAAAAGGTAGAGTAAATGAATATTTCATTACTTTAATTACCAGGGACTACTCTTTTCTTGCTGTCTTATGATAAGTGTTGCTGTAACTAGCAACAGCAAACATCCACTAAAACATAAAGTGCAATAATCGTCCTGCTGTCAGGATCACCACTTTAAAATACGAGCAGGGAAAAAATATAATGGTTTATCTATTTCTTAGAGATTGCAGAAGTAGAAGATGGAAATTCATTTAATGTCAGGGGGGAAAAATGCACACACAAAGGCACCAGTAAACAGGTTTTAGTCAGAGAATAATGGCTCCAAGACAGAGCAGAAAAAAATATCAGTTGACTATACATCTGAAGTGTTAGCCCTGAAAGAATGCTGGAAAGGAGAAAGTAGAAGGTAATCGTGTTCGGATTTTTTAAGGCAAAATTTTGTTTTGTGTTGCACAATGTAATTGCTTGAACATTAGAAAATAAAACTCAAGTGACTAGGGGAAAGACGAGGAAAGCAAGCAGTTTTCAAATGATTAAGTAAAGGTGGAAAAAGTTCAAGTTGGCAAAAGTTTAGAAGCTCAGTCCAGTTCCATTTAAAAAGACTAGATAAAGCCTGCCAGAAAAAGGACTTTGCCTGCAGTTCCAGAGTACTGATTCATAAGATTTGGGGAGTCTCAATTATTACTCACCACTGACACCTTGAAAAACCCTGGACAATTCTCTACAAATGTTAATTTCAGGTAAGGGGGCTAAAGGGGGTGGGAGGTGGTTGGATGGTGGGAGGTAAGCCTGGGAGAGGGGGGTGTGGTTGAGGAGGTTGCTAAGACTGGTTGAAGCCAGCCTGTCTCTGCATTTATCACTGTGTCCCAGAGGAGGTGTTTGTTCAACATAGCAGTTTGACAGCACAAAAACACTGTGGCCAGAAGCCCTATCAAAGAGCCTACTGACACGTATCATTTGTGGTCTTGGTTTCACAGGACAAGGCTGCCTCACACTTTATCTGCACAAGTATAAAATCCACACATTTCTAAGTGTTCAGTATAGTTTTAAAACCCCTTCCCTTTTTTAAAATAAATATTATAAAACACTACTTTAAAATACCATCTTCATTCGGGACTTCAGAAGCTATTTTAAAAAACCATAATAATTTGCAATCAAATTTAAGATAATCTGTGTTAAGGTTGGTAGTACTGAAAGAAAACAGTTTAAAAACACAAAGCTAGCAATTTATCCTAAATAATACACTTAAAGCTCAGATTAATAGGTACAAGTAAGTTTCATAAGAGTCAAGTGGCAAAGAGAACACCTTTTCCCCCTATGATAAATCCTAAACAAGAGTCTACATTAATTTTTCACGTCTATTATTTGCGTTTAAATGTATTTCATTCATAAGCTAGAAATATGAAGTGAAAGTTAAAGAGTAAGAATACCAGAGTTTGGGTCCCAGGGTGCATTTGTGTCTGTGTACATATGAGAGTGTGTACATATGTGCTGTATTTAGTTTTCAAATTCCCATCTACAGAGCAAAGGTGATGGGGAATCTTTAGAGGACAACCACTTTGCTTGGAGATAGTTCTCTCTTAATGGGTCTATTTATTATGAAAACACAGCTTACTGAGTTCTTTATATGTAAACCTCACCTCTTAAAACTGAGAAATCTCATGATGTAAAACACTTCCATTGATGTGCTTGGTGTCTAAAATAGAAACTTAGGTATTTCCAAGAACAAATTGCAAAGTTTCTTTGATTACAGTTACTTGGATATACAAGATAATATAAATACCATTTAAACTAAGAAACAGTGAAAGCTATATGCTACATTTATACATCAAGTGGGTACTGAATTCCTTGAAATTTACTCATTTGTTTGAGGGGGAAAAAAAACTGAGATGTGTATAGAATATATTTTAATTTGTTGATCTGTTATTGATTACTTCTTGTTCTGAGGAGGGGGTGGCTATTTCCTTGTCAGGAGCACCTTTCTTTCATAGAGTTAGAAATATGTAACAGCATACAAGAACAAAAATCTCTAAGTTGCCATATGAGCCACATTAACTATTACAGAGGAGGCCATTACAGTTTTTAATGTACAAAATATTTTGTCTGTTTTGTTATGGGAAATTATTAATGACAAGTACCTATTCTCAAAAGAAATGTGGTCATTTACCTCTAGCACCTAAGATTATTTTAAAATGTCACTGTATCCTGGAGATTTAAAAATACACCATTGTATTTTTGTACTTGCAATAAATAAAGTTGGCTAAACTAACCAATGCTGTGTTTGTTGTTTGATTGAAAGAATATCTTCATTTGAGTGTAATTTAACTTCAAAAAATTCAAGTTAAGAATTAGACTTCTTCAAGTTCATAATAGGGAGTGTGTGGGTTTAGTTTGAAATAGCGTATTACAAAAAAGAAAAAAAAACTTTTAAAAATGGATTAAATACTATTGAACACAAAAATACCATAGATTAGAGGGAAAGTTATCTGGAGTCTTAATTTTATAGGAATGCTTTTAAAAAGGAAAGTAAAAAAAGGTAATTTGAATATGTATACTGACAGTTTTGTATTGTTTTCTAATTCTAACAAGAACTTAAACTCTCAATCCTTCAACTCAGCTCAGTAATGGAACTAAATTTGTAAATAATCATGAATCATTATGATGATTACATTCCTCAATTGAAAAATGAAAGCAAAGTTCAATCAGGTCCTTCTTGAAATCTTTTCGCCCCTTACAACCTCTTTTTTTGGTCTAAGCTCCTAGATCTTCTGAGTCTGATTTGTTAAAGCCCCCATTAATTTCTAACCAAGACTGCAGTACCCACTATAAATGTGCATGACTTTATCAGCTCTCATACTTTCTTGGGTCACAAACACACAATATCTGATGAGACACTGATCATCTTCCTTCTCCTTTCTCTCTTCAGCTCCTTTAACTTTCCTGTCAGAAGCTTGAAAAAATATGCACAGTTACTGTTGCTGAGGGGAGACAAAGTTTAACTTCTGGGTTGGCAATTGGAGAATAATTCATGAGCAGATTTCTAGCAAATGATATGATTTGCTAAATTTTGGTCTTTGATTTATATTTATGTACTCCTGCTACTGCTAAGGTTTTGCCAACCTCAATTAGATCATGAATGAGATCATTTTAATTCAGCCCCCAAACTGTGACCTGACCATGGTCTGAAAGTGTTCAAAAAGTAATTTTAAGCCTCCCTTTGATTTGAAAAGGAATACTGCATGCTTGGTCGTTCATACAAATAACATAAAACTTAATTATTGGATGATTTGGCAGAGGACCTTCTTGCCAAACAACAGTCAATGCCAGCTACTGTGATGCTGGCGCTGCCCCGGCCCCCAAGCCCATAGCCCCCTTGTGTACGAGCGTTTGTTCATTGTGTCTCAGGGCAAGATGTGTTCAGATAGGATTCAAGGATCTAGGAGGCAGGGTGCAATGCGAAGGGTGTACCGTATTCATAACTCCAGTTAAAAAATGCTGTCTCACCTAGAAGGGAAGTAGATCCGCGCTGTCAAATCACCAGGAGGCTGTGACAAAGGGAGCTTGCAGCCTGACACACGGTGTAACAACATAGCAAACACCTTTAATTCTGTCATGTCTCATACCCTTTACTTTCTCACACATTTATGGCTGCTCGAACATTGACACCTACACTCTTTTTCGAAACTAAATAAGGCAATCTTATTTAAGCCCAAATGCAACACCTGTAAAGTTATTCTTGTGCCCAGCAAAAAATAACCATTAACTCCTTCCTCATAAAACCTGCTCTGCTTGCTTTGGAAACTCTCAAGTTGGTAACGGCCAGCTTGAAGCCCTGACTCCGAGGTCCACATGACCTCCCAAGCTCTGACAGATAGGCAAGACTTCCTCCTCGGAAAGATGCAGAAGCTGAGATAATGTCACTGTCCGAATTGGCCTCCTACAGCTTCTTCAGTTGAAGCCCCTTTTCTCATCACAAACTTCTGGTGTCTTTCACAGTAAGGAGAGAGGCCCCAGCTGCTTCATTTCCTCTAGCGACCGAAGTCTAATATTTTAAAAGCTAGAAATGAAAATAGCTTTTCTAAAGATATTTCCTGGAATTTTTAATGTGCTGCTTTGATTCCTTTTTTCTATCTTTTTTTTTTTCCTTGCCAATTATAAACCACCATTTGGAGGGCTTATGAGCAATGTAAGTCCACCTCATCTAATTAAACCACATTGTTTTAAAAGCTTGAACAGTTTTCATGTCTACAAGACTTGTCTGAATAATAAACTGCTAGAGCCAGAATTCTGAGTATCTTTGGAGAGCCAGAATTTCATCTGCTAAGTGCAAAGGGCCAGGCACTCAAAGAGTTAAGGAGTGTTCCCGCATTGCTGGGTAGGTTAATATCACAGCTGCCTAGTAAAGCATTATCCTGTACCTCACTTAACAAAAGCCTCCTTTTGCAAACAGACTCCCACTTTCTCCCCAAGTGTCCAAAGGTGTTTACTGAAGTAAATCTGCCTAAATCCTTCATTGCTTGGGTCATGGGGGTGGGTAGGAGGGGTGGAAGGTGTAGGGATAATCTCTTTTTGTAAATTCTGTAAATCTTCTGGGAAAAAGAAAAAAAAAATTCAGGAATCTGTGTCACATGTTCATGTACAACTGCTAATATATCCGTTAGTTTTGCTCTTATAAGTGAAATATGCCACAATGCCTATTGGAAAAAGCCCCGTTTCAAATAATTCACTCTGCTCTTTGGAGATACTGTACTTTCAAAGTAAGTGTGTGTGTGTGTGTGTGTGTGTGTGTGTGCTCGCGCGTGCGCACGCTGTATGCTTAATCTAATTGAAGAAAAACTGTTGGTATCTTCGAAGTGGTTTCAGAAGGGTGGGGGAGAAAGACAAGACAGTTTAGGAGCATGATAATGCAGATGAAAAGTTGTCACGAGAGGTTCCTGCTCTTGCCGTGGTCTTATTCCAGTACCACTAACTGCATGTTACTTGTGCATGTTGAAAAGGGAGGCAAATAACACAGCAAAACCTGACAGGTCCGCCTGCAAGGGCTTAAACAATTCCCAGTAAGAAGGAGCCCTTTAGGCACAAACTTTCTCTCTCGAAAACGTGAATACCACCAACCCCTCCCTACAAATCTTGAAGCATCCAGTTTGAGATACAAAAAGGCTGTCATCTCACAAATGTTAAACATACTAAAAAAATCTGAAAAAAAAAGTATGGAGAAGGTGTGAAAAACGTGGCACTTTACAGCCCTCAAAGCTTTTTAAAATAGAACAACTTTTCCCCCTAAAATTCTTTTCAGAGATTTTTTTTTCCTCCTTTTTGGCTCATTTGAGAGTTTCTTTCTTGGCTTTTTTCCCCTTTCATTTGAAAATATGAATTATCATAAAAAGTCGGGGTGGGGTGGGGTGGGGGGAGAAATGGGAAAGTCTTTTCCAGTTTTCCTGAGGATTTATCACTGTGTTCAGGCTGGGTGTGTGAGCACCCATCACTGAAGCCAGACCAGGGGCCCAGGCTCCACTTTGCTCCTTTCCCCCCACCCCCCAGAGTCCTCACCTCCCAGGTCTCAGAGTAAACAATGATAGTCATTACAGCCAAATCCTAGGCAGCATTCAAGGGCAGGAGGTCCACATACCTGACCCCAAATCTAACAGGCTTCTAGGGTAGAATTCGATTCCTCTCTGACACTTTTTACCTCAAGTGTTGAGCGGGTGGCCATGAATAGTACAGACATGCCATCTTGTAACACTATATGCCTGTCAGGAGGGACAGGGCCTGGTTGAGCATCAACTATATAAGGCTGGTAACTAGGGGAAGCCCAACAAACAGCCACAAACACCTAAGTTATTTTACTCAGCTACTACCCTCTTCCTCTCTTTCTCTCTCTCTCTCCCTCTCTTCCCTTCCCTTCCCTTCTCTTCTCTTCTCTTCTCTTCTCTCTCTCTCTCTCTCTCTCTCTCTCTCTCTCTTTTTCTTTTCATCTTGGCTTTCTGTGGCAGAATGCAAATGGAGCCTGCCGGCGGTGAAAGGGCTGAATTGTGATTAAGAAGAAGAAGAGCTCCTTTCTTTGTTCTCCCCTCAGGGGATGTTTACTGGGAGAGACACAGCGGATCAGATATGAAAGGCATTCAGGTCAGCATTGATGTGAGCGAAAGTGAAATCATACCTAAGGCATTCAAAAGACCGCCGTGTCAGGGGTCCAGCTAACGGTGCAGCTACTGTGTGCGTCTTCCCGGAGAGGCAAAAATCTTTTCACAGACTGGCAATTTTTTTTCTCCCTAATTTACTACAAAATTATAAAAGTCTCCCCCCACCCCATTTACTTCCCACCACATGACACAGGAGTTAGTATTTTCTCTCTTCATGGACCACACGCAAAACCAGACCAACTTCTAATAACTGTATTACCTAAATGAACCAGCAAGGCACCATCTGAGCTGTGAAATCTGTTTTTTTTTTTTTTTCTCTCTCTCTCTCTCTCCTAAAAACAGGTGTATTCATGTGGGCTACATATATGCATAATATGTAGGGAAGAACTGAGAGAAGAGAAAAGCCAAGACACATGCATGATGGCTTTTTCTCTCACCTCCCTGAGAAGAAACACAAGACAGCAATACATACATACACACACACACACACACACACACACACACACACAAACACACCACAACATAAAACAGCACAGAACACCTTAAAACAAAATCCTTTATTTACTTTGTAACTACTAGTTACACTTTTCTTGAGAGCTTTCACTTTGACACAACTGTCACCCAAGATAAAAGTATTTGGCACATAGCTATTAAGGCAAAGGCTTCCATAGAGCCTTCAAATTATTATCATTTTCCTTAAAAAAAAAAAAAAAAAAAAAAAAAAAGCTTGATGAAGAAATACTTGGATCTTACTTTTTAAAAGTTTACACTCCCTACATCCCAAATAGTCATTCAATAGATTCTCCAAGTAGTAAGTTGATGCTGTTGGCATAAACACAGCTATATAAATATATACAAATTCACAATTCACAGCAAACATACAAATAACAAGGAGGTGTCTGGATGTTTCAAGGCTTTAAAAATGAAAAGGAAAAATCCCATTTCATCTTCTGATTGCTAAAGAAGGAAAAGAAAGAAAGGAGGGAGCATGGCTACATTATTGGTTTTAAATCATCGTTCCCTCTGCTCTGAATTATATTTTTCAACCTTCACATCTTGGCTAAAAAGCATATTTGGGCTTATGTTAACATCTGCTTTTTGTAGTGACATTTAATTCTGTATATTTTCAACTAGTGTTTCTGCATCACAGATTTTCCTCCTTTATCTCTTTGCTCTAAAAAGACAACCAAAGAGCAATCAAAAAGGTGTCTGACTTGGCCATTCAGACAATTGCCCCCTTGTGGGAATGCGGGAATGAATGGTACAGTGGACACCCCAGCACCATTGACGTTATAAACATGTAAATGAAACACATTAGGGCAGACAATCAATTGTCTGTGAGCATTGCAAACCTGCACTCCCTCTCTCTGTGACAGGCACAAAATAGTGTCTACCTTGGGAAGCCACGGTGCTGGAGAGGAAAAGGACAAAGAATCCCCTTTCACACAGAAGAAAATGCACCTTAAAAGCCTTGGAAGAATGCAGAAGACAAAAACTGTTGTAAGGAAAAGAATCCCCCACATCTTGGAATAAACACAGCACTGCTAGAGAGCAAGCAATGCTCTCCTTTCCTACCTTCAAGGGAGACACACATTTTTCCCAGAGAATATTCTTAATGTGACAGAAGGGTCTTTGAAAACCTTTTTGAAATTTTCTTTAAGCAAATTAAGAAAGAAGAACAGAAAGCACTGTGAAACCTATTACAGAGTGTTTTAGTACGCAACTTTAGTCTTGGTTTTAACCATATTTGAAAATAAATGCTGAAAGGCATAAAATTGTTTTTAATTTGGCAATAGAGAAACTGCGAAGTTTAAAACCCTTACCTACCCTTACCTCTGGTGGACCATCACACTAAGGATGCCACCAGGCTGGCTACTGGCTCTGCTTCTAAGCAAGGCGCTTCTAACCAAATTGACTTAGTTTTCCCAAATCGAAATAAAACAAATAGATCAGTCTAGATACATAGCCCCCAGCTTTGTATGTGTGCAGCATGACAAAACTTGCAGGAGATCTGCACAGCAAGAATAGGATGGAGATGGATATCTTTGGAATGCCCTCAGAATGGGTACCTGCCACACAAAGTGCCTGAGTACTTTCAGAATCAGTAAAAGAGGCTCCCAACAAGCTCATCAACTTTATGAAGAAAGCTTGCCAAAGATTTCCACACTTGCAAAGATACCCAAGCCTGTGACCAACTGCAATCCAAGGAAACTTCCCTGCTTAGTGTGTATTGAGGAGCTCTAGTCTCCGAAGTCCATTCCAACTTCATCTCTCAGGAGGAGAGCTGAGAGTCTCATCCAGAAGAAGGGGTAGACTGTACTTCCTTTTCTTTCCATTTAGGCATCTCTGAAATGGGGACAACTTCTCTGTCCTTCATTCCCTCTAAGTATCACTACCACACCTCCACTCCCTTTAAGGAGGTAAGAAGTGAGGGTTTATTTGAAACAGAGATAATCATTTCTGCTTGTCTGATTGTTTCTCTTGTAGGCTCTAAAGTCCTGGAAACATTCAACTGGATCCCTTCTCTCTACCAACTGAAAATCAGAAACTAAAGGTGTTTGGAAAAATCTTCCCCAATTTCCTACATAGTCCCCAACCCTTTAGCAGAAACTTTGGAGAAAAATCTACTGTAACTTTTCTTTCCTTCTTCCATTTCCTTTTTCTTCTAATTCAGTTTTCCCTTAAATGACAACTTCATTCCCTTCTCTGAAATAAGCAGTTTCCAGATTTGATTTTTTTGTTATACCGTACAAGTGTGTGAAAGATTTTTCAGAGTCTGATGCTGGAAGGCAGGAGGCTGGGGAAGCAGGCCCCTCTTCCCAGGCTCTGCAGGAGGCAGGAGGGAAGCTGGAGCATCCCAGGACCTGCTGCCGGAACCAGTGGCAAAAGCAACAAACTTTGCAAGTCACACATGGGCTGCGCCAATGGCAGGCAGCAACCGGGTATCTCCTGTTCCTAGTGCTCATTCCTGACTCCAAGGCTACCTGGAGATAGTGGGGTATAATCAGGGGAATAAAAAGGGGGGCTGGGTTTTCCCCCTCTCCTCCAGCTTTAGTGAAAGTGTTACAAAGTGAGTCAGGCGACTGAGGATCATCTGACTGAACTTTCTTGAAACGGCCACACATTCTTGTCTGCGGGGAGCTCGATTTTTGCCTCCTTCCCCCTCGCCCTACTCTCCTTTTCCTCCAGCACATCTTAGTTTCTAGGAAGATATTTCCTCCTTTCCATGTGGGGGAAAGAAGACTGACTGTCCGCTAATGTGTTAGCTTGGCCCTGGCACTGTCTTTGCCAGGCATCTTGCTAGCCTGAGAATCTGGAAGGTTTCTTGTTTCTTTCTTTGTACATTTATTTTCCTCAAACTGCTTCTTTCTCCTTTGCTGTTTAATAATTGTACACTTCATTGTCTTCTAACCCACAATCTTGACCAGCCTCTCAAAAATACCCACTGCTTTACACATTTTATCTCCTTGATGCCTTAGTCCATATATTCACTGTTGACTTCATTAAAATTATATAAAGTGCCATTCTAGGGTCTTGGATGTCCTTTTTTTTTATTTTTCTTGCAGCTTCTAGTTCTGTGATTATTATTGCCATTATTCCTTTCCAGGAATTTCTATATGATGTTGATAAGCATCATCATATTTAGTGTTATCAGCAAAGACACAAGCTGAAAAGTGACATCTTTTCCATGAATCCAGGAAAGAAGAAAAATCCACTCAGTTCAGATAAATCCTGGCAATTCCCAAAGGAAAAGGCATTGGATACGTGTTTGATGAGAAAGAAAATGAAAAACGGGGGAAGGGGGGCTCTTCTACCTGCTTCTCAAAACCAGGACATTGCTCAGTCAGATTAAACCCAACTGAAAACACTGACAAGCAACCAATTTACAGCATGTTTTCTCACAGATTATTTGGAAAAAAGACAGGTAACAGTCAAAGTTACAGAAGGTGTAAGCAATAGAAAGACTTGATGTTAAGTGTGCAGGGTCTGAGCTAAATGCCTTAAAATGTGCAATTCAACTTTCCACTTCGGAGTGCTGAGGCTTCTTCCAAATTGGTAGCTGGGCGGAGGGGAATGGTTGCCATGTCATGACTGTGCACCTTCCCGGTGCTCCATTCCACCTGCAACTCTGCCACCCCCACCCCCAGGGACTCCCTCTCAGCTAGCACCCCAGGGGTTCCCAGGAAGTCAGCATCCCTCTCTTTTCCCAGAACTGGGCTGTGGCCTGACCTCACTGCTGGGGCAAGGCTGGTCACCGGTGGCAAAATCCTGAAAGGGGTGGAAGAAGGAAGGCAAGAAGAAACAAATACTTTAAATAGTCTTCCCTGCAAAAGAACACGTTTGGGAGCCTTGTTTTAAATTTCATTCTCTTCTCTCTTTCTTCTCTTCTCTCTCTCTCTCTCAAAAAAAAAAAAAAAAAAAAAAAAAAAAAAAAAAAAAACTATTTAACATAAGAAAAAAAAAAAAAAAAAAGCCTCCTTGACACAAAGCTTTTGTTATCCAGTTGATCAGCAACGTGCTTTAGATACTTGTAAGAGGGGGAAAAAAGCCCCACAACAGACATTGATTTTAGAAAATCAATAACCAACATTTAATAAAAGGAACAGAGGAAACACAAGAGAGGAGAGGGGGACATTAGGTGTAATTTTAGTGTCTACTAAATTACCCAGAGATGGAGAAGGGGAAGTCTCCTGTGTAAGGACCACCTTAAATAATGCCAGGCACCAGAGTGAAGAAAAAATTAAATTAAAAAACACACACACATACACACACACATACTTAAAAAGAGGCAGCCTGAACTGAATGTTGGGGAAGCAGCTCCGAATATATTATTGTACTTGTTTTTTTGTAATACTAAGCCAAGCAAATAGATCAAAGACAGCACAAAGAGGAAAGGCAGGGTAACGTAACGAACAGTTTCTGACTAAAATTCCTCTATCACTCCCCCATATGGCTCGACACCTCCACCACAACAAGCAAAAGACACACACACACACACACACACACACACACACACACGAGGGGAGAGAGAGAGAGAGAGAGAGAGAGAGAGAGAGAGAGACGGAGAGAGAGAGAATCATTTGTCTCTAATCAAAATTCTCTGTCTTTGTGTTTTTCTCCCTCTAGCACCCCACACTGCGCCCCCAGCCGCCCCCTCTCCGCGCCGCGCAGCATTGGGACAGGCCGGGGGCGCGCACAATTGTCTTCTCTAGAGGAAAGTTCCTCCAAGTGGGTCCTGGCGGTCCCGGCAAGGCGCGGGCTGGGGTTGCGGGTGGCCGGGCAGGCGTTACGACCCGCGCCCAATTCGGGAGCGTCTACGCGGCCCAGCGCCGGCTGATCTGGCTGAGAGCGAAGGGAGCGAGAAGTTTCCTTTCCGAGTCTGGGCTGGCGCTGGTTAGCTTGTTTGTTTTGAGGGGTTGGTTTTTTTTTTTTTTTTTTTTTCTTTTTAAACTCAGTATCCTCCGTCAGCTCCCGCCGGCACCCTCTCTAGTCCCCAGCCCTCTCCCCTCCCCCAGGCGCCTTCCGCGCACTTGCCAATCACTTTTCTCTTTTATTCCCACGATTTTGTTTGGGGGTAATACCTAGGGGGGTCTCCCTCTCTCTCTCTCCCTCTCTCTCCCCCCCACCTCTCTCTTTCACTCTCTCTCTTTCTCCCTCCCCCCCGACTCCCCCTTTCTTTCTCAGCCTCTCTCCAAGATGGACCTACTAATCTGTCACCCACCCTCCCTTTAAACTCTCACCTCTGGTCTGTGTGTCTCCCTCGCACCCCCTTCTCCTTCCTCTTTTCTGACTCAGCCTGGATAACGGGCTTCTCCTGACCATGTAGAAACTGCCTGGTAAAGTCTCGCTGAGCTCTGAGACTCCTTCGCCCCGCGGCGTGGGGGCCAGAGCCTATTGCAGAGGAGCCACTGGTCCCCTAGCCTGCACCGACCCCACCGGATCCCGCGCGGGGCCGGCCGAGTCCCTCCCACCCTGGAGTCCCGGCGCGCCCGGCCGGGCCGGGCTGCTCGCGGACCGTTACTTGGCGCTCGGAGAGGCGGCCCGGCGACTCTAGCAAGAAACTTTAAGCATTGCTGAGGCACAGCCCCAGGTCCTCTCTCCCGTCCTCCCAGTCCCTCTGCCACCCTCACCTCCGCCCCAGGATCTTGCATGACCTGGCGCCCAAGCCCCCACCCTGCCCTCGCCGGACGCTCCCGCTGCCGGGCCGGGGACCCGGCGGGCCGGGAGCAAACCGAGCGGGAGGCGGAGGCGAGGGAGGGCGGAGGCGGGGGCGCGAGGGGCTAGTGGGGCTGGGGGCACCGGGCCCCTGCCGGACCCCTGAGCTTGGAGCCTCCCGGCGCCCGACCCTCACTTTGCCCTGCACTTCCCCAACTCCCCCCAGGTCCAGCCGCCTCGCGCGCCGGGCTCCGGCGCCGGCCGCGGAGGGAGGCTCGCCCGCGAGCCCCGGCGCCGCCGCCGCCGCCTCGGTTCCTTTTCCCTCCCCCCCCCTTCTCCCTAGGTTTCGAGCCGCGGAGTGGCCCGGAAAAGTTTGGTTCGGGCCGCTTCTTACCGTTTTTCCTCCTGGGATTGGCTTGTTTGCGCCTCTTGCACCGGGGGCCATCCGCCATGATCGGCTGCTTCATTGATAAGAGCGGATCAGATGGCAGTTCGCATGGACTCGGCGCCCTGCTTCGGCAGCACGCAGGCTCGATCTAGCAACCAAACACAGCGACAATGTGGGCATCGCCCGCGCCCATTGAAACGCGCGCGGGCGGCCCAGGGGAGCCGGGCCAGGGCCCCGGTGAGCACCCATCCGAGCCCCCCAGCGCCAAAGCGAAACTTCAGCGGCCCCCTCCCCCCCCCCCCCACCCCCAGCCTTGGCCCTGAGGCGCTTTGTGTTTGTTACTATTTGGTGTGTTGCACTAGCGAGGGGATCAGAGAGACAAGAATTACATCTTCAAAATGAGTCATAACTCCTGACCGTATGAGGGAATGCACACGGCGGTACAGTAAGACTGCTTGACTCAGGGCTAGGCGGACCCTTTCCTCCGAAAAGTCCTCAGCCCGGCTCGGGAACTTGGGGTGAGGCGAGGCTTTCTTTCGCTCTCATCTTTTCTCATCTTCCCCTCACCCCCCATTCCCAAGAGGAAAGAAACAAACAAACAACGCGAAACAGCCGCTGGATGAAGCACACTCGGGTAAATTGATAATAGTAATTATAGGAAGCCCACTCACCCCGCGCCCCCTCCCCTCCCCTTTTGGAGTTTATCGAGGCACTCTTTTCTCCCCCCACCCTTCGCCCCCAAATTAAGGTTTCCCATTTTATGCGGCAATAAGAAATATAATTATAAGCCTCTTTGGACACAGCCCCCCCACCACCACTTTGATAATATTTACTTAAGTATTTACCCCCACCTCACTCACACACATGCTCCCCCACCACACTGATTCCCTTAAATAGTTCCAGTAGATTTTTTTCCCCCTCAAGAAAGGAAAGAGAAAGTCCAACCGCTACGGCAATACTTTTAAGCTCTACTAAATGATCGTATCCTTTCTGGCTTCGAAACTTTTGTACCTAAAAATCGAGAGAGGCGCTGCATTTTTTCAGCTGAAACTGTCAAAACTTGGAGAAGGGGAACATCGGAGGCAGGCAGGAGAGTAGAATCCTGAAACTCGGTGGAGGTTGGGAAGATGCTGTGCCTCCAGGATTAGTTTAAACAGGGGGCTATAAAAGATGTAACAGATGCAAACTGTAACACAAGGGCCATTAACCCTTTCTCTGCCGCCGAGCACTCTCAGTCCCACGCCCCGCACCTATTGTCTCCTGTGCTAGAAGCTTTGCGGAAAACCTGGAAAGTGAGTATCAGTTTCCACACGTTTGCTAAGAAGGGTGGGGGGTGGGGGTTTGAGCAGAGAAGGGGAAGTGGATGTTTTAGAAAGCACCTTAAATTTACCTAAGCACACACAGTGTAAGACTTATAAGTTTGGCACATTTTTATCATTTGTTGCCTGTTCTATTAATTTAAATTGTTAGGGGAAACCCTGAAATAAAGAAATGGTCACACAAGTGTCTAGGATGAAACAGCTGGCCTGTCTTATTCATGTTGAGACTTACACATGATTGCATATAAGTATGTTTAATAAAGTAAGTTGCTAGTTTTATTAGTGTGTGTTTGTGTGTGTGGGGGGGCAGAGGGCATTTGTGCTGTAAACTTTATCTTTGGCTGTTATTCTTCACTCTGGAGTAAGTAATCTTGCCCTCATGGTTATAGGGGGAGCATGTAAAAGTGTATAAGTAGGTGGGAGATAAACATATTTATGTTAGCCGGTTAACCACTGTTCCTGGGAACTCCTGCTATTTATTTCTCTTTTGACTTTCCAGTGCCTAAGTATGGAATGGGATATGTGTGTGCATGAGTCTATTAAATCTATGTCTATGTTACTATGCCTTTTAAAATAGAATTTCAAAAGTTATCTTAATTTAAAACATTGATATCCTGACAGTAGTTTTCCTCCCAGCTGTAGTGACCCCCCCACCACACTACTTTGTTAAACGACTCAAGTTCCATGAGGACTTTCACTTCTTTATTTATAATCACAGAAGTGAGGTGTTACTTCACACACACACACATACACACACATACACACAAAGAATGAAATAAAGAAATGAAACTCGCTAAGCAGACAAAAACAGTCAACTTTCTGCTTGGAAAACAGCCTTCTCCGGTGGGAGAGGATGGACTGCCATGTCTAAGAGAAAGACTTGTTCCCGACTTTAGTAGGTCTGTATCGATTAAGTTTTATAATTATTAACAGGTATTTGCCAAGTTTTAATTGCTGAATATAATGAATTGGAATTAGATGTGAAATTAGAGCAGCACCTCTCCCCTTGATGAGTTTTTATTCTATCCACATAGTTCTCAATAAAACTTTTCCTAGGCTGGGTAGCAAAAGGCACCTTTTATTACCTGAATGGACAGGTACAGGGGAAAATATTTGGGGGAGGAAAGAAGAGGAGAAAAAGAAGGAGAGTGTGCGAAAGACCAAGAGAAAGCAAAGAAGCCACTCTTGGGAAAAGCATGCCATAAAGGAGCTAAACCCACCTGAAATTCCTACCCACAGGCACCCCTTCTCACTTCAGACTCACATCTTCACTCAAAATGAGAAAAATTTAAAAAGAGGATAGGGGACGAACACACCAAAAAAAGGATAAAAGGTTTTTAAAGGGGGGGAAAAACCTACCTGTGAAGTCTTGTTTGTAGTTTTGGCCAGAAATGGTGAGAAGAAAAAGCATGAAGAAGCCGCGAAGTGTGGGGGAGAAAAAGGTGGAAGCGAAGAAACAGCTCCCGGAGCAAACTGTACAAAACCTCGCCAAGAGTGTCGGGAGGCAGGACCGTTATTCCTGCGGAGCAGGTTAGAACTGATCTCTTTCGGCCACTCCAGGAAACACAAACCTGGGGACGGACTGACGTGTTACGCCTCTTCTAATGACATTTTTTTCTTTTTCTTTTCTGTAGGAGAGAGAGGACAGACCCTGAAACACGCGCCACCTATCTTTGTGGGGAGGGATAATTGAAGCGCCCTGAGCGTGAGCATCATGTGAAAACGTGATCGCCAAGTTTCTCTCTGGGAAAGGATCTGGGATAGATTATACCTTGAAGTCTCCGCAAACGCTTATAGTGGAAGAAATGAAATTCCACCTCCCTCCCTTCCTCTCTCTCCCTCCCTCTAGCCTCTCTCCCTCCCTCCCTCCCTTCTCCACGCCCCCCCCTCCCCCGTCAAGCCTTTGGCATCATTATCCTCATCACTAAATCCTACGGAGTACTGGGCGGAAAACGGTGCACACCATTCACAGAACTGAAGAACTCCAAGGGGCGAAAGTTAAAGGGAAAGATCCCGGGTCCTCAATCCAGATCGCCTCTTACACAGATACTTCTAATGACCAGATTTGAGATGCACATCAAGTTATGTGGCTATCTCGGCCCGGTTTCTTGAACTAAATTCTTTGCTTTTTCCTCTTGTTTTATTTTATTTTTAAAGATGTCAGAGCAGGGGTAGAGGGGAGAGCTTCATTTGAACTGCATCTTAGGGCGTGTGTGTGTGTGTGCGCGCGCGTGTGTGATGAATTTGTGTGCTGGATCTCGATATCATAAAGTACATTGACATTTTAATAAAGGGTTTCTAAGTAAATTAACATAGAATGCTGGGTTGACCAGTGTTTGAATCTCTCTAGATCTCACCGAGACCTCACTACAAAGTGAGGGACTGTGCATAGGGATACAGGAGGAAAAAGGAGAAAGGCCATAGAGGAACTTAGCAGGGAGAGCGCGATATTAAACTGCATGGGGTCTAAGTTTTGGAGTATATGTTTTTTGATATTGCAATTAAAGTAAAATTAAAAAGAAAAGACTCCACCTTTGCTCTGAAGGGATTGGTTATGCAAATATGGAAGGGATTTCCTGGAGAATACAGCTTTCTACTGTATGGTTAATTAAATAATCACTCAAAAGCTTCCAACGTGACGCTTCTGTCGTAATCCAATCAGGTTACATAGGTCCTAAACAAGAAAGATATTTTCCACATCTGGAAGTCAGCAATTTAGCAAGTACTGCACATTATTAACCAATTCAGAGCCCACTTCCCAGGGGAATTTTTTTTTTTTTTTTTTGAAGTTTAAGTGTTCTTAACCAATGCTCTGCTGTTTTGTTAATCAAAAAGCTGGTTTACACTGCACATAATTGGAACTAATATAGAAGTAAATAAAGACAGTCAAATTTGAGGATGCTGAGCACAGGCATTTATCGGAAAAGGAAGAGATCTCTTAGCCTCTGATGGTTCAGTCTCAATTTCTTAAAATACTATGTTTTTTTTTTTTTTTTTTTTTTTTTTTTTTTAAAGAGTGAAAGTACTTGAGGACTTCAGAGCACAAATAAACCTCCAGTCCCACAACCTTTGGGCTCCCTTGGAAGGTAAAGGTAAAGGTGTGAAAAGGACCAAAGAGCTGCCTTACACCAATTTTTCTGTTTTAATACTGTAAAATATGTTGCATCCCCATGTTTTCAGTCTGATGAAATCTGAAACAAATAATACCCTGATCCAACACTAGACTTTTACTTATATTAAGATAAACTGCTTTGAACTGTGCTTTGAATGTGTGCCTAAAGCAAGACTTTGAATGCAAGAGTCATTGGCAATTGCATTCAAAGGAGGGAAAAGCCACCACATGGGTTGCCACATCCACACTCCCAGAGGTACATGTCTTTGTATTTTGTATGTTTATTTTTCTGAGAGGGGGTAATAGCCACCCAGCATGAGGACAGCTAGATCTTGTTTTAGGATGCAAGAAAGTAGATTTTCACAGTTGGTTCCAGATTCACCTCTTTGCTAATTTGAGTGGGGTTTATTATAAGGAAAAGTGTTGGATAAATTAATCTTCTCCCTACCCCATGACAGATAAAATACCAGTAGAAGATCTATAGGCACTTGAGGTCTTCAGTCTAAAAAAAATATTAAAAAAGAAAAATTAAAAGATTTCTAACATGGATCAGATCCATTCTTAGTGTTATACTTCACATTGCTTTTACTATTATATAGCTATACTATGATTTATCAAGTTCCTCATTTAAGATTTATCACTATCATTTTTCTTCCTCATTCTTTTTTCTTAAAAAAAAAATGGAGTTCAGCTTTCTCTAGAAGTTTGCCTTTCAGTTATCCCTCTCCCATTCCGGAGAAAGAAGGAGCCCATTACATGGAATGATTTCAGGGAAGACTGCTCTCCAGGAGCCTAGGTAGCCAAAGAAGGCTTACAACCCAGACACACTCACAGACATAACCATAGGTCAAAGGATCTAATCTAATAGCTAAAAAATCACTTGTCTTTATTATGTATATTAAATGTCTTGTTACTTAGGATCTGACTTTTAAGAAAAAGCCTATTAAGTATTTCCACTAAAAAAACACCTAATCATCTGATTACCCTGGACTCAGTAATTGTTCAAGTGGCAGCAAGCAGCACCCACCATTCAGCACTGGAAGTTCTGACATGCAAGTATTTAAAATGGAGTAAAAAGAGAAATTGGGGGAGGGGTGGGGGGAATTCCCACAAGGTGGATTATGGATGGTGGTACCGGAAAGGTCTCCGCCAGGGCTGAGCGCTGGGCTAGGTTGCCCACTGCTGCTGACGGGCACGCCCCTTCCCAAGTATTTGGCAGAAAGTATTCCAACCGTCTCATAGGCAGTGGGATCGGAGGAAGCCGGAATATAAATTTGTTCGGATCACTCCTTCAGTTCGAAGGCCAGGTCGGGGACAAAGGGGACCGTGGCATCAGAGGGATACAGGAACGCAGGACACAGGGAAAAGTCAAAAGAGGACTAAGGGCTGCTAGCTTTCGGCTCCTCACACAGCAAAACAAGTCTTGCAAATGAATCGCTCCTTACCGGTCTGTTTTCCCCATTAATAATCCACTTCGAGATTAGCGCAGATGAAGGGGATTAAGACAGCAGATACATGCAAATGTGAAGTAATATTGCAATCGACATTGGAGGGGGAAAATAATTCTTTAGTGTTTCCTTGGGTAAAACAAACTGCTTTCCTCAGGATTTCCTTCACCCAGGCAGAGTGAGAAGGATGCACTTTTGTTTTCCAATTCCCTGAAGCCAGAACCTGGTGGCTGTCCCTCCATTCACCTCTCAGTCTGTCAATTTCCTCAACTTTCACAGCCTCCCCCTCCACCCCCCAATCTTCTTGCTGGCCCAGATGCCCGACGAGGTACAACGTTTCTGCCCTTGAACACACAGTCTGTAGAAGGAATTCGTATTTGGCCACAGCTAATGAATTTTTTTAAAAGCAAATTCTGTTTATTTTGTACCATGTGGAGAAAATAAAAAAAGGAATCCATTCTCGTTTTGGAACGAAATTGATCTTCATCTAGAGGAATTATCTCGACCCCGTGTTGTTACCCAGGAGGTGGGCAACTTCTTTGAGAGTTGCAAGCTAAGGGTGATAAGGGGGACCCCTGGATTGGGTGTGTGGGGTAAGGGATTGAAGGGGTCTAAACCAAACCAAACGGTTTTCTCACGTGCAAACTCCAATCCAATCCATTCGGAGTTGAGCCTAGGATAGGAGGGGGAAAGTCTATTAAAAAAGAAGAAGAAGAAGAAGAAAAAAAAAAAAAAAAAAAAAAAAAAAGATCGGGAGCATCTCTGTGAGAAGCACTTTCAAACAAAACCAAAGAGGACCAGAGAACCTCAGACTGTCCCTAACATCCCTGCTGCGAGGCCCGCGGGCTGTGGAATCTAGCACGTCACCTGGCCTCAGCAGGGTGGCCAGCTGAGGGGTTTATTTTATTTTATTTTTTGAAGTAAAGGTTGAATCTCGGCTTCAGGGTTTTTGCCAACGTCTACACTGACAGGAACCAGCAAACTTCGGGACCAAATGAGCATCTTAATTTATTGATGCAAAACAGGTCTGCTTGTTGTCCCCAATTCTCGGCGCGCTCTGTCCCCCTCCCCCGCCCCGAGTTTCGGTCCCTCCATCAGATCGCAGGGAGAGGCCCGGTTGCACAGTCTGCGGGGCACGTTGGCTGGGGGAGGGGGTACGGGGGGGGGGGCTTCAGCCCTCTCCAGCCCTCCCACTCTCCCTCCCCCAGACCCGTCCCCGCCCTGGAACCCCGCGACCCCCGCCCTGCCGCCCGGTCAGCTGACCTGGCTCGCTCGCCTGCTCCCCGCCCGCCGCCCTGTTTCCGGTCCCCGGGGTCCGCGAGCTGCGCTCGGAGAAGGAGCAGCCGCGGCCGGGAGGTGATGCTGGGGGCTGATTATCATGAGAAAGGCTGTGCCTGGAAAAGCCTCCTCCACGCGACTGTCAATCTCACTAAGAGGGTGGGGGGGGGGGGGTGCGCGGAAAGGGGCCCTGTGGGAGTCACCAGAAAACTTGGAGTAAGTTGGAGGCGACGAAGGCCCAAGGAGGTGGCTTTCGCCTCAACTTGGAAGGCTGGGGCGTTAAGGGTGCGGACGCCAGCAGCATCGCCAGGGATTTGAAAACCAAAAATCTCCCTCTTTCCCTTCCTCCCTCTTGCCCTCCTTTCAGCCTTCCCTGCCCTTTATCCGTATTTTCTTGAAATGCTTTCCCAACTGCATTTCCTACATTCTCTTTTTATACCCCTTTTGTAATCCCTTGTTTTCTTAACATCCCCTCTTCTTCCTCGCTGTGATTTTTTTGGTGCCTCCTTTATGTGTCCAGATTTATCATTGCGTTTTGAAAACATAAAATATGCAATTAATCTACCAGCAGGAGGGCAGGGACACCCTGACTAAAATAACTCCCGGGGTCTCAGAGACTACAAGTTCTCCAGGTGTCAGTGAAAAGTAAAATAATAAAAATAAATCAACACCTCAGTGATCATAATGGCTTATTATTCTATATTATCATATCAGCTCAGACTGATAATTGTTTTTAAAAGGATATAATCTTCCTGGAAAACATGATCAATTCTTGGCATAGGAAGATTGTTTAGAATTGAAGCTATGTGTAACATTTTCTTTTTTATAGTGATATTTTAATGAGTTAACGGACTCCAGAAAGCGTAACAGATACTTTTAAGAAACTTAAGCTGTACTTTTTCTTTCGATGACTACTGTAAATTTGTATTTTGGGAACTGTAAAACAATTATTCCCAAAATACTATCCTTTGCCTCTCTGCAAAGACTGATCAATTCATATAGAAACACCATGTTATGTGTTTTATACGTTGTTAAGCAAACCCACATCTTGAACACTTGGGTTATTTTTCTTGGTTAGCTTGTACATTACTTAGCAGGTGAGTGAAAAATGAGGCTTCACATATCATGAATGTGGCTATGTTTTTTATTTTCATTATTATTATAAATATTGTTGTTTCTTACACTTTGAGCACATTTGTACTTATTAAATTTCGCACTTTGCACTTGTTTACAATTTGTTTACTTTGTAGAATTTAAAAAAACTTGTTAGAAGTCAATTCATCGAGTATATTAAGCCCTTTTTAGGCCAAGAAAAATAAAGATGCATTAGAAAGATGCCTTTTAAGCTTCATAATTATTAATTGACATTTTATGATGAATAATTAATCATTTGAATAATTTTGGTATCTCTGATCTGAACACATATTTGCATATCTAATGCTTGATTTTAAATGTGTGTGTGTGTTTTTAATTCATCCTCTCAGGACAAAGAAATAACATTTTAATGTAAAATTTCTCTTCTACACTTGTAAAAGTTTATTGAGCTGTAATAGTCTTTCTATATTTCTATAAAAGTTCTTAACAATTTGTAAACTATGTAGCACTCACATATAAACATGTGGCAGAACTACAATTCATTAGGAAAAAAATGCCCTGTGTATCATCAAGTAACTCATCTCCTCAAATCCAGTTATTTGCAGTAATTATGCACCATACTTTCTTACTGGAGTTTGGTCATTGAACTTTCTGGTTATCTCATGTTCATACAAACCAAAATTGGAAAATAGAGATAATTGACAAATAATATAGGCCTGATGTTTGGGATAATTTTTCATCTTTTATTTATTAATGGGATGATTTAAATTATTTAAAAACGAGTAGGCAAGCATGTCCCTGATCTTTTTATATTCCTTTTACCAGTTCAAGTCCAAAGTGTCTCTTTTGAATACTAGCCCTGTAGATTACTACCTGTGTGATCACAGGGAATTTACTCTAAGATTGTTTCTTTATCTACAATATGGATGCACTAACAGTGCCTAATCCTTAGGGTTTTATTAAGAATTTAATGAATATATGCATGAAATTCTACTATATTATGGTTTTATTATTATAAGGAAAGATTAAATAAATGACATGAACATACAGATCTTAAAAGAGTACAAATTAATTCTGACTATTAGAAACAATTATTTACCTTTTCAGTATCATCCATTTTTTTAAATTGAAAAACAAGTGTTGTGTACTTAAGTGAAAAAAGAACATGGAAAACACTGTAGGATTTATGGCTGGTTTATGATTTTTAAAAACTGTTTAAAGGATGTTTAGCCACATAAATAAAAATAAATATGATATTTTCTTTTTTCAACTCAGCAGTTAATTTATTGTATCAATATGGTCACAATTTGGTTATAAATGCTATGTTCTTTTGAAAAGGAACTTGAAGCGTCCCATGTTCTTTATTCATATATTGTCTTTGAGTGTAAGGGTTAAATATGCAAAAGCTCAAAAGCAGTCTTGAGTAAGACTTGTGAAAAAAAAAGGACAAACTTACAAACTTGGAGACCAGGACTTTGGCTGTCAGAGTACTATTTGCTTTAAGACCATTCATAATGAACTAAACATTCCCTTTTGGAATTGTAGCTACCCTGGGGTTTGTGCTAATTTCAAGTACCTATAGTGGAGGAGAAAATCATCAGTTTATTAAGTGGAAAATGAAATTCCCTAGTCTCTTAAATGTCCACAAAGCCAGATTTTCTTTTTGATGCAAAGCTGGAAAATCATTGCAAATGCTAGGAGGAAAAAACTATTGTGATATTTAATCTTAATACTAATGGCTTTTCTTCTTCTTCTTTTTAAATAAGTCTCCTCAAAAAAATACTTACATCTGTTCATTGTTCTTAAAGGGTTCCATAATTGTTCCTTTTCTCAAATGATTCATTCCATGTTCCTTGCAGGCCAAAACTATTATAAAGGCCATTTGGATATTACCTTCAGGGATCCAGAGTGACCTGTACCTTTTTCTTTTTTCCTGGGAATGGTTTGCACCTACCAGTTGTCTAATCATCTCAAAATAACCTCATACTGCTTCAAAGTCTTTAAAAACAATGCTTATTCTGTTAAAAGGTCAAAATTATAAACTTTGTACTGTACCTGGTCTAATTTTGCACCATTCTAAGGGTGACTCTGTGGGAGGGGCAAAGCAAGTTCCTTCCTTCCTTCCTTCCTTCCTTCCTTCCTTCCTTCTTTCCTTTCTTTTTTTTAATTTTTTTTTTGTAGTTGTAGATGGACAGAATGCCTTTATTTTGTTCATTTTTATGTAGTGCTAAGGATGGAAGCCAGTGCCTTATGTGTGATAGGCAGGCCCTCTGCCCCTGAGCTACAGCTCCAGCCCCTCAAGTTTCTTTCAGGTACTTAAATATAAAACCTTACTTTCAAAAATTATCATTATTCCCAGGGTAATTACAACTATAAAATTATAATAGCTAAGGAAAAAAAAAAACTGCTTCCTTAAGCTTGGCACAATGCCAAATCTATTCACATATCATTTAATTCTGATAGCAGATCTGAGGAGTTATAACTGGGTCCATATTGGATGAAGAAACTGGCCTAGGAAGAATCAATCACCCCTCCTCCCCCCTCCCACCCCTGGCCGCCCCAGTCTATTTATTTGTGGGCCTTTGAATCTGATGAGTCCACTTCCAAGGACAACACCATGTTCATGTGACATCCAATATTACCTCTCAAAACATCAAACCTTTTGTGTCCATCTGCTCTGCATACTACCTTGTGACCCACTTACAGTCTGTTGGAATGTTGGAGTTAGCCCTTGTATTTTCATGTTTTTTTTTTTTTTTTTTTTTTTTCTTTTTGGACTAACACTTGGCCTCATTTTTCACGGTACAATGTTGGCTAAAGTCTGCAAATGCTTTCTCTGGCTTTGATGCTTCTGGCTTCCCAAAATGTGTTTCCTGGTCCAGTCTGTTTTCCAGCCCTGCCCCCAGCCTCAGGAAAAAACTTTATGGGAGGTTCTTGCTAGCTTACCTGTCCCCAACATTGGGCCCAGACCCAGGACATATCAGTGGTGAAGGAGACTTCATGATTCATACTCAGAATAACTTTTATTTCTTATGCAATTTCTTTTTTTTTTTTTTTTTTTTTTTTGTGGTACCAGGGATTGAACTCAGGGGCACTCGACCACTGGGTCACATCCCCAGACCTTTTTTGTATTTTATTTAGAGACAGGGTCTCACTGAGTTGCTAAGTGCCTCACCATTGCTGAGGCTGGCTTTGAACTCGCGATCCTCCTGCCTCAGCCTCCCAAAGTGCTGGGATTACAGGCGTGCGCCACCGCGCCCGGCTTATGCAATTTCTTTTTAACACTGTTGACTGGAAACTAGACATCAGTGTATTTGCTACTAGATTCTGCTCCTGCCACCTTTGTGGTACTGGCTATTGAATTTAGGGGTGCTCTATCACTGAATCACTCATATCCCCACCCCTTTTCATTTTGAGACAGGGTCTCTTAAATTGCCTGGGCTGACCTTGAACTTGCAATCCTTCTACCTCAGCTGGCAGCTGGAATTACAGGAGTGCAACTCCATGTGTGGCTAACGCTAGATTCTTTATATTCTCAATAATAGCATGTTATAGCAGCTAATATAGAGATTTTGGAGTTACATGATCTAGATTACACTTCCTGCTTAGTACTAATTGTGTATTGAGGGTACATCATTTAGCCCCTGTGAGCCTCATTCTAAAAGTAAGCAAAAGAATACTGATACTCAAGCTGATCATGGTGGAAAAACATGACCATGTATGTAAAATATCTAGCACAGGGTAGGCATATCAATAAGTAATTTCTACTCATGAATTACCTGGAAAACATACGAAGTTCAATTACAGAAAGCCAGAGAGGATGTAAAATATATTTTAGGTGATGCTTATTTAATTTTATTGTTTATAATGACTTTATTTTTATTTATTTGTTTTAATGATTTTATTAGGAATTATTTAACAGGTTCTTGCATTACACAAAAATAATGTTTTAAAAAATTAATGTTTACTGATAATAAAGTAGCAACATAATACACTCATAGAATTTCTTAATTTGTGGCAGAAAAGTGGGGGTTGTTCCTTGTAATAAACCTCTTGAAATTAATAGCAGTGATGGATATATAAACTTAAAATTTGATTATATATCCCATACTTTTATTTCCAATGGCAGGGAAAGTATTTTTTTCCAGCTAATTCTCCCTATATACTTGCTTTTGTAAGAATCACTGTTCCAAGTCAGCTTAGTGTGGTGAAGAGGTGTCAAAGATTTTACTTGCTTAAGATAAAGAGGGTCTTAATACCATCCAATGCTTTTCACTACTCTTGCCAAAACTTCAAAAGCTAGATGGAGATGAGGAAGGGAAGGGACAGACTAGCACTGAAAAAGTTTGCCTGCAGTATATTTTCCCCAAGCCCTGTTTGAGTGCTGAAGCATCTTCTTTAAAAAAGAAGAAGAAAAAAAAAAAAAAAGGTGAGATTATCATTATAGCCCAGACATTGCTTCACTCTCCTGCCTGCAAATTTGGAATAGGGTTGTGTCAGCAGGCCCTGGCATGATCTACTGTGTATGTGACTTTTCTACCCTATGCCCTAGAAAGGAGGGTGTCAGGGGAGGATTGGGCTGTGGACACAGGGAGCATATTGTTCCAGTGGTTCTGCTACAGTGCAAACCAGGCTTCTTTCTCTCTGGAACTAACTTTGCTACACATGCAAAAATTATCCGTTCCTATTAGGTTTTCCCCTGGCCATTTTGGAACCATAAGTATGGCTCCTGTGGCAAAGGGGTAATTTTTCTGCTTTGAGGGAAGCTGGCTTACCTATTGTTCTTGGCGCACAGCTAACACCCTTCTAGACAAGAGAGAAAGAACAAAGCTGAAAGTTCACAGAAAATACTGGGTCTTTTAAAACAAGAAGGAAGAAGAATTCAAACCCTATTCTTTTAAAGCTTAATTTATCTACATGTCAAATATTTGGAATTTAAATCTACAGAAATCAGCACAGTCCTTAGCTATATTAATATCTACTCTCATTTGGCATTTATATGAGATATGGAGAATTATTTTTAATAGTTTCAACATAGCTATTCTGTAAAGATGATCTATATTGAAGTTTTGCTTCTATTGGGGAAGATTCTCGCAAGGCTGAACAAATGTTCGGAGTTTTGTGAATGTCAATTGAAATCACAATGGACTTTGAATGTGGGCCAAAGTAATGTCATGTTTTGATCATAGTAAAGCAAATTGCTATTGCTTGGAAATGTTTAGACTGTTACTTCATTTAGAATCTTCACATAGTAATTTGAAAACGGAAGGTGATCTATCATTGATTTACCTTTCACAAGCCCCCAGAGCACTATCTATTATATAATAAATATTTGCTGTTGTTTGGAGAATCTTTCATTTGTTAAGAAGCTTCAAAGGAATATAAACTGATCTCCTATTTCATACTTACAATTTGAGGTAAGAATGAGGACAGAGGAATGTAGCAGGCAGGGACCATGGACACTTAAACCTGAATGACTTCTGCTTTACCAAGTTAGGAACCTGATTGCATTATTTAACATGATATACCTTACTCCCCTTCTTCTGTCACTTTTACACACAGCCCCCAAATAAATAACAACTGAAGGAGCAAATGCAGAATTGTGTGTATATATTCGTTTTACTCTTCACATGAGACTGATGAGCATTTTTGTGGTTTATTTTTAAGGAAGTATATTAAAATTTAATAGAAGTTTTCTCTGAAAAAGTTAAGAAATCATAAAGACTGAATGGAGTAGACCAGTAAGGGTAGGCTTTGGTTAGGAAGGCTAGTGTAAAGTGGTAGTTTAGGATAAATGGTCTTCCCCTTCCAACACTGTGCAATAGCTAAAGAAAAAGCAAGCAAGCAAGCAAGCAAACAAACAAACAAACAAAAAACCCAGAGAAAATGTGAAGTTTTATTTTGTTTTGCCTTCTTTAGTAAACAGACAGACTCCATCGGTCAGTGGGCCACATGATTTTCTCCCAGACGAAGCTTCACTTTCATGCAGAACTATAAAAACTGTTTGCTTAAAGGTGTGAAGGGGAAAAGTTTGAGTCCTGTTTAAAATGCTTTCTCTAATACTTTTCCCTCTCTCTTTTTGCTTCTCTTCTGCTTCAGGCCCCATTTCGTGGGATCCTCATTTTTTCTTACCTTTCTTTTGATGCTCTCTATTCAGAGGAAAAGCTAGCTTTTAATGCTGGTCTTGTCCCCAGCCTTCAAGAGGTTTAGCATTTAAATCTAAAGATATGACCCCAGGATTTGAAATTTCCACTGTATCAAAGAAAATTGCCTGAAGGAAATAGAATATTTACCTGGAATAATGTTATGGTGAACGCTTCAATACTATTGCCTGGCATAGAGTTGGTGCATGCGAGGGGATGGCCAAGTGCCTGATGGACGCATGCATGCATATGCGAATGCCATGTAAAAATGCCAGGCTGAAGACAACGCAGACTGTTTGTTCTAATGTAGTAATGCAGCAATGATTTTGTAGTAATGCAGTGATTTTTCAGTAATGCAAAAATCACCTGTGGGTACAGAGTTCTGATATTATTTTTGAATTCTGGGTATGATATTTTATTTCTAAAATGAAATACCTAAATCAATGTTTAAAGCAAGAGATATAACTGTTCCTCATTTGCTCACTTTCCAAAGGAAATTTTCAATACAAATAAAGTCATACATATTTATACTAGGGTAATTCAAAATAACTTCCTCACATAAGCACAGCTACGTTCAAATAAAGTCTTGCCAACACTTCTGAGTACATTGCTTTAAGAAAAAAAATGCTCCCCGTAGCGTCCGAACTATTTAAAAATCTCGCCAGCTTCTTCAACATACATCAGTTATCTCTCTTTAAATCACTGACAAGAATTTAAAAACTGCTTCATCAGAACAACTGTTACCCTTTCTCCTACTCTAGTTAGAACCTGATCTTCTAAAAAGGACCATATTTACAGCTTCTTTTGAAATTTTGAAACCATTTGGCTGATATGTTTTTGCTACATTTTCTTTTTCTGATTTAATTACTGGGGACATTTGCATGAAAACAGGAGGATAGGGACATAAGATTTTTGTCTTATGAGTTCATCTGTTTCTAATGCTTATTTCCCACCTGAGATCACTAGTTGTTTTATTACAATTGGGAGACCAAGAGCTAGACTGGAATTGATTAACAAAAATTGTTGGAGGTGAAATAAAGTTCAGAAATAGGGACTCAGGAGGCTAAGGGATTGATGGAGGATACAATAATGAATTTTCTTCCATGTTACTTATTTACAAGCAGTCCATATTGTCAGTGACACCTGCAGTTGCTATTGAAAAGGTTAGAAAACCAGGGACCTCTACAGACTAGTGGATCAATGCTTCTGTCAGAAAACCACGCCCAGGCAGTTACTCCTCTGTGATTGGTGTTGATAGACATCAGAGAAAGCAATAAAGGAGCCAAGTTTAGGTCATGTATGAATTCTAGAGATGGCCACTGAAAATTGAAATGGAGATAAAGCAAAATGCCCTCTTAATTCTAACACCTTGCAAATGCCTGTGACTTTTTTCAAGGAGCACCAGAGAGGACTATCAGGATGAATTCTGAGCATCTTCACTTGGAGTTCCGTGAGCACGGAATAATTTGCATGTTCAAACCTGAAGTCACAATCTTCTTCTCATTTTTCCCTTTCTGTCATACACCCCAGCTTGTTGAATGGCACCACTGTTTATCCAGTTTTCTAAGACTGAACCCTCGGTTTATCTTCCACTTTTCTCTTGTCTTTAACTTCCACCCTGCTAATGCTCTTACTTCTGCTAGTCCTTAAATGTGTTGCGGTCCTTCACATTTACATTCCTTCCTTATTTCAGTTCCTTATCACCTCTTTTTTGGGAGACTGTTACCCCCACTTATCTGGCCTTTTGATTTCAGTCACCTCTCATCTTCATCCTCTCCCACAATACAGAGTAATGTCAGTGATCTAAAACTTATATCTGACCATGTCACTGCTGAGCAGTGGTTTCCCATTACATACCTGCTGTGCATCATCTTAAACTCTTCCCCCAAGGTAATTTTAAGGATGGGTATTTTATGGTTTACAAAGATCATTTTAAATTAACAGTACACTTCAGCTTCAATTTTGCTTTTCTTCCATGGTTTTGTGTAAAACTGAGAATCTAAGAAACTGGGCTATGTTAATCTTGTTTTCCCTAGGATTTGAGTTTCCCAGTGTGAGAAGCATAGTGCCATGCAAGGCAAGTGCTCTACCTGTGAGCTTCAGCCCCAGACCCAGTCCCAGCCATAGGTTCTTTAAGAAAGCACATGAGGTTCTTTCAAGTAGAACATTTTCTTCAGCCTCTTTGGCTATCACCCTACAAATGGTACATACACTTTTGTAATATTGTATGTATTTTCTCCTGAACAAAGCATGTTGTTTCCAACGTTGGGACTTTGCCTATACAATTTACACTGTCTGGAATGTTCTTTCCTCCTCCATGTGGCTGGTTTCTGCTCATTCTTTAACCTACCTTATTTATCTACTCCATGAAGTCCGTGCTGTCCTCATCACACCAAACACTTGGCACTGCAATCATTCCTTTGCATGTCTTCTCTCAATGAGAATACAGACAACAATCTATCTATGGAGTCCATGTCCCTAGATTCAACCAACTTTGAATTGAAATTTTGGGGAAAAATTGCATCTGTACTGAACATGTGCAGACATTTTATTTTTTTGGGGGGATTATTATTCCCTAAACAATAGAGTGTAGCAACTATTTACATTGTATTAGGTATTGTAAACCATAGAGATGATCTAAATTATATGGGAGGATGCACACAGGTTACATGCAAATACTATACCATTTTATATAAGAGATTTCAGCATACTAAGATTTTGGAGTTCAGGGGCCCTGGAACCAATCCCCCATGAATACTAAGGGGGATTTCTATGATTGCATAGCTTCTGAAAGGCTAGGGACAGTGTTATTTCTATCTTTGTATTTCTAATCCTAGCAAGTATTTTGCACTTAGTGAATTCTTACAACTGCATGTAAATGCTGTGGTATAAACTAATTTTCATCACTGAGCAATGAACTCTGTGTGTGTATGTATGCATGTTCCACTGACAGTGCGTTTAGCTAAAGGAAAGCTGTTGCATTCTCTTACTTCATTCTAACAGAAGACCCCATAGCTGGAAATATTTTTTTTTATTATTTTAAAAATAACGTGTGTCTAGTGTAGTCATACATTTGCAAAAGCAAATGTACCTTTCACATGAAAAACATTTTCAAATTTCAAAGTTTAAATACATCCATGATTTAATTTAATCCTTACAATAAAAAAATTCTAGGAAAAAATCTTCACGTTAAAAATCCTTCTAGTTGACAAATATTTATCATGTCCAGTTTGGAAAAGGAGGAAATTAAGATTTTGATGCAGTATGACAAAATAGCCAAATCCATATTGGAAGCCCCAAGTAAGTTTTAGTGTAAACATATCTTCATGGAATTGTTTTACTTATGTGATAGATGAGGAAATAAGATGTTGAAAGGACACAGGACCAATGTCTAATGGAAACTGAACTCAGGTCCTCTGACTTAGTTTAATACTGACAGTCCCTTATGTAGGGAGATCATATATGAATCCATTTTGGACCGGAAGCCTTGGTTTTAGGGAAGCAACTAGAAGGAATTGCTTTTTTCTTTTTCATAACTGGTTTGTCACTTGTCTTGGGTACACAAACACACCAAATCATAGAGGTGATCATGACAATAGTTTGATAGCTGCTAGAATTTGTATATTAAATGTCCCCTAAAGGCTCATGTATTAAAGCCTTGGTACCTAGGATGGTGATATTGGAAGGCAATGGAACCTTCAGGAGGTAGGGCCTAGTGGGAAGTCTTTACATCAATGGGAGCTTGCTATTGAAGAAGATGGTGGACCCCCTTTCCACCTCAGACCTGAAGCAACAGGGCCAACTGTGAACTGGAATCTCCAAAACTATGAGCAGAAATAAACCTTTTCTTTTTATACATTTGTTATTTCAGGATGTTTCATCATGGTGATTGAAAGCTGACTAATACTAGAAAAGTTGGAAAATTAATTGATTTTATTTGGGATAAGAGAGTAGAAACAACAGAGATCATATAGAAACTGGACTTTTAAAAAATAGTTTGCTCCCTTTGTCATAAATTAATAAAATTATTAGTTTTAAGTAACTGTATGAGGTTATCTAAATGTACATTACTTACAATTAAAAATTTTTTTTTTTTTTAGTACCCAGGATTGAACCCAGAGGTCCTTAGCCACTGCCCTTTTTACCCCGAACTGCTGGGATTATAGGCTTGTGCCACAGTGTCTACCCTATTTCCTGTGATTTTCTAGAATCTTTTTTATTTTTTGGATAACATGCATCCTAAAAACATATATAATTTTTGTAATTCTGTTGTGGAATGAAATGTTGCTTTGCATTGAAGTCTCCTTTACTTCTCTTACTCAATATTACAAAGTAAACTTAGCAAATCCTCTTTTGAGGGGAGAAAAATTTTACAAAAGTTAAAACAGTAGGTAAAAATGTATTTTTTTAGATATTTATTTTATTTTAGTTGTACACTATTTAATAGACCTGTACTTTACCTCACCATTGAAAGACCAAAGTAAATTCTGCATATAATATGAAGTAGCAACTGAATGCACAGATTTGTATAATCTTTTTCCTTCTCTCCCTCAGAAATTGGTTAAGCAGTTTTTCAAAATATGTTTCTATGCATATTTATTAAATATGTTAAAGTTAATGTAAATATAATGGCTAATGCATCCATGTCATCAGCCAATTAACAAATTCCAATATGTCACAGGGAACTTCATTTCCCAAGCTAATAGATTACCTGAGAAATCACATTTTGTATGTTATTTATTAATCCAGAAAATGCTAGTTAGTTCCCTACTATGTGCTGGGAATCTTGCTGGGGATAGAGATAAAACCATGATCAAGACAGACTTGGCTCTGCAGTCTTGCAGGGAAGACAAGACTGTGTGTGATGAATGCTATTGGGAGTAGAGAAGGCAGGCCCATCTAGTCAAATGATAGCTACAGAATAAAGTGAAGGTGAAAGTAGATCTTCCAAATGCACAGAAGGGCAGGTCCTTGGAATCCATCAACTACAGCTGAAATTAGCTTAAATCACCTGTGACATGTTATAACCGGGCTGAGCTAAACACATGTTGGGACATCAGAGGAGGCTGGGAGAGAGAAAACACAGTCTAGTGTTAGAAATACAAGACAGAAGCCAATGTTGCAGTGATAATAGCTAAACGGCTTTGTGAACAAAGTTCTCAAGAGGCTGACCTCAGTACCCAAGGGCTTGTTCTAGTGGGTGGGAACTTTTCTTGACAGCGTGAGACAGTGTCTCTTACTTGCTGCAAATTTTCCTTGGTTGTAGTAGGACTACAATCAACCACTCAGTCGCATGAATGAGCACCAGCCCCTGATGGGAGGAGATTGGCAAGGACTTGACAGATCATTGGGTGAACAGGCTTAAAGTGGGGTTCAGGCCTGGACATTTGTTTCAAGAGAGAACCAAAGTGTACAGTGGCACCACAGCAGAGACAATGAGCCCATCAGAAGGGATCAGCACTTTGGGGGCTGCTCCTTAGGGACATGGTGGCGCTTATGCCCTCCCTAGGTGTGAGGCTTATGCAGTAGTCTCTTTTCCAATCCTCCACTCCCTCCTCCCACTATCACTTACTCTATCATCTATTTGTTTATATCCTGAGACTGTCATACCCAAATATTGAATAAGACTTCTGTTTGCAACAAGAACTATTAATAGTTTCCAAAAGTGAATTTGGCCTTTGTAGGAAGAATATTATTTTCAGCAATTGTCAACTAATTAGAATATGGGTGAGACTTGTGGGATTCCCCCCCCCCCCTACTCCCCATAGCGGAGATTGAACTCAGGGGTGCTCCAATACTGAGCTACATACCCAGACCTTTCTATTTATTATTATTATTATTTGAGACAGGGTCTCAATAAGTTGCCCAGGCTGGCCTTGAGCTTGTTATCCTCCTGCCTTAGTCTCCTAAGTAGCTGGGTTTATAGGTGTGTGCTGTGCTCCCAAAGGCTTGGGGTTTTGCTACAAACATATGATGATTGAAATTCAAATAAACTTCAAATTTTGATTTACTTATTGACTCCAATGTTTGTACATTTTTTCTTAGTAAAAATTTAAAAAATTGATATAACTGTAAAGAGCTATTTAGTGAATATATGATTTTTTCCCTTTAAATATCTTTACTTTTTACTGGAATTAACTAAGTATCATACGTGTGCATGTCGTTACCATGTAATGGATTGGGGGGGTCTTAAATGTTTTTGTTCAACTTTATCTTTTAAACTCATATTAAAAACCAGAACTCTTTTTTGATGGTTGAATGTTATTTACTCTTATACCTGTTGTTTCCAGGTGTATTTGAAAAAAAAAAGGCTGAACTAGCCAATGCAAGTTTTAACTTGGGCACTGAACCCCTGGACAAGGGATTGTGGCCAAATCACTTACCTTTGGTTTCTGTATCTATAAATGAAAGATAACAGTATCAACCTAATGGGCTCATGTTTTAGAGTAAACATGATGAAATCCCAGAACTTGCTAATTGTAAAATGATAGTGCAGGTGTTTGGTTATTTGCATTCATGCAATGGTTATGCCCTCATCTTACAAATTAAAATGTGAATGTGTTCAAAATCCCAACCAGTTCCTGAGGCAAGAAATGTGAAATGGCAAGAACTGAAAGGGTCAGTGAAACTCTTGGCTTGTAACCAATCCTCTCCAAAATCTTTCCTAATGGCACATTTTAAAAGATGATGAAAGATAAAGGAATGAAGAGAACTGCCCCTTTTCTCTAACCCTTAAAGCATTTTCTCTTCCAAAGAAACTCAGCTAGAGAAACTCAAGGTCTAACCCAGGACTAAAGGTGGCCATTCAAAGGACTGTTTAGAATGCTGTATTTATGAAAGTGAGGTGCCACGAACATGTACTTGTATCAGACAGAGGTGGACATGATCAGAACAAGCTTGTTCACAAGGCCTTCCCTTGTCCTTGGCCATGAGTCATAAAAATCTGAAATCTGGACATGAAATGCTTCCCCAAATAAAAGCTGGTGTGTGTGTGTGTGTGTGTGTGTGTGTGTGTAATATGTAAAGGAAGAATTAAATTGAGACACACTAAACTTTTTTGTTGACTCAAGTTTAGGGCCAAATTTTAATAATGCAGCTGTCCAGATGTGAGACACTAATGAGAACATAAGGCATTCCTGGATAGGAAAGGGGTGGTGGCCCAGTGGCCTGTCTCCTTCAAGTTTATTGCAACACACCTCTCTATGTTGTCAGCATATCTTCTAACCCCTTTTGCCTACATAAACATGTCCAGCTGTCTCTGAAACTCATTTTTACTTTATGTTTCACTCAGTGGACTTATTTGGTAATTCACAGTATTTTCCATATGCCTGTGGATTTCTGGATGAAGCAGTCCTACATTATCACTACTTCTTAATTCATCATGTATAACTTCTTAATTCATCATGTATACACATTTCAGTAATAAAGTATTTACAGCAAACATCATTGGAGATTTGAAAGAAATCAATTGAGAAAACAGATACCTAAATTGGATTTAGAAAAACACTACAATTCTTTGGCTAATTTAAATTCTAAATTTTCTTAAAGATACGAAAAAGCAGGTAGTAAAATAAAAAACTTTCTTCCTTTTGTTTTATTAGTTTCATTAACTAATTTCTTAGCAAGAAGGAAAATAGTAAGCTCAACTAATATACTAAAGATCAGGATCCAACATTTTGTTTGGATTGGGCTAAAGTCATATTCCAAATATTTTTGTTCCCTTAATCTTATCAATATTCAAGGCTAATATATAGTTGACTTGAATTTTACAAAAAAAAAAAATGTTGAATAACTTCTTAGACTCAGTGTAGAAATGATTTTACATTAGAAATGTTTTTCCCCCTCTAAAACTTTCCAAATGACTGACGAAAAGGACTTGAAGTAATTCTTAGGCTGAATCTAGGGCCTTCTGATTAGAATATGCACCTGAAACTTCCTATAAGATTTGATGGGGGGCTGGAGTTGTGGCTCAGTGGTAAAAGCACTTGCCTAGCATGTGTGAGGCCCTGGGTTCAATTCTTAGCACCACATATAAATAAATGAATAAAATAAAGGTCCATCAACATCTAAAAAATATTAAAAAAAAAAAAGATTTGATGGAAGCTGAGGCAAATTAACAAATGATTAATGTACAATTTAGCTGAATAGTTTGCCTTTTAGTTTTTTGAATGGCATCATTTTAAACTTATTTCAATATGCCTATGTTTTTTTTTTTTTAATTTTTTAGTTGTTGATAGACATTTATTTTATTTATTTATATGTGGTACTGAGAATCGAACCTAGTTCCTCATATATGCCAAGCAAGTGCGCTACTGCTAAGCCCCAGCACCAGCCCCTTCCTATGTTGTTTTGATGCATGTCTAGAGATTGCACATCAGTTTTAGTTGCTAACTGACACTTAGGGTGAGCAACTTGCCCTCTGTTCACCATGGGCATTGCTGGACTTAAGTCTCTGTTCCAAGTCCAGGGGCTGGTGGTATACAGATCAGTGGTGTAGCACTTGTCTAGCACACATGGGGTTCCTCCCCAGCGTCACCACCAGAAAAAGATAAAAGTTCTGTGTCCCATATAAAACCCCTCAGCTCCAGGCAAACAGATATTCTAATAAAAACACATGAAAAAAATGCAAATAATTTGCCTGTGGAATGTCCTTGATTTTTAGTCTGCATGTGCTTCTGGGAACCCAAACAGCAAAGAAGTATCTCATTAGCATTAAGGATTTTTCTCTCTTGTTGTAAGAACCCATGTTCAGGTGCCAGCACGTTGGTGACTATGGTGAACGATGACTGACATTTGCTTTATTTTTTTTTCTTTTAAATTGTTTACAATCTCAGATGTGTGATGATTTATTAAAGAAAAATAAGCTTTGAAAAATACTTGAAAGTCAAACTTATTTTTTTTCCAAACTCTTCTCCCTCAATTCACTTGCTTTCCAGATACACTGTAGGGTAAACCTTGACTCCAGTGCCACAAATGTTCCCCCAAACCTCCAACACTCAAGCTATACCTATTGTCCAGATTATGGTATGAAAAAAAGTGATGTACATTGAATTATTTTAATCTGGTGGATTCCACCATTAGGAAAGTTCTGTAAGTATATTTCTAATATTAAGTCTGGACTGTGACTTCTGAACTGTTAAGGAGGAAATCTCAATAGAGAGCATGCTTGAGTCCACTTCTTAATGATTTTTAATCTCAACAAAGCGTTTGCAAGATTCCTCTTCCTAACAACTGCTCTGCCAAGCATTGTATAAAATAGCATTCTTCATGCTTAGATGATCCCATGGAAGATGACCAAAAGGTTTTAAATACGGAGGAATGTCGCCATCCACTATTCAGGATTTCTTCATTTTTTATATACACATGGCCACCCTGTGTTAGCACTTTGTTTTGTGTGTGTGTGTGTGTGTGTGTGTGTGTGTGTGTGCGCGCGCGCGCATGCTTGAATGTGTGTAAGCACGTACTATTTAGCTACAGAGTATGTCACAAATTTCTTTGCTGGTCACCATGCTGCATGACTGATCCATTTCATATGATGTGTTTAGTATGGTTCATTGCCGACTGGTCTTATTATTTAACAATTTGCATTAAATTGAATTTTCTATTTACAGGTGTAAATGGAAAATTTGACTTATGAGAATTTATTATTTACTGGCTAGCATGTTCTTGGTTGAATTAGCTCTTCGAACACTGGATATATATTCCAATATATACCTGGAATAAAGTTTGGGATATTTTATTAAAATATCATCATAATAGGAATTTGCTACATTTATGGCTAAACTTGAGCTACCAAGGCCAGATCAGTATCATTAGACTAGGAGACATTTAACATAATTCTCTAGATTTAAAAAAAAAAAAAAAAAAACATATGTATGTTTCAATGGATCAGAGGAGGTTAAAATTTGTGGTAATATATTACAAATTACTCAAAAGTTCAAAAGGCTTGAAACCTTTATCATTTGTTATAACATTTTGTTGATAACTGAAAGTTTCTCTCTTGCTTTCCCACAGGTTTGAAGAGCTAATATTGACTTTGAACTGTGTGCTAGGCTCTATGTTATATGCTTTACCAATATTGCTTCATTAAATTCTCAAAGTAGCTTGTGAGGTTGGTGTTAGGTTTATTCCTATTTCACAGAGAAAGGGTACTTAACAAAGATGACATAACCTATTTGCACATACTCTCTGGGAATGACAGCACTCTCTGAAGATTGCTTTGCAGGTCACACGTACATTCTGGATCAACTTTTCCATTCTTCACAGTGGTTTATATCTAGCTTGTTCTCCTGCTACTTTTCCCATGTTCCAGCTCCCTCTCAGTGTCTCAGTGTTTTAAAAGATGCAGAAGCTATTTGCTGTCTCTTCAACTTTGGACAGGGGTTTCCATCCTTACCTTCTCTGCCTGGCTCACTCCCAGTTTTGTTTCACTTTTATTTTTTTCCAGCACTAAAGCAGTCACCAGTGGTCCACTATTCACACTGGCTCTAGCAGAAGTCTGACCAAGCTCCTAAGACATTGACTTTTAAGAACTTCCAGTTTCTTTCAGGTTGGGGATATAGCTCAGTTGGTAGAGTGGACATCATTACCCTAGGTACATGTATGACTGCACATATGGTGGGATGCTACATTGTGTACAACCAGAAAAATGAAAAGTTGTGCTGCAATTGTGCACAGTGAATCAAAATGCATTCTGTTGTCATATATAACTAATGAAAATAAATAAATTAATAAAAAAACCCCAAATTTCCAGTTTTTCTCTCATTATTTAATTTATTTATTTATTGGTACTGGGGATTGAATGCAGGAGCAATCAATCACTGAGCCACATCACCAGCTTTATTTTGCATTTTACTTAGAGACAGGGTCTCACCGAGTTGCTTAGAGCTTCACCGTTGCTGAGGCTGGCTTTGGACTGGCAATCCTTTTGCCTCAGCCTCCTGAGCTGCTGGGATTATAAGGTGTGTCACTGGGCCGGCTCAGTTTTTCTCTTTTTAAAAGCAGCTTTATTGAGACATAATTTATATACAATATGACTAACCCCATTAAAGCCTAAAATTCAATAGCTTTTAGTATATTCACAGATATATGAGCAACCCACTGAAACAATTTTACAATATTTTAATCACCAGGCATTGAAATAACCATCCCCCAGCCCCATTCTTCCATTTCCCTTGGCTCCAATCAATCCCAAATCTACTTTCTGTCTCTATAGGTTTGCCTACTCTGGACATGGTCTTTTTGTGATTGGCTTCTTTCACTCAACACATGATGTTTTCGAAGTTCATCGGTCCTTTAGCATACATTAGTACTTTATTCCTTTGTCTAGCTAAATAGTATTCTAGTATATGGACCATCTTTTGTTTATCTACTCCTCTGTTGTTGGGCACACTTGGGCTGTTTCCACCTATTGGCAACTGTGAAAATTTGTGTATAAGTTTCTGTTTGAACACTGTGCTTTCTATTATTATTATTATTATTTTGGAATGGGGGATTGAACTTAGGGGCACTCTGCCACTGAGCCATATCCCTAGCCCTATTTTGTATTTTTGTATTTTATTAGAGACAGGGTCTCACTGAGTTGCTTAGCACCTCGCTAAATAGCTTAGGTTGGCTTTGAACTTTGGATCCTTCTGCCTTTGCCTCTGGAGCCACTGGGATTACAGGAGTGCACTACCATGCCCAGCCCTTTCCATTCTTTTGAGTACATACCTAGAAGTGGAATTCTGGGTTTTAAGTTTATTATTAACTCTCTGAGGAATTGCCAAACTGTTTTCCACAGGAGATGTACCATTTTATATCCCCACAGCAATGTGTGATGGTTGTACTTTCTCCACATTCTTGCCAACACTTATTATTTGCTTTTTTTTTTTTTTTTTTTTTTTTTGCTTTGGTTATTGCCATCCTAGTGGGTGTTAAGTGGCTAATTAAGATCCTTTAAAGACAAAAAGAAAGCTTTTGTTTTCCTCTTTCATGGTCTCTCACTAGTTTTCGCCTCTTAAAATATTCATCTTTGCATGCTTTAATCTCTCTTACCTTCTCTTCTCATACTTTCTTGAAACAAAGATGGGCAGTTTTTTTCTTTTGTATTTTCAGGGCCTAGAGTTCAGGACTCAGTTGTTTGTGGAAGAATGAATGAAGCAATGAGGGAGAGTTGTGATAAGGAATGTTGGAACGTTACTTTGTTATCACTCCCATGGTGCCAGACACTGTGCATCATATATATTCACATTTAATTTTCATAGCAACAGTGAGAATCAAGTGTTATGATATTCATTTTATAGATGGAGAAATTGAGGCTGGTGAAATTCTTTTACCATCCCACCATGAGAAAAGAATTTAGCTTCTAACCAAACTCTGAATCAAAAACCTTTGTTAACTTCATGATAAATTGCCACAATAGGAAAAATAAAAGGTGAGGACCATTAACACTCTATTATGACTACAATTACAATTCCCATTTATTGGATGCTTTCTGGATGCTGAACACCATAACAGTTACTTTTGAGGCTCTATATAATTAAATCATTTAAAAATCTAGTGAGTCAGAAATTAGTCTTAATTTTTCAATTTAATTTTTCAGACAATGAAACAGTCACCAAGAAGTTAAGTAATTAGCTCAAAAACAAGCAGCTAATAAGCAGTAAGCTCACAACCAGGTCTGTTGAATTGAGAAGTTCAGGTACTGTTATTATATTAATGTAGGGAAAACTAGAGATCTGAAAGTTTACCTATGACCTGACAGTGTAGAAGTCAGGTAACTGGACAATCTGATTCCCCCACAACTTTTCCAAGTACTCTTGTATTCTCAACTGCCTCAATCATGATTTTATATATTTGAATAAATATAAAAATTATGAAAAAGGCAACCTTTGGCCCCAAAAGAATATTCCTTTCACTGGTCTACTGTGTATTTAAGCGTCTTGCCTATAATCTATGTCAACTATACTACCTCAGACTGTAGCATTTTTTATATAGTAATAAACTGGCTTGGTCATTCATTCATTCATTCAGTATTTAAAGCATATAGCTGTTTTTTCCCCTCTGTAAAAATTGTGTATTTTTACTATATAAAATACTAGTAAGAATCATGGTAAAAATAAACAGGAAACATTACAGCTAATGTAGAAGTTTTTAAAAATATATACTTCAATTTTATATTCTGATTTACATACTCTGATTTTAGGGTATCTCTCTAAAATTTGTAGTTGGCTATTAAATATTGGGAAACTTCTGTATGGCCATGTTTTAGGGGCAGATGTAAATGGAAAAGCAGAGGCATGAGATACCTTCAAATAATTAATCAATGTATTTTGTTTTTAATTCTCAGTATCTGGTTTTGATGTTTCATCATTATTCTTGTGTCATGTTCTTTATTGCACTTCATGCTTTTTTTTTTTTTTTAAGTAGAGGCCTCTGTTACCATTTGGCATCTGTCTCCCTTGGCAGTGACATCTTGGAAATTAAAAAAAAATAATGCCTCCCTCACATGCATCCATTCAGGTTGGCTGTCTGTAACTGCAGTGTACTTTAAAATGTGTCACCTTATTAAATTCTGCAAATTGTTCAGAACATCGTCTCTATAAATGTTTTGGAAGGGCTTTACTGTCAGGTCAGCTTTCTAAGGGCTAGAAATATGTCAAACCTGGCAGCCTTACCTTTATTTAAGAGCCAAAATACAAATAAGTAGATTACAAAGCAATCAATCAATACAGCAGGGCAGGCATTGACCTCAAGAGCTCGGCACCCTCATTTTATGGATGAGTAAACTCATCTGTGAGCTCTGCAGGAGATGAGGTTTTCTCTTGACTCAGTTACAGCTAACCAGGTAACTTGGACAGGCTGCTATGCATCAGTTTCCTCATCTGAAAGAGAGATTTCCCTTTATTAGATAATCTCTGAGGCATTTTCCCAAATGTCAAATTTCTATGGTACCATGACAAATTTGATATATTTAAGGTCCTTAAAAAGCTTCTGACCTTACATAAAAGATTGTTTTAATCTTTTATGTGGTCTCTCTGTATATTTTTTAAAAGTTGAGAGTTCTGTCAATTTATAGTTATTGGCAAATCATAACTTTTATTCACTGTTGAAAGAATAAATAAATGCTCCCTCTGTAAGAGCATTTCTTCCCATTTTACCCTCTCTGGCTTATTGTTGTAGAGTTACTTGGGGATATTAGGTTACTGACCTTTGTTTTTCTTTCTATAAGAGACTTTCATTGAAGTATTGTTGAGGGGGTCTTATAAGAAATTATGACTCTCTCATGCAGGTAATTAAATGGATGAAAAAAGTGGTGCAACATGAACTGATTAATTTTCTGTCTTTCTGTAAATTTGGGGATCTTAAACTGAAAGTCATGTGCAAGAGTGAACAGGCTTAGCCAGGTACGGTGCCCCATGCCTAGAATCCCAAAAACCCAGGAGACTGAGGCAGGAGGATGGCATTGACAATGTTCCGAGACTCTTAGCAACTTAGCAAGACCCTGCCTCAAAATTAAAAGGACTGGGAATATAGCTTTGTGGTAAAGCATCCTGGGTTCAATTCCTAGCACACGTGCCTGTGCACGCACCCACACCCACACACAGAAGTACAGCATTTATGAGAATCTTTCTTTTCTCACATGAAAGTCTCTGGGTGAATTTAGTACTCTTGCAAGGGCTGGGCAGGCAAGTTTGGAAAGCTTGGCAAACAATTTAATCTGACACGACGCACACTTTTCTACTCAACTGTAAACATCTATTTCCTTCAGATATCACCTGCTATTCTTATGGCAAATCTTCAGAACAGAGAGAACCTCAGTGTGTCAAAAATATGTAATGTGTTTGTGATCGAAATAAATAGAGATGTGGGTGACTTAACAAACTGGCCAACACTTGCAGAATTCTAAAGTAGGTTAGGTTGGCCTTCCCACTTTCAATGCCTTTATGAATGTGCTGTTTATATATCCTAGATTTTCCAGGGCAACTTGGGTTGTAAATTTTCTGTCCTGTTGTTCCCATAAGGACAATCATACTTGTCAAGCTGTGTGTCCTGAGTTTTAGTTTGGAAAATATGGACGCCGTATGTACATCTGAGCCTGTTTTTTCTGGCCTGACGCCCTGTGCTGTTGCTCTACGTTCCCATTGTCACAAAAAGCTTGTTTCTGTTACAGTCCACTTGCTCGAGCTGTCTAGGCCTCGTGTCTAGGGGGCAATGTGAACAATAAACTAATCTGTGCTAATGGGCAAGCAGGAGAAAATCAGGGTCAGGAGAACTGCACTTTCAGAGTGTTCGTCTCCTCCCAGGTAGCCTAAGTGGTGCTCTGGAAATAACAAGTGGGCTTCATTTATCTCTAAGACAAAGAATCATTCTATGGTTGGTTGGTTGGCAGAGGCGGATTTCTCAGAGGAGGCAAGGACCCCGCATTTCACTACAAAGATGGCTTCCTACTCTGGCAGTAACTTGGGCCAGCTTTGCATATGTGTCCCAAACACGATTAGGACTCTGTAACAGCAGGAGAGGAATAAAAGGCCAGTGCGCCAACTTTCTTCTCTTCTCTCAGCGATTTCTTCTGGTATGTGTACACTACTCACATGCTCTTTGGACAAAGTTGGAAAGCAAAATGGCTTTATAACAGACAATATTTGCTGAGACAACAGGACAAATCTATGCCTCTCCCATCTTAAATCCCTGCACTCTGACCCACCTTTTATAAGCCTTATTGTTTCATGAGGATGTCAAATTTAACATTTGTAGAAAAGATGTTTAGCATCATTTGAAATATTGTGTAGATTTCAAGCTCAGTTTGTGACATTTTTCTTTTCGGCTAACCTCATTATTTCTATTTATTTTATGTGATTTTATGACATAAACATAAAGGTTCCCACTAACTGTCCAAACTGCTTGCTTTAACTATCTCTGCTTAACCACTTTTATTTGTATCTCATTTTATTTTTTCTTGTCTTGGTTTGGTACTTAACTGTGATAAATTTAAAATTGAATCTCCTCTCACTCTTTATAAAACAACTCCTCATTCTTCTGTGTTAAGCAGTTTACCTTTTAGAAATTCAATCAGCATTCCTTTGGCAGTTTGTATTATCTTAAAAAGCAACATGAGTATTTTGAATTTTCATCTTGAGAAAGTTTCCTAAAGAGATGCTTTCAGTATCATCTATTATCTTTAATCATACATGGTCAGGTCTCAAGAATCATCTGTTGAGATTGTTGACTATTTGGGAAACTAGAAGAGGGAGCACCTAGCCGGGCGCGGTGGCGCACGCCTGTAATCCCAGCACTTGGGAGGCTGAGGCAGGAGGATCACGAGTTCAAAGCCAGCCTCAGCAATGGTGAGGCACTTATCAACTCAGTGAGACCCTGTCTCTAAATAAAATACAAAAAAGGGCTGGGGATGTGGCCCAGTGGTCCAGTGCCCCTGAGTTCAATCCCCGGTACCAAAAAAAAAAAAAAAAAAAAAGAGGAGGGAGCAACTGATGTCTTTAGAAACAGGATGCAATTTAGTGTCATGATTATCCTAAGCAATACTTAAAAAATTAAGCTGCCTATTATCAAATCCAGGCTTTCCTAACAGTCTGTTCTCAGATTGTTTTTTTCTGGATCTTTTCTGTCTATATTTGGGGAATTCAGTGCTAACATCAGAGTCACCTGGTCACTTTTGTTAGCTGTGATCTCCCACAGCACTAATTTATATCTAATTGAAGGCTTAGTATGTATCAGGCACATTCACTTCTAAAAGCTGAATGACAAACCCAAGAAATTGATATTATTATCCCCATTTTACAGATTGGAAAACAGATTTCAAGAAGGCAATTTTTTCCCCTAGCCTCATCATGGGTAAGAACGAGGCTTAAATTCAAACCAAAGTCTGTCTGACTTAGAAACCCCCACTTTAACCACTGTGCCATAGCACTTCCTGCCAACCCTGGATAGAGCTGTCTGTTATGTAAATCAGCATATTCATTGACAATGGACTTCCTTCTTTTCTACTGCAATATGCATATCTGAAAAGATTGACTATTAGTTTTTTATGGCTTTCCTTTTTTTACCTGAAATAATGTCAAAAAGCACATAACAAATTCATAAAAACATAGAAAATAAGAAGTAAAAGCCTTCCTAGTCTCTCCAAGGTTGTACACTCTGGTGTATGTACTTTCATTTCTCCAAGGCATATCTACATGTGACACCATATCCATTTCCTTTTTAATTTTTAAAGTCATATTTTGAGGTTTATCTGCAAAATTACTATACCGTATCACTTTCTGCATACACAGGAACATAAAAAATTATTTCTCTGGAAAAATGCTGTAAGGATTCTCACATTTTTCTTTTGTCTTTTTAATAAGGTCTTTGAGAGTCAGAGTTTGTAATCTATTAATGGATCAGGCAAATAGTTTAAAATATTGACTTTTCATCTTTTTCTTGATATTTGTCCATCATCAGATTGTGGGAAGAGGGATTTAGCCAAATAATATTTCATACAATATTTTTTCTTCTAGGTGATTTTTTGGAGATTCTTACAGATCATTCTCCATTTAGACCAGAAACTTCTTTGAAAAGAAATATTTCAAGCTGGGTATGGTAGTGCTCTCCTGTAATCCTAGTGACTGGGAAGGCTAAGGCAGGAATATGGCAAGTTCCAAATAAGCCTCAACAACTTAGCAAGACCTTGTCTCAAATAAAAAATAAAACAAAATAAAATAAAATAAAGAAGGTCTGGAGATGTAACTCAGTGGTCGAGGGGCTCTGGGTTCAATTCTCAGTATTGAAAAAAAAGAAAGGGGCTGGGGTTGTGGCTCAGCCGTAGAGTGCTTGCCTCGCACGTGCGCGGCGGGGGTTCGATCCTCAGCACCACGTAAACATAAATGCATTGCATTGTGTACAACTAAAGTAAATAAATAAATATTTAAAAAAAGAAAAAAATATTTCATAGGCTTTTCCAGGCTTATATCTTCTATTTAAAAATGACAGTAGTTTCATAATAAGTAAGACAAGGATAAAAGGGCTGTGGGCAGGTGGTCATCATCACAGAAGTTGTGGAAAATTTCTTTGGCTCCTTTTAATCCATCAGTGGAGGTCTTACATAGAATTTTTCTTTCTTTTTTTAAAAAATCATTTATTTATTGTTTTAGTTGTACACAAAGTGTTTATTTTTATGTGGTACTGAGAATCGAACCCGGGCTGCGCACGTGCGAGGCGAGCGCTCTGCCGCTGAGCCACAACCCCAGCCCCCTTACATAGAATTTTGAGGAAGGCAAAGTTGGCATTCATCCTTGTTTTAACCAGGGGCATCTCCCTTTCTCCTTTGGGCTCCAAAAGAAGCCTATACATCCATTATAGTTATTTCCAGTTCCATGGCAGAACCTTTGTTTTCATCTCTGCTGGACTCTAAACCATGAGGGATGTTGTCTTTGAACCCCAGTGCCTAGTCAGTGCCAAATGAATGGGTGTAAGATGAAGACAAACACATATGTGAGCAATTAAATGATGATAATGGGTGTTATTTGAGGTCCTCAAGTGATATGCAAATTTGCAAAAAGGTATTAATGTCAGTGTGAAAAGCAGGATGTACTACTGAGCACAGATTTGCACTAATTTTTCTCCCAAATCATCCATTACTACCAATGTGATCTTTGCTGAGTTCTCAGTTGTGTTTTCTCAGCTGCCTCAACTGTGATATGAGCCAGTGCTCATATTACATGTGATATGCCCATGTGTTGCTGTCAGGATTCAATTACAAAATAATACAATGTTTCTAGCCCTAATCTTCAGACCACATAGATTTTATTTATGTACTGATTTTCATTTATTTTTTGGTGTTAGGAATGGAAACAAGGGCCTCATACATACTCTCAGCCCCTACATATCCATTAAATTGATAGTAACATTAACATAACTAGTATTGCTTAAATGGTAGCCTCATCTGTGCCAGATTCCATTTTGTCACCAGCAATAGAGTAGAAAGAAAAATAGACCAAAATTCATCCTCTTAATGAGTTTACATTTGAAGAGGGAGGGTATAAAGGATGGAAAAATAAGGAACATATTACATAATGGTAAGTGTGATTGAAAAAGTGCTGGGTGTGGTGGTACATGCCTGTAATTGTAATCCCAGTGGCTCCAGAGGCTGAGGCAGGAGGATTGCAGGTTCAAAGCCAGCCTCAGAAACTTAAGGAGGCCCTAAGCAATGTAGTGAAACTTTCTCAAAAATAAAAAAAATAAAAAGAAGATGGGGATGCGACTCAGTGATTAAGTGTTCCTGGGTCCAATCCCTGGTACAATACAAACAAACAACAAAAACTAAAGTGGGGAAGGAGGATAGGAAGTGTGGTGGAGTTGGAATTTTAGGTAGGATGGCTAAGAAAGGCTTCACTGATAAGGTGTATTGGTTCTGAGGAAAGTGAAGGAATGAGCCATAGCAATATCGGAGGAAAGAGCATTCCACAGAATGATGTGCTCCATCATATCCACTTGATTACTGAAGTCATCCCCTGCTGAGGTCACCCTCTTCCCCCATTTTTTTGTGTACCAACTTTTCAATCATGTTCCCTCTAAGTACGTGATCATTCAAACAAACCATTGACTATATCCTCAGGATGAATAGCACAGGTTCTATGGTAATTTGGTAGCCCTGGTCATTTGTTCAGTTTCTACCAAGGTCAAATAGCAGACTAATGTATGTTTCTCAAAAGGAGAGTTATCTATAAATGATGGGAGGGTCTTGTTCCAAAATCCTGATGAATTGCACTGTGATTAGCCTCAGTATCTGTAACTGCCCTACAAGCAACAGACTCTGCTATGTCATATGGCCCAAGTCATAGAGCAGATTGTGAAGCAGCCAGAAACTACTACAGGGCCTTCTCAAAACTAGTAACTTTTCAAGTCACTCAGTAAATGGGCTGGAGAAATACACTCATATGAGGAAAATGGTGCCTCAAAAATCCAACTTGTCCCACTAGGTATTGTGCCTCTTTTTCATTTTTGGAATGAATCAGATGCCACAACTTATTTTCCACCGTGGAATATCTTGACATGCCCCACACCACTTTGGCCCCTAGATATTTCACTGAGATAGAAGGTCTCTGAATCTTTTTTTTCTTTTTGCAGTGCTGGGACTCCAACTCAGGACTTAGGCGGGTGTTAGGCAAGTGCTCTTCCACTGAGCTATGACCCCAGATTGCCCATGAATTTTAAATGGATTTGTTTTTTGCCTTTTGATATGCAACTGTCTTACCAATAAGTGTAGTGTAGTTGCTACTTCTTGCTGTTTAGGTCCAATCAACCTAATGTCATCAGTATAATGGACCAGTAGGATATCTTGGGAAATGGAAAGATGATCAAAGTCTCTGCAAACTAGATTATGACATAGGGAAGGGCAGTTGGTACACCAGAATAACATTCTTTTAGCCAATTGCTATATGTCAAACCCTGGACTAGTTTTGGGGACACATAGTTAAATACAAATGAACATCAGCACTCAAGGACCTTGTAGTGTAGCTGGTAGAGTTCAGAGTCTGTGCTGTCTGGTTTCAGGAAAATACTTGAGACATATATATTTGATACCTTGGAAGCCATATCAAGTACATGTCTTCCATTATCTTATAAGAAAGGTGGCCCTATAATTTATTATTCGAACTAGAGCAATTTGGAGATGAAATCAGGATATTACAAATAATTACTCCAGGTCAAGTGACACAAACAAAGACTATCCTCCCAGGCAAACTTGGATCTAAGGTCATTCTACTTTTTTTTTTTTTTTTTTTTTTTTTTTTTTTTTTGGTACTAGAGATTGAACTCAGGAGCACTCAACCATCCTGAGCCCTATTTTGTAGTTGATTTAGAGATAGGATCTCACTGAGTTGCTTAGTGCCTTAAGGTTGCTGAAGCTGGCTTTGAACTCATGATCTTACTGCCTCAACCCCCTGAGCCACTGGGATTACAGGTGTGTGCCACTATGCTTGGCTATATGGTCTTTCTACCTTTGAGGTCCACTTCTATAGTGGTTTTAAATACAGGTGGTGGTAAAGGGGCTTAACACATCGCCAACTTTTAAACCTTGAGATGAATTTTCACTTTTACCTTCAAAATTTTTATTATCAAAAAAAAAAAAAAAAAAAAAAAAAAAAAAACATGCAGGGCACAACAAAGAATTATTAACCACAGGAGTGAGATATTTGTATGCTTATTAGGTAGATCATCGTAGGTTATCTGGATATAAATCCACAATTGCTCTTATGACAGTTTTTCTATTCATTCAGCCCCTGTATAAGGATAAAACACGATTAAGTGAAATCTGACCTGACTTCTTATACAGAGTATAGAGAAAGCTCACCATGTCTCCCCTTCCTTGAGTAGTTTTATCTCGACTCATGTTTTGTTGCTTGAAAAGTGTATATTATTCTTCTTAAGTGACTTAACCATTTTAGACATTATGATTATGTTGAGACCAAGGAGGCAGAATCACATGAAGGATTTAAAGCTTTACTACATGCTTTGCATGCTGAAGGTAAAGTAGATGTAGACCCTCCCTATGAAAGGAGACTACTTTTGAGTGAATCAGGTCTGTGGGCTTCTGGTCATTTCAGTGGAAGTGCTATTGAGTAATGCAGATGTATTTTAGTGCACTGTAATGCGATTTTTAAAATTGTTCAAACAATCAATTTACCGTTGTCATCACATCTACTCTGATTTTCAAGTGCAAATTTGACACTATTGTTCTTATTAACAATAAAAAAAAAGTTTAGCCCTCAAGTTTCCATTATAAGGGATGTATTCTTGAAGTTATGGTTACATTAAAATTCTTCCTACAAATGAAGCCAGCTAAAAATGTTTACCAACTTGAATTGAGCTCATCATGTTTTGTTTGCTGAATAGTGTTTTGTGATTTTACCAACATAAGAATGAGTCTCCAAACTATTTTTAAAAGTGGAGCTTTTACTCTAAAGAAGTGCTTGCCTCATTTTCTTCGTGCTACTCCAAACAAGATGTTGTTTATTACTTTGAAACACTATATGTAAACCCCAGGAATATGTTAAATATGATTGAAGTCTTGGCTGTCTTTGACAAATTGAAGTTTCCAGAAATTTAGCTATGTTTAAAAACCAAAGCCATGTTTTCAGGAAAGATTTCTATTTCCAAATATGTGGTTGCCCAAACCTTTTATATTTTCATGTCAAATTCAGCTGCCAAATAACACACACTGTACCTTAGTTATAAAAAAAAAATAACCAACCCATAGACTTCAGATTTTAGAAAAGCACTTCAAGAACAATTATTATCATATTTCTTGAGCTTATGCTATTCATATGCATATAAGTATGCTCTGTATAAACTCTGTAAGGCATTGGTCACTTATCCTGGTGCAAATTGACATGCCCAGCACAAGACTGGCATTACAGAACAGTTGATCTGGGAGAATACAGGCATTCCTAGCCAGACCAAAATAGGAGGTCAGGGTAGTTGCTTTTATAATAATAGTGGTTATCTGTTTAATGTGTGATCTGGCAATGATATGATGTTGACCATAGGCAATTATGCATTCTTCTGAACTGGTCAGTGCAAGCACAGTGTAAGAGAAAAATCCCCCAGTTTATGATAAAAGGGTATTTATTGCCCTTTTATTTCCTTTATATGCTTTACTTAATCATTTATAAAAGGCAAATTAATAGTGAATACCAATTTCATTTTGTGTTTTATTCTGTCTTTATTCCTAAACGTTTGGGATATCTCTTAATATGTGCTCTTAATAGTTTTGGCATAGGTTCAATGTCAATGAATGAATGATGTACACATTTTATAGTCTTTTTAAGGAATAATAATATGGCTCAGTGACAGTGTGTCTTGATTTCTTTGGGGGCAGGGTGCTCTGCTATGAGTCATAAGGGATAGAGGACTATTAGTTATTTTTCCCCAGCTAGTGCAATGATGCAAAATTTTTGTTCCATTATATGTTTTTTCTTAGAATGGCAAGATCAGGATTAGATATAGATTAATGCCTAAGAAACTAGCTGATCATAGGGGAATATCATTTGCTTTATCCTTTCAATGTGACTGAAAATTCGTATTCTATATTTTCATATCAATGACAATGTGATGACACAGCAAGGGAGTTATATTGGCTTGTTGCGTGCATCAAATGTAATATTTTCTTTGCAGAAAAAATATGTTTATTTTGAAAAAGAGAGAAGAACTTTGAACATTTCAAGTATTAGGAAGGCTATTTTGGAGAGGATAACAATTGGTCACTCTTCACCTCTCTGTGGGCAAAACAAAGAGAAATGGGATTAGATTTTAATAAAACAAACTTAGGTTAGTCTTGCAGAAGCATGGGCATAAAATACTGCAATGGGCTGCAATAGTTGTCTTCTTCTTTTCTAGGACCCAATCTGTTGTGCTCGCCAGGGTTTAGCACAGTGCCAGGCACAGACTAGGTGCACAATTGATAGTAGATATATAATGTAAAATAATAGTTTAAGGAGAAGTCTATAAAAGACATAGCAGTCTGTCCCAATCTAAGGAAATTGTAAGGTGGCCATGTTTTAGAAGTTCAGTGTCATGCACAAGAAAATCAGAATTGTAAATATTGAAAAATTTCCCTGAATTTTAAAATAATAAAAATAAAAATAAAAAAAACATAATTTCACACACAACTTTCAGGGCATTTTAACTTGGAAGTAACCAGTAGAAAGGATGTGAGTCTACAGTGTTGGGAGTGTGGGCTGAGAAAGTTTCCACTTCTGGTGGAAAGCCCAGGCTATTAAGTATGGTGGTGACCTTGAAGACTGAATTGTTCGAAATGTATGCACAACATTTAGTTTGTTAATGGCACAGGTGTCCCCTTGAAGTATGCCTTTTGCCTATTTGTTTATTGAGGAATAAATAGGCACAAAGCAATATATATATATATATATATATATATATGTGTGTATATATATGTGTATACACACACACACACACACACACACACACACACACACACGAGTGGGGGAGGGAATGTGGTCAGCTACATATTATTTCTCCAACGTTCAATTAGACTTCAAAAGAAGATTAAAAAAAAAAAAAAGATGAAAAAAGAGACTTCAAACAAGGAACTAAATGCAGCCACTGTACGTTGAAGAGTTTAGAATGCTCATAGAAAAAATCACTTTTGTCCATGTGTGAACTCCTTGCCAGAAGACTGGCCAACACCACATTTCAGCTGAAGATGGGCAGTATTTCACAGTGCCTGATCCTTGTGTTGGGTTTCCTGAGACTTCTTTCTGGGCCAGGAATCCAGTGAATGGTTATTTGGGCTGATGTGGGCAGGGCCATCTCATTTATTAGGAACCAAAGTCATGCCAGAGTTTACAAGTGTGGCTGGTCCAGGAAAATATGTAAGGCCTGATCAGAATTTTATTGGTTTCAAATGACAAAAAGTACAAAATCCAGGTTAAGAAATATAAGTAATTGTATACAATGTAATGTCAACTTCATTCACTGTGAAAAAGAGTATTCATAAAAGTGTCATTACATTTGAAAACAACATTTAGATTAAATATACTAATTCTAAGCATTTTTCTATGTGCCTGATGATTTCTTAGATATCTCAGCTGATTTTGAATTTTGTCTGTTACTTGAGGTCTGGTAATTTCAGAAACAAAAATAACTTCAGAAACAAAAATTTTTTGAAAAATGTATTGCAAAATGATTGTGTTTAATGTAGGATATGGATCTTTTAAAATATATTTGATATAATTGGTCTCCAGAAACAATTGTGTATGGGATTTGTAAAGCATTTATATGGCTTTTAACCTTAGGAGACTAAGTGGGTAGAAGAAAGGGGTTAGGTATATTTTAAAGGTTGCTAAGAGAGCATTATATAGGTTCAATACTTATGAGATATCCAATGAGCCCTTCACTTTCAATTTTTTTATGTCCTACAAACAGGTAAGTTTGAAGGTAAAGGATTCAAATCTATTTTTTTTCCTCAGTGCTGATACTCAAGTCCCATGGCCTCATACATGCTAAGCAAGTTCTGTAACACTGAGCCATATCCCAAGCATAAGGATTAAATTTGTAAGTGCTTGTTAGTCTAGAGGAGAAAAGGGTGAGAGAACTTGGCTGGGTTAATAAGGCTGTGTAGTGCATGTTATAATGTATCTTTTATGTAAAAATTTTTAAACTTGGTTTAATCTGTACAATCAGTGCAAGTGCTCATTTTTTCCATTTGACTGGATTCCTTTGGGATAACAAGAACTGGTGAGTTGGTTTGGGAAAGGAGATGCCAACTCCAGGTTCATTTAAAGGAGATGGAAGTTAAGGCAGAACTCTCAGAAATGGTTATTCCTTAGTATGCTCTGAACTTTACTTGATAATGTGAAACAGCCATTTTAAATTATGTCTTATTTCCCCACATAATCACACTGTACATCAATAGGTGGGGTCTATGCTTCTAATTCAGTCTACATTTTTTTTTTTTCCAGTGCTGAAGATGGAACCCAAGGCCTTGCACATCATAGGTAAGCACTTCACCACTGAGCTATACAATCCAAGCCCTCAGCCTACCTTAATCAAGTTTTTAACTTTCTAGGATTATATAGTATTTGTGATTTGGTGAGTCTTTTAGTGCAAGATGTTAAATACTACTAATTAGTATAATTGCTTGTATTTAGATAGGATAAGTTGCTCACATTTATTTCATTATTTTATATTCTTTTTAAAAATCTTCATAGCACCTTCATTTGTAATAGCAAAAAAGGGACAATCTGAATGTCCTTCAAAGTATAAATGGTTAAACAAACTCTGGCATATCTGTACGATGGAATACCCTACTCAGCAATAAGATTGAACTACTGATACCTGTAATAATGTTGATTGATTTCAAGGGAATAATGCTTACTAAAAAAGCCAATCTCAAAATTTTACATACTCTTATTCCATTTTCTGCTGTGATAACAGAATACAATAAGACTAGGGTAACTTTTAAATAAAAAAATTTATTTCTCACAGTTCTGGAGACTAGGAAGTCCAATATCAAGGAGCCAACATCCAGTTAAGGTCTTTCTGCTGTCCTGTCATTACATGGCAGAAGGGTATTACCTTATACCCTTAATACATATATTTCACTATGACAGATTTCAGGTACAACTATGTAATGATAACTTTAAGGTCCATTTTATCAATATGCATAATTTTTAGAAATAATATTCCTATAGCGTTTTCAGCTTTTATTGCAGGTATTCATTTCATTCTTGACAGAAGACATCACTGGAAGACATGGGTTACTGAAATGAAGTGCAAGTCTACAGTCTTTATTTGATTCCCTAAGAAGGTCTGTTCTCCAGACTTCCAGATGAACTCTCCCATAGCCTTCTATCAACAACAACAACAACAACAACAACAACAACAACAACAACAACAGACTGTACAGTTTTTATCATTAATCCTTCATTTCCATGATCATTCCTCCACTTGTCCCAGTTAGTAACAATTCAGGTAGCGGCTAAATGACAAACTCCATTAAGAAGTTGCTGCCTGCATCTTGTCCACCTGTGAATCTCCAACTTGTAACCATCATAATTACTAAATTAGTTGACTCAGTGAATGAATGAATGAAGGGGAGGAATGGCTCCTAGCAGAAATTTGCCAATTGTAGCTGAGGCTCTCTGCTGAGCTTAGTATCATGACAACCTGTTTGGAAGGTCTAGGAGGGGTCACTGAAGAACGGTCCTCCTCTATCAGGGAAGGAGGAACATTACAGCTTTGAAAGGGACGCACATAGGGTGGTAAGGGAAGAAGGAGCCCTACTCCTAGCCTACCAGATCAGTTGCATCAACCCTGGTGAGCAGTTGGGGTTGACAGATGTTGTAGTCAGATTGCTTTCACATACTCTGTGGAGCTTGGGAATAGTGGAGACTTTATCTGACACCGGGTAGTCATAATCTTTGAGCACACTGCTGATGATATGGCTCTCCTGGGCTGGCTTTGCTTGCTCTGCTTACTTCATTGTTTTCCTCAGGCCAGCTTGAGAACTGGGCCTGGTGCTGAGGCCCCTGTTTAGATCTGTTCCTCTGGTTCCAGGGGAGGTTAGGAAGGGTGGAACCAAACAGGACTGGATAAAATAAGTGAAAAGGGACTCAAGGCCTCGTAGACTAAAGTAGGACTGGAGTTCTAGCAAACATCAAGGAAGTAAACGTCAGTGTTGTGTTTGTGCAAGACTTCCATACTGTGTGTTGTTTCAGCATCATCCCATTCAGCATGGTCTTCTCTCCCCTTTCTTCTCTTATCTAGAGACAACTGTCATGCCCTCTCAAAGAACTTCCAAGGCTGAATTTTGCCCAAGCGCAGTGCTGCTGGCTTAATGAATCACATAATAAACGACCCTACACAACATAACACTCTGTGTGCTATGAGGATATCGTTGAGGCTACTGTCCCCTGTTTTGTGTCATGCCTTCTGGAGGGCTTCAGGAACAAATTTTCCTATGATCTCATAATCAGGAATAATTGTTTCTTCTGAGCAAGTGCCTTCTTTATTTTAGAAATACTGCACTTCATGTAATGGATCATATTTCTGTCTTCATATAGTTTGTCTGAAAGCCAAATTTTTATTAAAAGTCTACCTCTGACAAGTATCAAAGATTTTCTTGCAAGAATGTCATCTTTCTGGCTACATTTACATACCTGTTTTAAATTTAGTTTGGTATTGTATAGGATATAGTTTTTTGATAAGTCAAATCCTTTTGGGAAAGATGCATAGTATAAAGAAGTAAAAATAACAACACCTTTATTTTAGTTGTTTTAACACCCAGGCTTTAGTTTCACAACTTTTTCTTTTCGAATCTGAATACCAACCCATCAACGTCTAGTGTCACAATCCTTTCTGGATTAGTCTTTTTTTGTAGGAATTTGCTGATTACATGGAAAGTAAGATGTTAATAGCTGATCTCTGTAACTACCACTGTCTAGCCGTTTGAATTTCACTAAATTACTTAATCTTTTTCATTTGTAAGAAGAGTAATACTACTTATCTTATCTGAAGTTTGTGGGGATTACATGAACTACTATATGTAAAGTGTCTAGTATATTATTTAGTCTTTTGTATAAGACAGTCTTATAAGTGGAAAACCTACTGCACTTGGAGCTTAAAGTCTCTAGATTTTCATGTTAGCTTGTGACCTTGGGCAAGCCATTTTGACCTGTTGGACCACATTTTTCTCATTTGTTTTTTATAGTGTGGTCTAAAAAGTCCTTAGTATCCTAGCTTTACTAATATTGGATTCTAAGGCTGGCCCTGAGTAACCTGTTAAGAATATGTCTTCCCTCTGTGCTCATTAGGAAAGGCAAGGATAGACCTACCTGGGCATAGAGAGGTGTGAAGAAAGGGACCCAGATCTGAGACTGGGTAATGAAAAAGCCTGTTGAGGGGTAGTTATGTTCTTCACTGGTATTGATTATGGTATTTGGCATGTGTTTTAGTCAGCTTTTTCACTGCTGCTGTGACTAAAAGATCTGACAAGAATAATTTTAGTGAAGAAAATTTGATTTGGGGCTCAAGGTTTCAGAGGTCTTAGTCTGTCTAACTTCCTTGCTTGGGGCCTGAGGTGAGGCAAAATATCATAGAAAAAAATGTGTGGAAGAGGAAAGCAGCTCTGAACATGGCACCAGAAACAGAAAGAGTGCTCTGCTCACTAGGGACAAAACACATACTCCAAAGGCATGCTGCCATAATCTACCTGCCTATAGTTGCCACTCAGTTAACCCATTCAAGTGGATTAACACACTGCTTAGGTTAAGGGTCTCATAACCTAATCATTTCACCTCAACTTTCTTGCATCATTTCACACATGAGCTTTTGGGGACACCTCATAGCTTAAACAAAACCAATGGGCATTCGGTTCTTGTGGAATACCCTGAATTGCTAGATCATAGTTCTGACTTCAAAAGGACCTCAAAATGCACCCCAGTATGGATGCTGCTGTATGTAGTAAACAGTCTATAACCTTGTTGCTTGATGAACACACTCCATATGAGTGAGTTGTATATTTGTGCCTGAGAGGTAGCAGTGGAACCAAGGGAACCACTGTTGATGGTCACTGACTATGTTGACCAGTGACAGGTAGCTCATCATGAAGTCAATCAAAACTTGTGTCTGTATCCAAGATATGGTTTCTATTCGGGAACTACTGGGAAGTAGAATATCCCAAAAGCAAGTGGGAACTTATTTATTGAGAAGTAAGAATTTGTAGTAGATGATGTAGAAGAATAATCTATACTGAAATGAAGCTACATTCAAGGCAATTCATCAACATGTAGAAGAGTTTTGTGGTTAAGAGCACAACAGTTTTATAGCATGTGGTTTTGGCCAAGTTATTTAATCTAAGCCTCAGTTCCCTCATAATTCAGAGGGATAGAGATATTGTTGTTTAACTCACATGATTGTGTGTGTGTGTAGAGGGGTAGGTATTGGGGGTTGAAACAGGACTCTACTATGGACCCACTGAGCTACATCTACAGCTCTTTTTATTTTATTTTATTTATTTATTTTTCGAGACAGGTTCTAAGTTGTTCAGGCTGGCATTGAACTTGTGATCTTCTTGCATTAGCCTCCCAAGTAGCTGGGACTATAGACCTGTGCCACTGTGCCCAGCTTACATGATCATTTTAGAGATGGCATAAGTGCCTGAGATATGTTAGTCATGGATAACTATTATATTATAAATATTAGTATTATTAAAAACTTTAAATTCACACCAATCCTCAAGGTTTTGTTATACCTAATCTGATAAGCTACAAAGATGATGAGAATAAATCTTAGAAACAAGTGATCAGGTCATAGGATGATTGAAGTAGAGGGCATATGCAGAGAAAAAAATTAAAAATTTTGAATCAATATACTATGTCCATTAGTTTTCATCATACTATTTTATCCTTGAGAGTTTACATTAAATAGGAAGCCATCTATTTTTGCTCTTGATTAATTTCATTCTGTGTATATGAGGCAGGATTATGAAGTAAAGATACTAGCTATCTAAGCTACTCACATTACTCCATGGACTCACTTAGTGTAATTCTTTTGAAGTTTCTGTCTCTTTATATGGGGCCTGAGTATGTAAATTTGCTCAAATTTGCTCAAAGAACACAATATAATCCTGAATTCTGAAAAATCCTTCTTTTGTAACAAATTTAAAAATGGTGAAGAAATAGCAGAGTATAATGTTAAAAACAGAAACCATTAATCCTAAAGAAAGTGAGTGGTAAGGTATTGTGGAACTACTGTTATGAAAATGAAGAAACCACTGAAAACTAGTATGGTTTGGGCTCAAGTATTTTTGTCTCAATGAGCTTCAACTTTTGTTTGGTCCTTAGAATATTCAGTGAACTCTCAAGATTCTAGATGGTAAAAATGTGTGATAGTTTTAGCCTAAGAGCAGAACACCTGGAAGGGGTGGTTTCCTTGTGTTTCACTGTTTGAGTCTTTCAGAAGAGAAGTGAAATTCTATAATCTAAGTTTCATAAATTATTTTAGTTTTGACCTGTACTTTCATGTGCAATTTCTCCCATGTCAAGTCATATATGTTAGTCTGTGTGGAGTTGAAAACTTAATATATAATTTTCCAGGCTGTGTTCTCCATAGAAAAAACCTTAGAATTAAAATCAAGGATCTTGCCTTCCTAACACTTAAAAATCAGAATATCCTTTATTCAATTTAAAAAAATTTTTCCATAACTATTCATTTATCATTGACTGAATGCATGGCTTTTATTAAAGACAGTTTGATTACATTACTTTTAATAAAAGACAAATTGTGGTAAAAAGAACAATATAAGATCTGCCATCTTATGCATTTTAGAGCATATAATTTAGTAGTGTTAAACATATCCAAGCTGTTGTACAAAAGATCTCCAGAACTTTTTCAACTTGCAAAACTGAAGTTCTGTACTCATTAAATAGCAACTCTTCATTCCCCTTCTTTTTTGGCCTTGGTTAATTTCACCTTTTAAGTGAGATGTCTATGTTTTGTGATTCCAATTTGATGAGGTTATTTTAATGGATGGCACACTCTAGGAGTACTGTCTATTTGCTTGAAAATATAGACAAGTGGCAGGAATGAGTGCCTGTAGTGGGCACTTTTATTAATTGAACTATAGGATACTACTTAATGACATACCTAAAACACCTGAAAGGCAGGTAGCTTTCACAGTTTTCTTTTTTCCCCTTTTCTTTCCTTTTCCTTTTGTTTCATTCTTCTTTTCTTCCCTCCTTCCTTCTCTCCTTTTTCTTTTATTGAAAAAATTGTTTTATTGGTGCTGAGGGAAGAACCCAGGGCTTATAGTCTAAGCAAATGCACTACAACTTAGCTATATCCCCAGTCCTCGCTCGTAGTTTTGAATAGTAAAGTTTAAAATTAAAATCAAACCAGAAATGGAATGATGCAGAAAATTCTGATAATGAGGGAAAATGGCCATTGAAGAATATGGGTATTTTAAAGAAGTTGTGAAACAATTTTTTTTCTTCGATATCTTTAAGATATTGAAGCTTATATTCACTTCAATATTGTGGTTTTGTTGAAGCATACCCAAATGTCAAGGAAGATGTTAAACAGGACTTGATCTGGTTCCTTTGTTAGACCTTTTAAATCTATAATGTCACCAAAGTAGAAATCAAAATTCAGAAGAGGGAAAATGGGTCATAATATCTTAAAACCCTTTGGTTTACTGAAAGCATTTTAAAAATGTTCAGGGCTCTGATTGGAAAATAAACATGTTAGACAAGGCTTAAGTGCCAGGGAGGGAATAAGGTTCTCCAACCACTTACACAGGCAAGATGATGGGATGTCATCTGAGTGGCCACCTACCACTACCATCTTATTGGCTCCATGTACTAATGCTATGTGGAGTCCCTGACAACTGTGTTGACGTAGTGGTGATGATGTGAATGGTGACTACCCAGGCTCATAAATGACCAATCCTTCTATTAGATCACTACTCCCCTGACACATCCCAAAGTTTGGAAATTCTATGCTTAACGGAAATTTCTACTCCTTCACAGAGTTAAATTTATGGTCCTTACGACCTGGAGTTACTCAAGGGTTGGTATTAGTGGGTTTCAGGTACATTTTACATTAAATAGATTTTTATGTGTCAATCTTGGAGCTTAATGATCATTTATAAACTTGTTTCCTTGGTAAAAATATAACTTGAGTCCAAATCAAATAAAGTAAAAATTTTAAGGAAATGACCCTTTTTAAATAGGAAATTGTTTCGATTTGTACTTGTAATTCTACATCAGCATATAATAAAATATTTTAATGTGTCTTTGGAATGAAAGCTGTAGCTTAATTTTAATAATAGAGAACAGTAGGGTGGCTAAAAATTTGCAATATTGCATATATTAAATTCTTGATACATATTCGTTGAATTAATTAAACACAAAGTCATTTATATTTAGTTGTTTGACTTTGGAATACATGGTAAGACTTAACATTTCAATAGCATTTTATAATGATGGTTTTCTTTGTATTATTAATATGAATTTTCATGTTTCTGTACTAATATGTTTTGCCTACTCTAGGTTTATTCTGAATGGAGGGGAAAGTCACTTAAAATTTAAAAATATGTTTCAAGTAATCTACAAATTACTTGGTCCAAGCACAGATAATCAGCTACAGATGCTGTTAATCCTATGTAGGTAGTGTTGGGCTATAGGAAAATGTGATGGAAAGCAATGAACAATTACAGAGAAGTATTTAACCAAATCTGAGTTCCTCCTGAGGGTTTTTTTTTTTTTTTGTTTGTTTGTTTGCTTGTTTGTTTTAAATCCTTCCTATGGTGGGGAATGCAGAGATCATTTCCTTATTAATTATGACATATTGGCATATGAAGGTAAACCATATGTGACATTTCTCTACATGTCTCACCTCCCTCATTAATTGAATTGATTAGCCCAGTGGCCGCTAGGGCTGAGTTCCTTTCCTTTCTCACATTCCTATCTGATTTCCTCCCACTTTGAAAGAGCAGCCTACCTGGTTGGAGAAAGCCTCATCTTAAGGCAGGAGCTGCCCTCCTTCACTAGGACCAGCACTAATTTAGTGAGTGTGCTCTTTGACCAGGACTGTCATCTACAAGTTGGGGATGTTAAACAATGTGAAAGGGCCCCAGGGGCAGTAGGAAGAGCACAAGGTTTGAACACTAGGGACATTGTGGACAGGTTCGAGAAAGCTATAATAACTTTAACAAAAATCACCACATCAAAATGTTTTCTATGTACCAGTTGCTTTATGCATCATCTTGTTTAATTTTCACAAAGCCTTATAAGGTAAGCCTTACATAATTAATTCCATTTCAGTATAAAAGAACAGAGACTAAGAGAAGTTTAAATGTTCCTCAGGCTTATGCAGATGGTAAAATAGACCTGGAATTCACCCAAAGATTGTCAGCACAAATATGTCAATTAATTTGGTAGTACTTTCTGTGGTGGTGGTAGGGATTTGAGACATGGTTGTCATTCTCTGACCATTTTACCCTGTTTTGCCCATTAGTTAAACATGAATTTTTTAAAAAGTTAAATGATTTTCTTTCGAGAGGTTTTCCTTTTGTGTTTACACCTCTGGTTATTTTCTTCCTACTCATCATATCGCTTTTAGATTGCAAGCAAAGGCCATGATTTCTGCCCATTCTCTGCCTTTAAGACAAAACCTGATTAATTAGGACAGAGCCACCAGAAACATGGAGGCCACTCAGTTACACTGTCTGTGCTCTTTGGCCCAGCTATCAGGATAAATTCAGATTAGACATACTCAAGGATATCCATGAGTAATAACCCCAAGCTTTGTCATAGATAACTGTATTGTATGTTTAAATGTACAACTCTGTTTTTCTATTATTATGTGATATTTCATGTTGACTTGTCAAACTGAAAAATACCCACATTGATTTTGCAGAAAGCTTCACATGTGAGATAAATGCACTCAAAGATTCCTCACAAGTAGCTCTTTGGAGCTTCAAACGTGAAATGGATCATTCCTCAATCCGTAATAGACCCTTCTGTGAAGCTCTTCAATCAAACCTGAGAATTCAAGGTGAAATTGAGGGGAGGATGGGAAACCCCTACAGGGGCATGTGAGTGAACTAGCTGAGAAATGAACCTGGGGTGTTTGCCATGTGCTGCCTTTTTTCAGTTCTTTTCTTTAGCATAGGAAGACTGTCAATCAATGTGTGACCTTACATGCTATATGTGCATAATACCTGAGCACAACAAGAAAAGCTGTAGGGGGAGGGTCACATAAATCTTTAATTTCCTTCCATTTGTCATTTTTTCTGACAACTTTCAGGTTATTTTTAAAGTAGCTATCCTATATATTTTGTTTTCATATTTTTCTCTCTCTACTGAATAATTATATTGTGAAAATTGATAGACTGAAATTTTGTCTTTTGACAAAAGCACAAATATATTTTTAAGAAAGTTGGTGACATATGATAATTCCCTTAGAAAGAATTGAAATATTTTATTAAGTAATGATTCTGGTAGTTACATCTTACTTAGGACTCATATTTGTAGATCATGTAATGATTAAGTTTGTTTCCAGTAAGGTAATAAGACAAAATTTTCCTTAGTAAGAGAAACACCATTCTTTTGAAATTAGTTTTTATGTCACATTTAAAATTTACTTGGTGCCATATTTCCAGTTGGACATTTCTTGGTTAATTGAAAAAAAAGTCTAGAATCTTTAGTGGGCTATTTAGTTTGGAGAGGCAGTGAATACCGATACCAAACTAAATAATAGGAACTCTGCTTTGGAATCTGTGCGCTGATGTGGAGTATGTTTGACAACAGTTTCTGATGTTCAAACTGCTATGAAATGATTGCTATCCCATAACTATGTCATAGTTTTCCTAAGCCATGGAGACAGCGTTATTTGTAAAGCTCCACTATTAGTATAATCTTAAGAGCATATTAATTGCCCAGGAGGTTTATATATTTGTTCTGCACATGTGATTAAAGATCACAGCAGCTTATGCAGCATAATTTTAGAGATGGAGAAAATGACTATTGTAATACTTGCTACTCTCAGTTTCCTCTACAGCAATGCCCTTACACCTTTCTTTTGCAGGCATTCTGTAGCATCCTAAACAGAAGGATATTGCAGGGAGCTGATTCTGCTTTGATCCTTGTGCTTGTTGTCAAAGCGCTTGGGATTGAAGAGACTGTTGGCTACAATTGACTGTGACAATTAGGAGATGATCAGAGCCCTAGAGTGGAGCACTTAAAGGGTAATTTACATGTCAGTTTGTCGAATAAAAAAAAAAAAGATATTCAGCTAAGATTTTTTTTCCCCTCAGAGCCTTGTAAACTGCAATTTGTGCTCTGGTAAGAAAAACCTGGCAGAGGAGTTAGGATAGCCATTACCATTTGAAAAGAAGCAATCATAAGGCCGCTGCTGAGCCCTTTGTCCACTAAAAATGCTGATTTGCAGGCAGTGAGTGAAAAAGTGGAACCGTCACTAAATAAAACCTTGAGCTAGGTGACTACCCTCCTCCCTAACCCTTGGTGGCTTTTTAGTGTTGGGTAGAGGTGACATTTTTTTTTTTTTTTTAATGTATCTTAAATCCCACATTTACTATCATTACTATATTGTTAGTGGTCATGAATGTCTTTTTCCTCCCCCCAAAAGAATCAAATAATGCGTTGAAAAAGAGGTAAGTGGAAGACAAGCCAACAGTCAGTTGAAATCAGGCTGAAGCTATCAGTCGTCTCAGAATTTTCTTATTCTGTTTTCGTGGGTGCACCATCACAATTTTCCTCTTGTCCTTCTGTGCCCTATGTTATTTTCCCCTGTACTGTATCAGTGTGCACCTAGTTTTTTTTTTTTTTTTTTCATTTTTACTTGTACTCCAGTTTAAAAAATGGGAACTGTATTTCCAACCTCCACATGCTTAGCCAATTTGGGTGCACAGGGCTAAGGTAGCATCTATCCATGTTTCACTACTAGTCACGTGTGGTCATCTCTATACTCTTCTATTAGGTAATCCATATATATAAGTCAAAATAAATTACTAAAATCCTAAAAGAGGAAAATTGCCAGCAAATACAAAGTAGTAGTAGTAGTAGCAGTTACATCATCCATTTAATTGTCAAGTAGAATAAGAAAAATTAGAATTATTGCAATAATTTTTAGTCACTTTTCTGGAAATTATTACTACTACCACTACTAAGATATAATTGTCAGAGTTTCACTTGTATAATTGTCTGAAAATAATGTGTCAACACAATAATCCTATGCAGAAATAGGCAAATTTGGTGCATGGATTTAATTCCAGGATATGTATTAATTTTGAATTGCAGGTACATTTTACATTTGGTTTTTGGATCCTGAGCTATGGTGAAGGGCATTTTCAGAAAGCATAGGGTTAGAGATGAGTGTGTCTTTATTCAAGAGAGCCAAGAGCATCTATGTCCTTCAAAAGCAGAGACTCCAACTCTGAGAAGGTGTCTGTCTGCTCATGGTCCTTCACCATGACATGTATGATTGGGTTTTAAGATTTCCTTTTTTTTTTTTTTTTTTGTTAAAGAAGTTACTATTTTATACTTCCAAATAAGAGAATTTTAATTTCTATTCATTTGTTTGTAATATCTTAACCAAAACTCATATTTTTTTCAAGACGTGCATTCTACTTTTGTAGGTTTTAGAAGGTCACCATAATCAATATGGAGATTTTTTGAGGGAAGATGACAACTCATGGGCAGATATTGGTGTCTCCTAAAGCTGCTTTGCAGGAAGACTCTTACCTTCTTTATAAAGTTTTTACACTGTCTAGTTTTCCTTGTGTACATGCACGCCTTGCAAAAAGATCACAAGCAAGAATAAAACAAGAATGAACAAGTGCATCAGTTATTAGGTGCAAAGAGGATAATGAGAGAGGGAGTCAAAGAGGGTCTGGATTTCTTAGCATGTGCTTGTAGGATGCAGGCAATGGTAAATCTGTATCAAAAATCATGCACAGCAGGAGGTGTTCGTCTCCCAGGTAATGGGTAAATGATGAGCAGATGAGCCATCCTCCTATTGATTTAAGCGTTTTGTTCCAGCCAGTCACAATTAACTTTGATTTGTTTTTACTTCCCTCTTATAGGTTTGCATTTAAAACACTCTTGGAGCACTAATTGTATAAAATTCTAGTAACTGCACATTCTCTTTTTAGAGAGGTAATGAGTGAATGAATGAAAAGGCAGAGATTATTCACCATTCTAAGGGGAGATTGTCAGAACATTTCTACTTGACTGAAATTGTTTTGGAAGGTAAGCTGGAATAAGAATCTTGCTGCTAAAATAAAGCAACTCTGCATTTGCTTTTTGGATGTTTCTTTTCACCAAAAATTCTAAAGAACTGTTCTGGAACTTACAAGTTCATTTACATTTTATTGATAAGAGGATATTTTGGTAAGTTATATGCTTACTTGACTCTTAATGAAATGGAAGTCCTTGAAAGCTCATTTGGAATTATTTGAAATAATTTTGTTTTCCTATTACCATCATACTATTTTATCAATATACAAATTGCCATATTGTGAAAAAATAAATTATTGAAAGGCTTTGAAAAGTTTGTAGAAGCATACTGTTATGGTTTGGATGTGAGGCATCCCCACAAAACTCACATGTGAGACAAGGAAAGAAGGTTTGGAAGAGGAATGATTGGGTTGTGAGAATCTTAACCTAATCAGGGAATTAATCTTTGATGGGATTAACTGGGTGGTAAGTGGAGGCAGGTGGGGTTTGGCTGGAGGAAGTAGTTCATTGAGGTGTGGCCATGGGGTATATATTTTGTATCTGGAGAGTGGAGTCTCTTTCTCTGCTTGGGGGGTGGGTCATTGTGTGAGCTGCTTCTCTCTGCCACACTCTTTCGCCATGATGTTCAGCCTCACATTGGGCCCCTGAGGAATGGAGCCAACCTTCTATGGACTAAGACCTCTGAAACCTAGAGCTCTCAAATAAACTCTTCCTCCTTTCCAGTTGTTCTAGTGGGGTCCTTTGGTCATGGCAGCGAAAAAGCTGACTAAAACACACTCCTAAGGAAGTGATAGGTACGTTTTTAAAGCTAATTCACATGTTCTATATTGAAATATTCCTGCTACTGGAAAGCCCTAGAACTTTTAGCATAGAAATCCAGAATACTTACTGTCTTGTTTTAATGAACAACTTTTTCTCTGCACTTGTTTGGAGATAGTACTTGGGTTGCCAGATTTGATGAATTAAAAAAAAAAAAAAAAAGATGATCCATTAAACTTGAATCTTGCATAATAAATATTTATTTAGCATAAGCATGAATCATGCAGTTATCTGTCAACCATAGATGGCACTCTGATTAGATAGAAATTACCATTATGAAATTGTGATTTCTATAAGATTTCTCATTTCACTGTCAGTTTAAATAGGCCAATCAGCTTGCTCCCTTCAAATATAAACCAAAATTCTTAAACTCCTTGATGCTATGTTTGATTTCCCCCAAAGTGTTCTCAGGTCAAGTTGTGACTAAACATTTTGCATGTATAGCGATGTCTGACTAATTAATATGGAAACTTCAGAGAAGATGGCTGAGGAATGTGGCTTACTTATGTGGATCAGGCTTTGACTGGAGTTGACAGCTACCATTGCAGAGATTTGAATGGTGCAATGAGAATGTATTTATTTGTGAGCCACATCTTTCCTTTTGTGACATTACTGTGACCATAAAAGGTAGCCAAGTATAAAGCCCTTGTGATTTTGATATTAGTAAGACTCTATTTCATCAAACTTTTATTTTGTTTCATTTAACTTTGCTTGCATTAGTACAATGGTTATGGAAGACACTAAGCCAAAATTTATGGAAAACCAAACATGTGATTTGTTTTGGGGGCCAGCATTCATTTTTTTTTTTTTTTTTTTTTTTTTTTTTTGTGGTACCAGGGATTGAACTCTGGGGCACTCAACCACTGGGCCACATCCCCAGCCCTTTTTTGTATTTTATTTAGAGACAGGGTCTCACTGAGTTGCTAAGTGCCTCGCCATTGCTGAGGCTGGCTTTGAACTCGTGATCCTCCTGCCTCAGCCTCCCAAAGTGCTGGGATTACAGGCGTGAGCCACCGCGCCCGGCCAGCATTCATTTTTGATAGTTTATTTTCCCCATAGGTTCTCAGAAGGACTATTTTTGCAGATAAATTTAGAGACTGTGTTGCATCCTCTAAGTTCCCTTTTAACTGTAGCCATAGCTCCAGTAAAAGTTCCTAGGAAACCCAGTGTGGGTTTGGGCTGTTCTACCTCCAGAACACTTTGTGAGTCTTCCCAGGTCCTGCTTCAGAGCCCTCTCCAGAGCTGCAGAAGCTTGCTCAGTGCTTCCTTAGCCATGGAAATGTGGGGGAAACTAACCCCTCAAGAGTAACCCTCAAGCAGTTGGGGATGAGAGCCACCTATCCTTTGGGCAGGTGGTTCTGAGAGGCAATAGGCATACTTGATAGAGAGTGTCATTTTCAACAGCAGTCCTATGTGCCCTTTTGTAACATGATTTGAATTTTCCCTACTCCTCTTTCATCAATATACATCTGATTACTGGTCTCAGGCTTATGCTTTCAGGGGAAGCACAACTGAAACCATTCTGGTGCCCATTTCTTCCCAGCACTGCAGTTATCTGCTCTCTAGCTAGGACTAGTTATGTTGCTTCCTTTGGTTCCATTTGGTTCTTATCAGAGGAAGAGAATTCTGCCATTGTAACTCCTACTAAGACTAAATAATAAGGTTACCAAGCACATTATGCACATACTATTCACCCAAATTCTTTGTTATCATAAAAACCATTTGTTAGCTGCTTGCTGCATATTCTAAGGGATCCATGCAGATGGTTTCAATCAGTACTCAAAATGCCACCAAGAAAAAAAAATCAGAATTCCTATTTTGCAGATGGAGAAACTGAGGCTCAGAGAGAGAAAGTGATTTTTTTTTTCAAGACCACAAAGCTAGTAAGTGGTAGAATATGCATTGAGTTCCGATCAATCTGCTTCCAAACTTCATTCTTTGAACCACTATACCATAGAGCCTACCATGTAAAGCCATTAGAAATTAAAGTTTCTTTATATAGGAATGACTAAACAGACAACTGAGTAGAAGGTAGGGATGACAGGGTTTACATCAAATATTGAAACTATTTTTTAGAAAGATGTTCATATCAATTAAAATTGAGCAAAACTTGTGAAGTGTTTGTTCCATTGTGAGCTCATAAACCAATGTTTGTTTTGGTTCACAGTACTTTACACATACTAGAACTTGATAAATATGCTTGGAATGAATTAATTACAGTATTGTAGAATATAGTTTAAATTGACTTTAATGAGCTCAAAATTTTAGTGATTTACTTTATTAAAAATTGATTATAACTTGTTTCAAGATGATTTACTTGAAAAATTAAAATCTGAATAGTGCCTTATATAATTGAGAACAAAGTGCTTAGAACGATTTTACAATATTTCTTCTCAATGAAATATGGTAACTTCAGGTAATTTGAAACTATTGAGAGCAATGGGAGATAGAAAGATTCCACATGATGATACAATGACCACCTAGTTAGAGAGTCTGGGGGTGCCAGAGTACAGAAGTCAAATGTAGTAAATATGAACTTCTGTGGACACAGGGAGAGGCAGCCCTGAAGAAGCCAAGCCACAAGATCTGGCTTCCATTTGAGAAGGGTGGAAGAGTTACTAACCCTTCTTGATGACTTGGTTTCAGGGAAATGAGGACTCATGCCAGTTCTTTTGTCTGACTTTCCCTATCTTAACAAAATTAATGTGTTGTAAAAATATCAGAATTCTAAATTCCTTAGGAACTGACTGCAGTTATTTTGGGTACTGATTTCATAAACCTATTATCTAATTGCATTTCTTGAAGTATATAGGTAGGGCTTCACTCATGGAGATCTTCCCTGACTTTTAATTTATAGAACTTCTACTTCATTCAAATGGCCATTACTGTTAGGATCCAACTGTATGATATGTCATAAAACCTTCATGAAGTTGTTAGTTTTGAGCAATAAATAAGAATGAGCAAATGCAATTTCTATTTGTTGGTTGCTGTTGGGTTTCTTACGGCAGAAACTATAGTAGTCCTATGGTATTGTTACTGGCAGCATCAGTGAAAAATAAAAATCAGATGTAACTTGACTTTCCATGATCACTGATGAGAGCTATGTAACATGCAAAAGTAGATTTTGTTTGTTGGATGACAAACCTGCAAAGAAAGACTGATGTCTTCCATTCCAACATGTTTTCAGACAGATTCAATACAAGCTGAAGGAACTTCAATCTGTGTGCATAAATGCCTAAAATTCTTCCCACAGGACTTTAATTGTTATTTATTTTTTTCATTCTTTGTATATGAGAACCAAACTTTACTTTGCCTATAGATTGTTATTTCAGTTGGATGAATTCTAGTGAATAATTTAGAGGTAAACAATAGAAAATGTCATTATTGTATTGCTTAGTTATAAAGCAATTATTATATGGAAATCCTTATTAGGATTAAGGCTTATAAATCTGTGAAGCTACTATATGAATATATATATATATATATATATATATATATATATATATATATATGCCAGCTACTTCACAACTGACACATTTGGAAAAATTAGACACATATATATTTATATAACCAATGCTAGCAGATTTCATCCAGAATATTTCTTGGACAAAAGACACTGATTCTGGAGCCGCCATTTATTTACAGGTATTTATCAATTGTCTCATGTGTCAGTCACTGTGCTAGGAGTTGAGAATATCAAGGTGTCTACCTCCTGTTCACAGAGTGTTCAGTTTAGAGAAGGAGATAGGTAAAAAACAATTATATTAATGAGTGTTTACTTACAAGTGGAGATGGAAAATCTGGAAGAAAGGTCTATTATTTCATAAAAGCATGTTGCAAAGGATTCACCCAGGCAGGTGGTGCATTTGAGAGGCTGAGGCAACATGGGCAAATTAATGAGACCCTGTCTCCGAGTAAAATAAAAAGGGCTGGGGATGTAGGTTAGTGGTAGAGCACTTGCCCCATATAAGATAGACCCTGGGTATAACCCCTGAACCACAAAGGGGGAAAAAAAGATTTGTGTAGTTGAAGAAGAGGGAAAGGAGGACTAAAGTGAGATGATGCCAGAGAGCTAGTAATGGGCCAAAGCAGAATACTGAGTCCAGTGTGCCATGCTAAGGATTTTGGTTATGGAAACAGACCAATGGTTTTCAGGTGGGAATTATTTTCCACCCCACTCCCACCCCAGGGGACATTTGCAAAGTCAGGAGACACTGGATTGTTACAACTGGGTGGGAGTGTTATTGGCATCTAGTAGATAGAGGCTGCTATGCTGCTAAACATGCTAGTGCACAGGACATCCCTCCACTGCAAATAATTATCTGGTTCAAAATGTTGCTAGTGCTGATGCTGAGAAATCTTGACACAGAAATGAAATTTCTTCAAAGAGTTTTAAGAGGGTGAGCAGGGATGACACAACCAAACTTGCATTTGAATACCTCATTCTGGTTGTGATACAAAATGTGATTTAGAGAGGTGGTTTGAAATGAGTTAATATGGTTTTCAAAGAAAGTAGGTGAGAGATGATGGTAATTTTGATTACTCTGATGGGAAAGAAGGTGATCTATTTTTATTTTCAAGGAAAGTCATTCATCATGCATTCTTAGGGGGTAAGATAAAAATTGCTCTAGTTAGCATGACTTCAAATATTTGTATGTGCACATTTGCACAGGTAAAATTCTGAAAGGCTAGAAGCTAACATGATGCCCTGGGAGGCAAGATTTTAATATATCTATGTATTGCTTCTTTGCTTATCTTTATATTTTTTATGACAAACATACATCATTTTTATAATGAGAAAGGAAATATTAAGTATAAATTTCTAGTTATGATCTACTTTTCCAAATAAAATATAGATCAATTGCCCAGACAAATCTGAAGCTATATATCTTTACTATACTTTCCCTTAAATATTTTTATAATGTATATGATAATTATAAAAATAGAAATGAGAGAACGACTTGAAGGGGGAAATCACATTTTCAAAGGGTTAGTTATGAGTATTAACTAGTATTTGCCCTTGTACTTTGACTTTGGTGGGGCAGATAATCCCTGGTTTTTTTTTTTTTTTTTTTTTTTTTTTTTGATACCTGCTGATCAAATCAAATTTCCATTTCTCTCAGAGTGGTTATTCATATTCTTATAGTAGAATTCTGTCTAACTCTCAAAGTTAAAGATAAATTTTTTTTTTCCCAGAAGCTTAATTGGTGTTAAGTTCTTGTCAGCTTGAAATGAATCTGTTAAAGGGAATGTTGTAATCCAGTACTGCTTGTTTCTAGATATATTTAACTAACTATTTGATGTTGGAAAATCACTAAATTTTCACAGACCAGACTTCTTTTTCTGTTTTGGTTCAGAACACATACCTATGATTCAAAATCTTAGATATATTTGGATGGTAAATAAGTCATGATCATGGTGAAACTGAATAGCTACTATGTTACTACTGCAATGTAAAATAAGATAATTGGGCCAGAAAGTCCCATATTTAAGGTATTCTTTGGTTAACAACCCCTTCATGAATTACATAGCTTCTACTTTTTGCCAGTGACCTAGTTGTATTATCATATAATTAACTTATTGACTAATAGTTAGTGACCTTATATTCAGGCCATAACTTGGGTGCTGGAAAAATCTAATTTATAATTTTATTTTATTTTTTACTTATTCTTTAAGTGTGATCTTCCTTAAGCCCTGTATTATTAAATCATGTAATACTTGGCCTAGTGCTTAGAGAATAAGTGACTATTAGCATAAAAGGGTCCACTATAAGTAATCATTACAAAATATGCAAACCAAAGGTTCTGGTATAATGCAAGACTCAGAAAACATTATTTCCAGAAATGTTCTAGTCATGTTGACTTCAATAATAATGTTGCCTCTCAAACCTTTTTCTCCTAGTGTTTAAATGAAGGAATTAAAACAAAAGATCTCTAATTTTTTATAGCTCTGTTTTATGCATTTTTGACAGTTATATATGGTATATAAGAAGTGCTGTAATTGGTAGGATGTATTTTCATTTTCTTGACTATTTCGAAGTTTAATAAATTGAAGTGGAGTCAATATTTTCTGTGGGACTCTTATAATACATTAGACCTCTGAATAGAAGTTTTATATTTTGATATGTAGGCAAAAAATAATTAGGGACTTATAATATATTTTGCGCTTATTCACGTGTCAAAAAATCCAGCAATAAAAATGAAGACTTTATTTACAGAAGTGTACACAGGCTCTTCTAGTTGTGGGTTGATAACAAGGTGTTAGAATCATAGGATGCAGAACTGCAGATTGATGTTTGGTACACAGGCATAAAATACAGGGTTGAAAGAACATTTCGATTATGCATATTCTCAAGATTTTGTTATCCAATCTTAGGCTGTTTGATCATTTGCTGATATTCATATTCTAACTCTTAACCTCAAACTAATTCTTAGGCTAAAAATGTTATTTACTCAAGGTTAGGTGTGGAATTCAGTAGTTTATGAATACAGATGGCAAGAAAAGTAAATTATCAGGAAAAATTTGCTTGTCCTACTAGTGTTAAGAAAAAATAATGTTAATATAGCATATATTATTTGGAGCACTCAAAATTTATACTCATTCATGAAGTCTAAAAACGTGTTCAGAATATTTTCTCTTTTAAGTACTGCTCCTATTGCAGAAATCAAACTTTAAATTTATATATTTCACAACTATGCTTCTTTATTATTTTGTGAACGCTACAGTTTTGAAGTTGTTCACTTTCATCAATATTTCACACCTGAAAAGGCAGAGTAATATTAATAATGTGGCCATAAGTTGAGATTTGATCATTCTGACATCTCCTATTGAAGAGGCAAAGTTTACAAATAATGTTATCAGTAATGCTCTTTGGCAGTTACATGTTTTAGATTATCTTCTTATAAATACATATCCTATACATATTGTACATTTCCATATTCTCACAATTTACATTTATAATTATAAAATATTTATCACTACAATGTATCAACAATAAGGCAATAGCTGGAATCAATCCCATACTAGATGTTTGCATTTTCCAGAGGTTCAGATACCTAAGAGGGATAGTCGTGTGCCAAAGGAAGGAATAAAAGACTCTTGGTAGAAAACATTCAAAAATTGATTTGATATCTGATTTAAGGAGAAAATATGCTGATAGGAAAATGCATTTTTCAGGATTAAATTCAACATTTGTTCCTTAATAACATTTGTCATCTTCCAATTTCTCATATGTAGCAAATTAATTTCAAATCGTTTTGCTCTTCCAAGTGCCTTTGTGTATTGTATTTCTTTTTTTCATATTCTTTTGGATAACATTTGAGAAAAAATAAGACTACAACAGTCAATGATTACATTTAGGATGGAAGACAGTTGTAAGACCAAGGAACAGGTGGAGTATGTACGAAGGGAATATTCACTTTTTGTGCCACCATTTTGTAGTTGCTCAAAAAAAAAAAAAAAAAATTAGCAAATGGTGGATATTGTTTCTTTACAAAAAATGGTTCTGTACTGGATCCATCTGCGAAGTATAAACATGTCATCAGCACTCATTTTCCATCTCCAAAAAACATTCGCCATGTCCATATTTGATTTTCAAGTGCATCTGTGCACTGATGGAAACCTTCCCAACATGTTGCCACACGACTGCAGAACCCACACATTTCTGTCTTTGAATCAAGCTTTCACAAGAGCCTGGCCTCCCTTGGGCACAAGCTTGTTGCGAAGTTGCAGAGGTCCTCTGGGTGACCCCAATAAAAAGAACTTCAGTCAATGTTCATGGAAAGGCTAACATATTCCTTTTAGGGAGGCAATATTGTTCATAAAAGTTTTTTCTACTTTGTTCAAAACATTTTTTGTGTGTGTCTTGGAATATTTCTTTTGATTCCTGTTGTACTTCCCTTAATCATTACCCTTGTACTATTGAGTTTCTCAGTGACTAAACTCACATTTGAGAAAGAATGTGATGATCTCGATATTAGTGATATTAGTTTGCTTATTCAGAAAGTTGAAGTAGAAAAAGTAAGGAGTTCACCTCAGAAAGTTGCAGGCAAGCCTCCTGAATTCTAGGAGTCCTTAACATTACTGATAGTCACATAGCCTCAGAGAGTTCAAAACATCACTGAAAATTTTTTCTCTTCATAAACACACATTCAGAAGTGAACTCCTTGGTGTAGAAATAAATTTTATTTTACCTCATTATTTCCCTCCACAGTACGAGGGTTACCTTCACTCTAAAAGCAAGGAATAAGCCTTGCCTGTCATTTTTAATCAGGTTGTTTTAGGTAATTTTTGTTATGCCCCTCATTACTGAATTGTTTATCAATAGGTGCAGCAAGTGTCACTAGCTTTTCTCATCAAACCAGGTCTGACAAAGCAGCACAGTGCTTGGGAAAGAGGCAGCTAGGTGAAACTAATGCCATAGATGTTTGATTCATTAGGAGCTTATTGTTAACGGGGATGTCTGATTGTAAAGGCTCAGTCAAGCAAAAGAGTGCAGAGTAATCAGTCGGATTTATAGTTTGCAGGGCTCAGAAAAAAATCAACATAAACCTTTGGATAGAGCAGAAACAGAAAAATCCCCTTTGGGCAGCCCTAACCTGGAACCAGCCAAATAAGGTCATGCTACATGAAGGTTTCCTGTGAGGTGATGGGAGATAGAGGCGGATTAGAGCCATATGGCATGGCCTATCATACCTTCTGACTTCAGATAACAAAGCCAAGCTTTGTGCTTAGCTGTTTTTGACTGACATCATCAATTTTATTTTATGTTGGTCACCTCCGGTAACAGGAAAAAATGGCCTAGGGTTGATAACACAAGCTTTTTTTTTTTTTTTTTTTTTTTTTTTCCTTTAGTATTAAGATGCCTAGAAGCTAGTTTTGTGCTGTTAAAAATTTCAAAGAATTAGTAGCTTCCTCTTCTATCACCCATCCTCCAGCAACTGTCAGCCCCCCTCCCCCTTGTTTTCAGTTTGTACCTTGCAAATGAGAGGCAGCCTTATTCAGAACCAGATGTAAGGCTCCTAGAGAATGAGCATAAGCTGGTGTACTTTAAGCCTAATGGGAAGTTTTATATGCAAGGGCCTTGAACTGATTAGTATAATTCCCTCTTTAATACAGCTGTCCCTCCAGATTAAGGTAAACCAAATGTTGCAATCAGAGATTAGTGTACCTTGCCAGTTATTAACATCCCCGGGTGCTCAGCAAGCACGTCAGACGCTAATGCTGTGTATTTACTTGCTACTTCCCCACTGTAACTTGAACTTCTGCACCTGTCAAAGCATTCCAGTGTAGAGAGGGGCATTATTGGAAAGCAAAAGTTTTATACCTGTACACCTGTTTTGTTTTGTCACAGTTAAGATTTTCTTTTGGCATGTCAAGACTGCCAGGTGCTTTAATCTGCTGCTCTTTTGGTTTTGTAAAGAAAGATTGTATGTATGCTAAATTGTATTTGTTACTTTCACATGTTTTTCTTTTTGCAGTTGGAGAGCTACTCACCTAAACTGTGTTCATCTGTGTGTGTGTGTGTGTGTGTGTGTGTGTGTGTGTGTTTTTCTTTTAGGCATCTGTAAAAGAAGTATCTATAAAGGGTGAGGTTTCTTTCCCAGAAAATACCACACCTATGTCTCCTGTGTTCCTCAGCTTAGGGTATGTCTTTGTTGCAAGGTGGGTCTCACAGCTGTAATATATTTGGCAGGATAACCTGCCTTCTTGCAACCCAGATGTCAAGAGAGACAAAGTCCTGGCTATCTCAGAGAGATCTGGCTCTGTTTCTCTCCCCCTGCAGTCCCCACCCGGGTCACACTTGGACTCTAGTCCTGAATCTATACAATGAACTGGCGAAGTTAGGGGCAGCAGCTTAGGGTGTCTTTTGGTCATAAAGTTGGTGCCTTCTTAACACTCACTGATCCTTTTCCATTGATGTGGCAGATGTGCCAACAACTAAGGGAAAATAATGGAAAGTTTGCAGAAGAGATCTACTATTTGTAGAGTAAAATGCCTCTGATTTTTATCAACTGCTTTTATTGCTCAGAGATTGAGAATCAGAAAGTGTTTTCTGTGAAAAATGCTCAGTTTGCTAAGTAACCACTGGGGTCATGTCAGGGTCTGATTTTTATAAATATGTGGGTCTGAAGCATGTAGCTATGTTCTTGTGGAGCAATCACCTGATGCCAGCAGTGGCTGGGCCACACGAGCCCCCACTTCTATTTTGTCACAGACAGGAAGAAGCTGCAGTCTTCTAGCTTATTGGTGGCACTGGAAGCAGTTACAGGTTCAGGTTGCTGTCAGTGCTGGGAACATTCATTTTGCCTGTCCTTCTTACCCCAACTCCATCTTGGTATTTGCACATTGATTGCCTGGTGCAGAGTTTCTACATATTATAGCTTTAATTGCAGATTTTTAAAAAAGACAAAAATATGTTCATATCTTAGGAATTATGTCTTGCAGCCTACTAAATATGCTAATGCAGCACTAAGCAGGGATAAAGTTCTTGCCATACCCCCCAACAGTTGCGTGGAACCCGCTGCCAAGTGATTGTTAATTGTGAAGCACAAGCAGGCTTTGCAATCCATCTTAATTGTCATACTTACTTCAGGTTTCGTGATAAGGCTCGATGTTCTGTTTAAAGTGACAATGTTGACAAGGGGAAAGGGTGTGGGCCTGAGCCTGTGGTTCTGAAGGGGTTGCGTGCTCTGACCTGCCGAAGGTTGATATGGACGGTCTGCGAGGGGATTTTAGTTGTCATGGGGTCCCCAGGCGGTTGAATGGAGAGAGTGTCTGTCCTGCTTTTTCCTGTTAGGATCCTGACACGTGGAGCATTGATGAACTCAGCACAACGTTGAATGGGAGCTTTTTGGCAGCTGAGACACTGGGGCTAAGCTGCAGGTCAGAGATAACACCAGTGCGGATCTCCTCCTGCACACAGCTCCTAGCCTGCTTTCTTCCCTCCTGAGTGCAGGAAATGGCTCATGTTAAATACGTTCACTTTTCAGTTTTCCTTTCTTCTAAAATGGAGCTTGACAGATTGGACTTTTCAGCTCCCCCTTTTTTCACCACCTCTGGCTTCTACCTCAGAAATACTCTTCAGGAAGCAGGAGTTAATCTGGGTGAGGAAATGATAAGGTGATGCTTGATTTTCAGGGGAAAGCAGAAGGAGATGGCTGCCCCATTGCTGCACACAAACTTGCAGCTCCCCACCTTAGAGTCTTCTCTGAGCTTCCCCATTCACATCTCAGTGCAGTCCAGAATAGCAATCAAGTGGAGAGTCTACTGCCCCGACAAATGTAAGCAAACACCAAATGGCATTAAATAGCATTCGAGAACAGGAAGAACAGATTTGGGAGGTGATCTTGACTTTTAAAGTGTGCTTTTCCCAATATGCAAGTGGCCTTCTCTTTAACGGGTGCATCTCTGCACACACCAAAATGCTTGTGCACCGTTTTTACATGGAGCTGAGTTTTGCAGGTTTCTGAGATGTGGAGAACAAAGAGAAACTGCCAACAAAGAGTTACTCTAATAATCTTTGGCCAACATCCTGTATTCACAAGAGAGATGTAGAAAGAATTCTATCTAGTTTTTGTATCTGTCCTAAGCTTGGGCAGTCAAAGTTTCATATAAAGGAAAGGTATTTGAAATGAACCCTTGTGTGGTATTAATTTGTGACTGTGAAACTAATAACTTGAAACCACTCCCAAGCCAAGTCAAATTCTGAGTTGGGGCTTCAGTGAGATATGAATGTTTCCTTTTTTTCTGAGTTTATGCTGCCCTTAGAACTAAGAGGGATGTGTGTATGAGTGTGTGCATCATGTGTATGTGTGAACGCACATGAGGTAGTGGGGATAGGATGGGGAAGAAAGAGATGGAATGGAGAGAAGGAGATGGGAATGGGGGAAAGTTTTCTGTCAAGGTTCAATAAGCATCAGAAAATAAAAGGGTTGTGGGTAGAATCGAGAGTAACAGAACAGTCCCTGGGCTAACACCTTGGAATGAGTAGGGTGAGATCACCCTTTGATCTTTGCCACCTCTCACCAATTATGTGCACCCTTTTGCTCTCATGAAGACATAGGGGAGAAGAGAGAGTGAGAAAGAGCAAGCATGAGAGAGAGCCAGTGAGGGAGAGAGTGGGCAAATAAGATATATAATTGTTAAATATGGAGAGTCAATGACCTTGAAGAGAATGATTTAGGTTTGGAACTCCATCAGAATTTGCTCTGATGCGAGGTAGCCATGTCAGACCTTCCATGATAAGACAAATTTTCCAGTCCTCTCTGCCTAAATATACTATGTAGTCTCCATCCTTTTTGAGAGGTGGGACTAGGCCATTCTCAACATACCTCTCTGGCTGTTGCTGAAAGAGGACTTCAAAGACCTCTGAATTTGCCCAAATTTAACTTTAGGGATAATAACTTGAATGGAACAGACTGGGATCCAAGGAAATAGTTGATGTAAAGTGTTTAGTACAGCGACCAACACAGTAGACATTAGGTATATTCATATTATTCATCTTTGAAGAATGAAGCCAGTTGAATTTCTTGTTGAATACTTCTGTTGACTGTATTTGTTGGTTGTCATACTGATGGGGAATTGGGAGCTTGGTAGGGGCTCTTATCCTTAATGGAAGATGTATTTGTGTGTGTTTTTCTATCTGTTTGGTCCAGACCCATTGTAAAAAAAAAAAATGTGACTATTTTGAGTTTACCTAAACTATTCTAATCCTAGATATGAGTGGCTGCATGTCATTGTCATGAGATCAAAGGTAGATAGATACCTACACAATGTAATTTGAAGAGCCTAAAATCTCCAGATGTCCTCAAGTGTTTCCCCAATTAGCCATGGCACCTGCTAACACACCTGATATTTCTGCTGGCAGAGCAAATTTCTCTGAGTCTAAGCATATTTTCTTGATATTTCTCAATTAGGATATTTGAGAGAGACCACCTTTTATTATTTGAATAATTTGATTTTTCATTTACTGTTTCTGTGACAGTGAGAACAGTGGGTCAAGGAGCTTAGTAGGTTGGGATTTGTATTCTCCCAGATAATTTTAATCTTAAGACATACAGACATCAGGAAAACATCTAGTCAGTTTTGTGGAACCTAGCTTAATTTGGGGTTCTCTTTTCTTTTCAACAGGTCCTTTCATTTCTGACATCTATCCTAACTTACAAGAGAAGTGGCTTGTGCCCATATTGTCTTGGGACCATCCAGTCTTCTTTATTTTGAAGACTTTATATTAGGGATTATCAAAAATTTTTTTCTACTCAAAATGTATGTTAGGACAGACAGTTCCATGGGTATACCTCAATTGTGATGAAATAGGTATTCCATTTCTACTGAGACTGTTTTGTTTTATTTCCCAGTTTTTGAACTTGTGGTCAAGTGATCCTCTTGTCTCAGCCTGTGAAGTAGCTGGTACAGGTATAGGCACCACTCCTTGGTACACCAGATTTGTCCCTTTTAAATAAATTCTCCTTGGATTCCAGGATGTCCTTTTGGGAAGGCATACTTATTTCCCTTGTTAAGGTTCTCCAGCTTTACATTCAACCACCATATAAAAGTTGTTGCCTTAAACAATATCCTAATCATCTGGGGTTTAAAAAATACCTTTTTCACATAGTATGTTCGTGCTTTGTCCTTTCTCTATTAAGACTTACTCTTTGTAAGTTTGTATATGTGTGTATAAATATATGTATTTTAAAAATAAGAAATAAATTAACCCATCTTGCATGTTTTACAATAGGTTTGAGTTAATGCTAATGGTTACATAATCTAATCCCTTAAATTTTCTCCATGTATTGCATGATTTTAACCCTTGTTTCTTTTTTTTCCTTCTTGATATGAGAACTATACATATTCTTATTCTGAGTGCTCTTTTTTTTGGTATCATTTTTTTATTTTGAGACAGGGTCTTGCTAAGTTGCTGAGGCTGGAACTTGTCCTCCTCCTGCCCAGGCCTCCTGAGTTGCTAAATTACAGGCATGCACCATTGTGTCTGGCGTCTAGTCTAATTGGTGTGTGTGTGTGTGTGTGTGTGTGTGTGTGTGTGTGTGTGTATTTGGGAATATAAAAAAATTATGGGTGAAAGTAAACTCCCACATAATTCTACCATCTTCAATTAAATATTGACTCATTGGGTTGTATTTTTTAAATCTCTTGGCTCATTGTTTTATGTGTTGAGAATGCATGTGTCACTTTATAATTTTTAAATTGTTTTTTCACTTTCCTATTCAGAGTTTCAACTCTTAAAGTTTTCTCAATTTCTTTTATGTTGATGGGTCCCAAGTGGGATCTATATAATACTTTAGTATTTAAAGCCAGATTTGGCTTGTATTCTGGGAAGGTTAGCTCACAGCCTCTACATACTATATTTTGATCTTCTTAATATGCATTTTCCTGCTCTGAATCAGTGATTTATTTTTTGATCTTTGCTAATACTTCTTTTCAAGCTTGAAACAAAAGAAATTATCTAAAAATAGTCAAAGACTATTATCCACAACTTTAAAGTAGCATGAGCCAATAGGTTGACACCTTTGATCCTTAGGTAAAAAGTTACAATTCTTTTGTTGGCTTTCTGCAAAAGGAGGAAGTGAGGGCAAACTCCACAGTTGATGCTATTTTATGCACGAAGGAACGTACTTTTGATAGCTAGTAAACAAGTTTCAACATTTTTTTTTTTAGCTAAAGTAGCTCATTATTTTATACTTATTGAGTTAACCCCTGCTATGTGTCAGGCACTGTTGTGGACACAAGGATTCATTAGTAAAGATAACAGATCAAAATCCACCATTGTGATAACTTTTTTCTTTTATTCTCAGTTGTTACATATGACAGCAGAATGCATTATAATTCATATTACACACACAGAGCACATTTTTATATATCTCTGGGTGTATCCAAAGTGTATTTACACCATTTGTGTCTTCATAAATGATAATTAATAATTAAAAGTAAAGTAGTTGAACTTTTAAACTTCCTATCTAAAATTTCACTTAAAAAATGAATTGCACTTTATTTTCTCAATTTGGAGTCATTTTTGAAGTATGTAAGGGAATGGTTCTCTTATTGTAATATTATTATAATATTAAACAGTATCTTTCCTTTCAGAGACCACTCTCACTTGCTACTCTCCCAAGTTCCAATTTCAAGTTGGCAAAAAGCTAAACAAATGTGGTGGCCAAGAGCCCTCTCAATAAATTAAAAATAAATGACCTCAAATTTAATATATGTTATTTTTTTTGAGGAGGGGGATAAAATTAGGCAAGGGGGAGGATATATAATTTATTTCGGATTAAGGGTTCTTCAGCTAAATGATTTTGACTAGCTATAATTATAAAATAGATCTGTTCTTACCACCTTGTTGAGGTGCAAATGTTGGATGCAGAAGTAGGAGAGGTCTTTTACAGTTACTGAACAGTCTTTGATCTGAGGTTATAGGGTTTGCCACTTAGCTAATTTGATTAGTAATGGGGAAAGAAGTTTTAGTAGCTAGGCAGAGAAATAAAGAGAGAATGAAAAAGCCAAAGGGCTAAAATGTATTTAATTCAAATGACAATCCACGGAGGGTCTACTAGATGTCAGGGCACTAAAGGTGTAAGGAAGTATGTGGGAATTAAGAAACAGTGCACAGCTTGATTATCTTTGTGGTTTTATCACCCATTTCTTTCAGATTGAGTGTGTTGTACTTAGTTTGACAATCAGACACCAAGAGAGATAAATTTTACAGACAAAATTGGACATTATTTTTTAAAATCAGAATTCAGGATATGCATGGACAGTTAGATTGTGGCAGGGGCATGTTGGGAGTGCAAATGGATGCTCTGAGAATTACCCTGGATTCTTAAGTTGGTAAGAATGGAGTCTTTGCTACTTTTTTAAAGAATTTGATGAAAAAAGTATGTGTTATAACTCGACCGAGAAAAGAAGAGTGTGTATGGGAGACAAGAACTTGTGCAGTTAAATAACTCAATCTGTGGGATAGAATATAGCTGCTGACTGAAGATGCATCTGTCAGCTAAGAGAGTTGACCAAATTATTCACAAATGCTGGAAAACCCAGGAGAAGAAATGAAGGTAGAAAAGGCAGAGAGAGGGAGAGGGAAGGGAAGAGGAGAGATAGAGAGAAAGAGAGGTGGGCGGGAGACAGATACACACACACACCGTCAATGAAGGAGAGCTACAGTGAACAGTGTTAAGGCATAATTGCTCTGAAGTTCTGATGCCAGCTCATTACTAGCAAAAAAAAAAAAAAAAAAAAAAAAAAAAAAAAAAGATAAAAAAAGATATTCTTTATGCAGAATTTGTGTCTATAATTATTTGAGTGTGAGATGATGTAGGAGCAAAGAATATAGTAAAACGATGTTTAATAAGAATGATAGGAAATCCTTTTCAGTTTAAGTGATCATTTGTGAAGAAAAACATAGAGGCTCGGAGTTTATCTGTTACATTTGTTTTGGTGTTGCTGGGGGTTGAACCCAGGACCTCACACATACATGCTAAGCATGTGCTCTACCCCAAATTTATCTTTTGATCTAGTTTAGTGCATTGTGCTTAATTTCTAAAAAATGTAGGCTACAACTATTCTTGATTCAGTTTCAAATTCATACTTTTTTCCTTTATTTCTTCCCTAAACTCTATACTTACTGTATCTCAAAGCCAGTCAAGATCTACCTGCTCATTGAAGTTTTCCTTTCTTTTTTTTTTTTTAAATATTTATTTATTTACTTTAATTGTACACAATGCAATGCATTTATATTTACATGGTGCTGAGGATCAAACCCGGGCCGCGCACGTGTGAGGCGAGCGCTCTGCCACTGAGCCACAACCCCCGCCCTGAAGGTCTCCTTTCTTATATGACTTACAATACTGTTCATAACCTGAAGAGACACGTATGTTTTCTATTATTTATTGTGCTTACAAACACTGTTCTTTTTGACATGTAAGAAAGCAGAGATAGTACTTTAACGGACATGTACAAAATACACTGCATAATGTGCTGCCTCCACGCTTTGTCCAATAACTATTAATTGATGTTGATGAGGGAGCACATGTCACTAACAAGAACCTCCTGCCTCACTCTGGGTCTGCAGAGGCCTGAAGATTCTTGTGAACTGGAATGATATCCTGTTGTGGTAATTCCTTATGTTTAGGGTAAATGAAGAGATGGTGGTTCTTTTCAAAAGCAGCATCACTGGTAAATTTGACAGGATATATGCATTGCTTAAATTAATTGTTCAATACTTTCTTGATTCAAATAAAACATATATTACATATATATAATACGTACATTTATATACATATGCATGGGGGTGTGTGTGTGTGTGTGTAAATTGGAAAAAAGGCCATTATGTTTATTTTTTAGGAGATTCCATCTATTTGAGAAAAAGGTTTTAGAATTGGTTATTTTATGTTCAGTATCTATTCATTGATAAATATTCATAAAATACCAAATGCAAAGATGAAGGTTCCATTATATCCTCAAAGAACTATTATTTTAATTTTATTTATTTAGTCTTTCAATGCTAGGAATTGAATGCAGGGTGAATCTATCACTGAGTCATTTCCTAGCTTTATTTATTTATTTATTTAATTTCAAGAAGTTATTGCTAAGCTGTTAAGACTGGCCTCAACTTTGCAATTCTCCTGCCTCGGCCATCTGAGTTGCTGGGATTATAGGTGTGTGCCACGATGCCTGGCGTATTTTTTTTAAATAAGGAAAATGACACATGAAATTTATTACATTCCCAAGGCATGGGAGTATTAGACTCCCCTCAAAGAGCTTTTTTTTTTAAAAAAAAAATATTTATTTATTTGTTTTAGTTGTACACAATGCCTTTATTTTTACATGGTGCTGAGGATCAAACCCGGGCCACACACGTGCTAGGCGAGCGCTCTGCCGCTGAGCCACAACCCCAGCCCCTCAAAGAGCTTTTAATATAATGCATTAAAAATTACCATGATAGAAAGAAGCTTGTTATTTTTTACAGGAGAGTCAAGGAATGCTGAAATGAAAATGATAAAAATATGTAACTTTGAGGATTCCTTACTATGTGCCAGGCACTGTCTGTGTTAGTTGAGCAGTCTCACTGTCTCACTTAAATCCTCATGGCGATTTTCTAAGGCAGATACTTCCTCCCCACCTTCCAGATCATGCAGCAGAGAACCATTCATTGTGTCTAGGTACCAATGGTGGGTACACAACCAGGACATGGCAGATTGAGCCCAGGACTGGAGATGCTAAACATAAAACTCCACTGCCTCCATGGGGGTGGGTATGGAGAAATCATGTTTGATGGGGAGGGGCCAAAAGTGGTTTCACTTGACAAGGGGACACTTGATCTTATTCTTCAAGGACTGGCAGGACTGTGACAGGGAGAGTGACAGGGAAGTGATTGCATAGGAGGTAGAGCTCTACTTGTGCCCTGCAGAACCCACTGGTTCATCAGGAATATTCAAGGGATGCAGTGGGGAGTTGGGGCATTGGGCACTGAAAAAGGTCCAGGAATGGGGTACACAATAGAAGAAAAGATTTGTGATAAAAAACAAAGAATGGATATTAAGTAAGGATAATCATTATGAAGAGCCAATAGAAACTGATTTCTTAGGTGAACTGAATTTTCAGCTAGGGATTGAAGTTTATGGGAATGAGTTGAGCTACTCAAAACACAGTGATTTAAATAGAAGATAAGAGCACAAGGAAAAAGAGGAGACCTGAAAAAAAAAAAATTACTTTTTTAAGAGTTCAGGGACTGCTGAGGGATAAGATTGAATAAGTGAATTTCTATTCCTTGAGTTCTTCTCTTTCCCCCAGTTATCTCCATTTTAGTTAATGGCCCACTGTCCTCTCAGCTGTTCAAGTAAAAAAAAAAAAAAAAAAAAAAAAAGACAATTATTCTTACACCCTGCTTTCCCCTCTCACTCTAAAATATATCCTGACTCTGTCCTGCTGCCATTCTTCATTAGATTTCCCCAAAAGCCAACACATTGCTATCACATGGATTCTCTTTCTTATTAGATATCCTCTAAAGGCCAACCATTGCATTTAGAATAAATTTCAATTCCAGGTCCTCCACATTTCCAGCCTTACCTCACTTGGCTTTTTCATTACGCTTCAACTTTCCTGCATCTTCTCTGTTCCTTAGACTTACCTCAGGGCATCTTTACTAATTTTTTTCTGAATGACCCTATCTTTTAGCAGGAAATGAAACAAAACAAAACAACAACAACAGAAACAGCTGAAATACCCCAGTTTTAGGCAGCTCTTTTCTGCACAAGTACCCTGGAATTTGTTAAGAAGCAGGTATTCATATTTAGGAGAAAAAAATATTGAAATCAGTCTATCCAATTGTATTTTCTTTATAATGCTTACAATTTTCTGAAATTATTTGAAACAACAACTATTTGTTTTCTTTCTTTCTCTCTGCAGGATAATTTTACGCTGTAGGACAAGACTTACTTTCTTACCCAGTGCTGCAAACTCCATGTCCAGCAATGTGTTTTAAACATACTAAATCTCAATAAACATTTGTTAAATGAAGACAAATGAAAGCATGAGGGTGAGAGTTGAGGAATGAGAAGAAGGTAACATTTTATCTGACAAGTGATATACAGTGTGGAATAAATTATGCAAATATTTTTTCTTACTATTTTCGACTGTTAACTAAGTTGCTGTTTTCTTGCATACCAGTTTATTGATGATGGGTATGTGGACTAAGAGCCTTTTGTGTTGCAAGGGAAAGACAAGCCTGAGATTTAAGAAGGGGGAAAAAAAAGGTCTCAGTTAATCCACTGGGTGGGTGAGAGCTCAGTCAGCATGCTCTCTGGAATCCAGACAATTCCGTGACAGCAACACTAGGGTACAAGTGTTAGGGAGGTCAGATGAGTTGAGTTTGTGACATGTGCAATCACTCTAGATGAGTTTGATTTTTCTGTAGTATTTCATGGTGACATTTAATTTGAATGGGAAATGACCTCCTTGTTCCCATTCCTTTCCTAGCCTATGTAGGACTGTTCCTTCAACAAATATTGGTATGTTTTGTTGATTATAATTCTCAAATATCTTAACATATGGAATTTACAAATGTATTTTCTAGTACAAATAATGACTTCAAGACAAGGAAAAGGTTGTAGAAACTATTTATTTTCACTTTGAAAAAGAATACCTTCCTGGAAAATAAACAAGTAAATAAGTAGGCATGCTCCAGAGCTTCCTTGGAAGGAGTCTGCTACCCTAGGTATGGGAGAATTCCTTTGGCCAGCCTCAGCTTCCTTCACTTGTGTTGGCATGGTTGGTGGATTTTATTAGTGGTGTGCCCTACAAGCCATTTATTCATAGAATATGGCCCCAGGAGAAGAATCTTCATATGAAAATAAGATTATCATTGTTTTTCATTGGCTTAGGGGACATCTCCATAATGGAACAGCATCTCTAAAAAGAAAAACCTCAATTCAGAGGAGGAAAAAGAAAAAACAAAGGGGTGGGGGAGGAGAGAGAGAGAGAGAGAGAGAGAGAGAGAGAGAGAGAGAGAGGAAGAGGGAGGAGAGACAGAGGGGTAGAGGGAGACTGGTTTATTGGAGTTAGTTGGAACTGAAAAATTAAGATTTCATTTTGTGCAATGCTAGTTGCCTTGCCAGTCTCAAGCTGGCACTGTGGGCTTGCTGTAGCTGCTGAGCCTGAGATGAGGAAAGGAGACAGTTTGCTTCGGTTTTATTGCCCAGCCTCACCATGCGTCTCAATATGTTTTTGATTCTGTATTTTAAAAATAAGGTGAATGATCTCAAAGAAATCATTGCAGGCAATTTTATTTTTTGCTTTTTTCTAATGGACAATTAAAAAGCAATCCTGGTCCCATTCCAGAGATTTTCTCATTTCTTAGTACAACTGTAATTTAGGCACATTGAATAGTGTAATGTTGTTATTAGATATTATCGTGTTTACTTTATTCATGAAAATGTGTGACACACCTTATTTGTATTCTTCTTAAGGAAATGTCCTGGAATGGGTTTTGTCCTAGTTCCTTTTTGTGTATGTCGTAAGGTGTGTGTTAGAATTTAAGTTCCTAGGAATTAGAATAGCTTTTTTCTCTTTCTCTTTTTTATTTTATTATTATTATTTTTTTTAGTATATAATGATCTTGAGCTTTGAGGACTTTCAATAGACTATTGTTGCTTGCTTTTTCACAATGCTCCAGCCCACCAAGTCCCACTGTGACACACTTCCTATCTCCAACGGCAGATAATTTATATTTCACATTAGAATAAACTATAATTAATTTTCTTTTGAAAATTTTTGGAATTTTGTTTTTCATGATCTATAAGGTAATTGGAGATACCCCAGGCTATCACAAAACCAGGGCTGGGAATCACTGGTTTAGTGATTAGCACTTTGCAAGCCTTCAAAAAAATATTAAAACCAGGATAGATTGTCTAATTTCTAGTGGGTGGATTCACTTTGGTATAATGTAATGTGTTAACAAATGCTCAGAGAGGAGGTTGTGGATCCAGAAAGATGGTGTTTGCAAAAGGCTTTTATCCAAATTAATTCAAAGAATAACAGGAACATTTGTGTATTAGGGCAGAAGGAATAAGGTGACTCAATTAAATGACAGAGAAATCTCCAGAAAAAAGAAATTGTCTCAAGTCAACCCAGTTCTAACGACAACATTTTTATCACTGGAATCGATAATCCTATAATAAACACATAACATTAAAAAGGATTCTTTTATTAAATATTTGGTGTGATTTGGCAATAAATCAAATATTGAAACCAAATATTGCTTTCTTTAATAAGAGTAATGAAATTCTCTTCTAGGTGTCTAAGGAAAATCTCAACCTGAGAAGGATAAAAAGAGTAATTTGCAAATAAATTTACCTGGTGAATTTGGACCTGAAGCTTCTTATATTTACCTAATTCATTTTTGGCTCTTTGCTTAGCTCTAGCTATGGTGACAGTCTGAGAAATTTATGCCAAGTTCTCCCTGGCAGCTGGAACATTTGTGCAAGGCTGTGGTGAACGAGTAAGGGAAGAGTGAGCCTCAGGATTTGGGTCCCACTCAGTGTAGGATCCTCACAATGCCTGAAGAACTATTGTGTAGCTGGCTAATTGATACTGTTAGCCTGTTGTACTTGCAGGGATCCAGGAAGACCATTTGGTTGCTGTCCACATTCAGAGTTGGGCTCAACTACACTAGTAGTCCTGGTTTGAGAGAGTTCAGAGTCCATCAGTCTGACACAGAAATCTAGGTCTGCTTTGTGGCTTTCTGAGGTAGATTTAGGAAATATTTGTAGTGTTCACAGATATAAAATTCAAACATCTACAACTGTATGTACAGTGTGAAAACAGATTGGAGTAAGTAAACAGGTAGACTGAGAGAAGTTATACAACTCTGAAAACATTTCTGTTTTCTAGTATGAGCGTCTTTTGGCAGGGACATCTGGTTTGGGTTTTAAGAGTATGTTTTGCCTGGTGGTCTGCAGGGTAATAGCATTCCAAAAGATAGGAGAGGCAGCCTTCCTGCTCCTGAGACTTCTGGAAGGTAGGCTGTCATGTACGAGATGTTTCTCCAGCCTGTTTAGGGCAGATAATAATAGCACATTGCCTGGTTTATACAGGTAGTATCTGATGAATGCACCAGGAGTCTTGCATATATTTTTACTACAACCTTTGTCTGCAGAATAAGTTCCCTTGCCTTTTTTTTTTTTTTTTTTTTTTTTTAAAGAGGATATCTAATATTATTGGGAAGAGATTCCTTTTATTGTTAACCTTTCCTCATCTTTGTTGTCTAGATGTGCAGGGACAAACCCAAGTGAAGAACCATCTCATACCAGGAATGATACTTTGGTCCTGAAGGTCACAGCTTCTGTATAATTTCCCTTCATTCATTTTTTTCCCCTTAAAATTAAATGCTCATTTATATAGTTTACCTCTTAGGTCTCTTATAGTTTTGTGTTTAATTTTGCTTGGAGAGCAAAATAAATTTCAAACTTGAGAGAAAAAACAAAGCTAGATAAATTCACGAAAAATTATCCTTTCTTTTCTATTCTGAAATGACTTAGAAGGGAGCAATGCAACTTTTTTGATTGGTCCTGTTCTGCTTTGGGCCACTTAGGCATTCTCAGTTCATTTTCACCCCATACTGGTGGTACCAAGGTCAAGGGTCCTCAAGTGGGTCAGTTTGCTGCATATTTTCCCAAGAGTACGTGCAAAGACAGTGTGGTCACTAAGAAATGCTGCTCATGAAGGAGCCTGAGTACATATATGGGTAGTAGGCAAAAATCCAGCCCGACTCCTGGGAAAACAAAGCCTGTGCCCTACCGTCATTTTTACATCTGGACAGAATGTGCCACTTAAAATGTGAGCTTGTTACTCAACCTCCCTGCGTCTCTGTCTCCTCATCTGTAGAGTGGAGATAAGATTTACTCCCTTTCTACTTCTCCAGGATCTGTGAAGATTAGATAATGGCTGTAAAGTCCTTATACAAAGGTACATGCATTATCATAAACAAGGAGATTAGCCAACAGATAAAAAGGAAAATATTTAAAGGACCTCCCAAAGTGTATTGCCTAATAATTTTGAATTAGTATCAGCCGTTTGCAGTCCAATCCATTCTGAGTTTGGTTTGGCTGGAAAAAAGTTAGGTGTGAGTGTTTGACCTTTCTATTTATTTATGAGGTTAAAAAAATTGTTTGATAGTGAACACTTGTATTAATAAAAACAAAGTGGGCTTTGAATCTGAAACAGGTTTTATGTGAAAAGAAGGTGAAGGGGAAGGTCTCTAGGAACATATGTGCCACTGAGGAATATTTGCATATATTTGATCTGCAAGCATGCTTCACTGATTCTCACAGTCTACCTTGGAGTTTAAGTCGTAGCAAAGAGCTGCTGCCATCACATGGCAGTGTACTCCGCTCTCTCCAGCTTTATTATGGCATACAGCAACAACTTCATTTTTAGCGTAAAAAAAAAAAAAAAAAAAAAAAAAAAAAAAATCCTCTTCACTTAATTCAGACAGTGACCTGCAGGCCTCATTCTGACTGAAGGAGCCATTCAGAATACTTCCAGACAAAAGCAGGGCTTTTTCCTAGCAACCAGATCAAAGCCAAATCTCCCAGAATAGCTCCCTCCCAGGTTTCCTTTGGCTCATAGGTTCACAAGGATTCTGAGGCTCCTGGTATCCAGTTCAAACTGCTCTTTCAAACTGAAATGGAAAGGAAAACTCCTGAGGAATTTTCGCAGACTCTGAATGCTGGCGAGCATTGCAACAGCACTTAATCTTGGGAGAACATGGTGGTCATTTGGAGCATCCCTAACTTTGTTATCGCCTGCATCTGCATGTACATTCTGTTGGACTCCTAGAGAATGAGGTCTCTGTTTCCTCTCTGCCAGTACCTAATATCAGCTATGCCCAGGAGCCGGCTGATGAAGACTTCCTGTTTGTTTTGAGTCACTGTTAGAGTGATAAATATACTTTAGCTTTCTGCTTAGAGAGGAAAGAAACCAGCTGCCCTGAACTAAAGAGAAAAATGCAGAAATTTCACTGAATGGCCCTGTTATCACAGAGTTTCAAGGACAGAAGAAAAATGAAAACTATAAGCCTGGGCAGAGTAAATAATTTCCATATTAAAGCATCTAACTGCATGCATAGACCTAAGTTGTTTGTCTTTAATCATTTAGGCAAGCCATGCCTCTTCTAAGACTAACACAGCATTGTTTAGAAATTTTTGAAAATATAAACTTACACTACGGAATAATGGTGAGCTATATAAATAAACAATTACAGTCGTGGTTTTTTGATCTGACCACAAGCTTTTAATGCTATTTTTGCATGAACATATAATGCTTCTGGATAAACAATACTGTTTACATTGTCAGGGGCATCCACTGTTATACTGAGTCATTTACATACATGATTATTTGGACATAGAGTAATCCAAGAACAAAAGAATATTATAAAACTATTAAAGCAGAACAACAGGATATTCTTTATAGCTTAAATAGCATTTTCAAAATCAAGGTGTGGAATGTTAAAGTTGTGTTTAATCTCATTTTTGTTCTTTTGTTTTGAATACGTTTGGATTTGATGACCAGAATGAACTTTCAGTGGAATTACAACTTTAATTCTCACCTGAAAGACAGTGAATTTGGGAAGCTTGTTGAAAGTCTTGACCATGACATTTTGTCATTTGTCTTTTTTTTTTTTTTTTTTTTTAACCTTAGTATAGACTTGACTTTTAGAAGCTGTGAGTTGAAGATGATGACAATGATTTGCATGCCATTGGAGTTGATATGGGTTGCTTATTTCTTTCCAATAGGCAGGATCTCTTAAAATTATTTCTAGTAATACAAGAACAAAAATTTACTAATAATCTACCATAAGTCTTCTTATTTAAAATAAAGGAAATGTTTGATCAACAAATTCAAAATAAAATTATCATGAATGTTTAGTGATGTACATATAGAGGCAGGAAGGTGTGCATTGGCCTTATGAAAATGTTTCTGGTTGTATTTGCAAATTAAGACTTCAAATTGTGGGCTGGGGTTGTGGCTCAGCGGTAGAGCGCTCGCCTAGCATGTGTGAGACCCAGGTTTGATCCTCAGCATCACATAAAGACAAATGCATTGTGTACAACTAAAGCAAATAAATAAATATTAAAAAAAAAAAAAGACTTCAAATTGCATAAGAATAGTTGTATGAGTAGAAGGTTCCCAACAGTTTGGGATCAATGATTGAGACATCAACACAGTGCTTCCTGGTCGAGAGAACTACAAACTGGAGATTTAATGAATTCAAAGCTCAGAATTTAAAAATACTAGGTGATATTAGATACTTGTAAAGGAGAACATGCATTTAGAAATAATCAGCACATCAGTTAAGAGAAAGCCAATGATGTCTGTTTTTTTTTTTTTTTTTTTTTACCTTAGTATAGACTTGACTTTTAGAAGCTGTGAGTTGAAGATGATGACAATGATTTGCATGCCATTGGAGTTGATATGGGTTGCTTATTTCTTTCCAATAGGCAGGATCTCTTAAAATTATTTCTAGTAATACAAGAACAAAAATTTACTAATAATCTACCATAAGTCTTCTTATTTAAAATAAAGGAAATGTTTGATCAACAAATTCAAAATAAAATTATCATGAATGTTTAGTGATGTACATATAGAGGCAGGAAGGTGTGCATTGGCCTTATGAAAATGTTTCTGGTTGTATTTGCAAATTAAGACTTCAAATTGTGGGCTGGGGTTGTGGCTCAGCGGTAGAGCGCTCGCCTAGCATGTGTGAGACCCAGGTTTGATCCTCAGCATCACATAAAGACAAATGCATTGTGTACAACTAAAGCAAATAAATAAATATTAAAAAAAAAAAAGACTTCAAATTGCATAAGAATAGTTGTATGAGTAGAAGGTTCCCAACAGTTTGGGATCAATGATTGAGACATCAACACAGTGCTTCCTGGTCGAGAGAACTACAAACTGGAGATTTAATGAATTCAAAGCTCAGAATTTAAAAATACTAGGTGATATTAGATACTTGTAAAGGAGAACATGCATTTAGAAATAATCAGCACATCAGTTAAGAGAAAGCCAATGATTCAAAATATCATTTTTCTTTTTTTAAACATGTTGTGATGTATGTTTAAAAATATTCTTACTGGGGCTGGGGTTGTGGCTCAGTGGCAGAGCGCTCGCCTAGCATGTGTGCGATCTGGGTTCGATCCTCAGCACCACGTAAACATAAATGCATTGCATTGTGTACAACTAAAGTAAATAAATAAATATTTTTAAAAAATATTCTTACTGATGTAAGAAGGAGGAGATTAAAGCAATTAAAAAAAAAAAAAAACATGACTGAAGATGGGAAGAGTAAAGGACTGAATAACACATTTTCTCTCATAATGGAACCTGTGAGTATATGAACATAGTATAGAGCCACTAAAGAGTGGCTAGTATTAAGAGGAGAGGAAGGAAATATTGAAGCCAGCATTTTCTGTCTGTATATCAAAAGAGAGGTTTAGAAGAGAGGCTGGGCGTGGTGGTGGTGCACGTCTGTAATCCCAGCACTTGGGAGGCTGAGGCAGGAGGATCACGAGTTCAAAGCTAGCCTCAGCAATGGTGAGGAACTTATCAACTCAGTGAGACCCTGTGTCTAATAAAATCAAAAAAAGGGCTGGGGATGTGGCCCAGTGGTTGAATGCTCCTGAGTTCAATCCCCGGTACCAAAAAAAAAAAAAAAAAAAAAAAAAAAAAAGAGTTTTAGAAGAAATGTGAGATAGATGTACTTGTAAAACTAAGTATGCTGGGGGACAATTTTAGTGACTATATATTTAAGGAGAGGTGAGAATTTTATAGGACTACATGGGGTAGGGGTTTAGATGAAGATTTTTTTTTTTTTTTTTTAATCTGCCATTGAAAATAAACTGAAACTCTAATTGGGTGGGACCTATCACTTACCAAATATAAAAAAAAGTGAGAAAACCACCCTTTACCTTTTTTCAGTGTTATCAAATGTCATATATCTAGTGAAGTGAAACTATTACGGTCCAGTTGGTGCTGCCCTTGTCAAATCACCATTCTTCTCTGAAACAGTACTTGCTTAGATTATTCAAACCTGCTTGAGTTGTTACAGCACATTTGTAATATAGCCTTAAGGAACAAAAATCCGGAGGACTTCCACCCACTTAGAACCAACTCCCATCTCTTGACCACTGAAAAAGAGCACAATAATCACGTATTAGCGTTTTGCACCACCATTTACAAAATGCTTTTCCTTGCAATATCTCTCATGACCCTTGGTGACATCTTATTCTGGATATAAATGAGAACAGTACAGGTGGTCATCTTTCCTGTGCAGGTGGCCATGAGTCCAGCAGTGTGGTTCCTTTTTAGGGTCAGAGATGATCCCCATGCTGCTTAACAACATTTCAGGAGCATCTTCCTATGAAGGCCAGGTTGGCAAACCAAGGTTTTCAAGTGTAGTAACTTGTAGCAAAGGGCAAAGGAGCTCCATAGAAGTTAACCCTGTGTCTCCCTGAACTTATCATGACCCCCCCACACACCTTATCCCAAGAGTTTTTGACAATTGTGTTGAAGAAAGTGAAGAATAGGCACGGGGAATAAAGATTATGTGATATTTATGATATTTACTGTCTGAGTAAATGGTTTGAAAAAGAATTCACGTATTAGAAGAAATGGGGGGACGTAAGGGGAATGTTGTTCACACCCGTTTTCACACTTCTGAGGTGATAAGTCCAGCCCTCACAAAATAAAATGGCAGGTTTCACACTAAACCCACCCAGACATATTCTTGTAGCCTCCTACCCTGCTTATTCTTTAAGAAAACAGGGGCTGCAAGATCTCTTGCTCAAACAACCTGAAGAGAGAGGTCTCCATCATCTTTGCTCTGCACTGCTGTCATGCTGAAGCATGTGCTGTCTTCCATGTTGTTTGAGGATCTATGGGGAACCATCGTGCTGTCTTCAACGACTTTGACTCCAAATCAATATGCTCTTCTTTGTCTAATTCTTGATCTTAATATTTAGTGAATTAGATGACTGAGCTCATGGATTTGACTCACTCTGCTCATAGTTTCCCCATGTCTTAAGTTCTGTTGATCACCATTTTTATCTTACCTGGGCCACTCACTGACATGGATAGAACTCATGTCATCTTTCAAATGTCAACATGGCCTGATCAATCATAATTTACAGTTACAGAATGCTATAATTGGCATCACCGTCAGAGATCATGCAGGTTAACATCTAAAAATCAACCAACATAACTCTTAATTTACCAACTCTTAAATCTGCTCATCACCATTTTTATCCTGGTCAGGAAATGCCATTCTCATCTAAGTACATTTGAAAGGAAAAACTCTTGTACTTATCCTTGATCCTTTATTGTCTTCACCACCTTCTATCTATTCATTTGCAAATCTTATCTTCTTGTTCTTTTGAACCTATCCAGTTCATTTTCAGGAGACCACCATCATTTCTTGCCTTGATATGCTAAGAGCCAGAAACATCTCTTTGCTGCCTACTCTCCACATTTCCTTGTGTGATTTTCTATATATCAGTTTCTGAAACTTTGCTTATAAATTTATTTCCTTTGTGATTTTTCTGATTCTGCTACCTCACTAGATTGTCAACTCCAGGAAAGTGGAGGCCTTGGGATTAGAGTATAACACAGCAGGCTCAATGAATACTTGTGTAAATGAATCCCCTCCTATAGTCTAGAAAGTTACAGGGAAGTTAAGGGAATTTCTTAGGCCTACAAGACTAGTTAGTAAATCCACAACTAGAATTTTAGTCTTTTGACTCCCTATCTAAAGCTCTTGTCTTCGTATCATATTGTGGCTACTATTGTTATTACTGTGCAAGACTACATCATAGAGACTTGAGGAATGCAGTCCTCCTAGCTCCTGGCTTGCACTGTGGGCTGTCAGAAAGTGAGTGAAACTAATTATTAGATCAGTGACCAAGTGTCTGGCTGAAGTCCAAGCAGGTCTGCTGCAGCAAATTACACCCTTTATACTTGGGAGGCTGAGACAGGAGGATCACAAGTTCGAAGCCAGCCTCAGCAACTCAGCAAGACCCTGTCTCAAAATTAAAAATAAAAAGGACTGGATGCAGCTTGGTGGTAGAGCATCCAGGTTTAATCCCTAGTCCTGGAATAAAAGAAAAGGGGGAAAAAAGAAAGGAAGAAGAAGGGAAAGGAAAGAAAAGAAAGAAAAAACAAGGAAAAGAAAAAGGAAAAAAAAATCTACTCTAGCAAACTGAACATACCATCCAAAGCAAATAAGTAGCTTTGAAGTCCTTTGATGTAGCTATGAACTTTAATCTTCTAGATGATCACCTCCAGGTTGTTGCAGTTGTAATGCTATTTTCTAATATAAAAAGGTTCAATTTTTAAGGTACTTCTTTCTGTCTGTGTGTAGTTGGAAGGTCCTTCCTGTACTTGAATTTCGAATCAAATTTCCCAGCCTCTCCTGAGAACTTGTTTGCTCACAGGGTCACAGTCCCTTTCCTGCACCCTTAGCTGTCCCCTCTGCTCTGCTTCATTTGCATAGTGCAGGGCTAAGGCTTTGGAATCCATAGACCTCAGCTGAACCTAGGCTCTCCCACTTATGAGATTTTTGATAGTGGACAAATTACTTAACTTCTCTTAACCTTGATTTCTTTGCACATGAAATGGGGATGAGGAAGGGCAACTGTATAGATTAAATAAGAAAACCTATGTAAAGAACTTCCTGATGCTAAGTATGGCACTAATGGTAGCTATAAATATTATTATAAAAATAATCAGATTTTCCTTATCTGAAAAAAGCTTTAGCAGAAATGAAAACACCTCCAAAAATGTTCTCAGCTCTCCTATCCCTAAATAACCTTTGTTTGCCCATCATTTATCTTTATGAGCAAAATTCTTAAAAATATATGATCTGTATTTATGCTCTTCTTTTTCTCCCAATATTGTCATATATGTATAGATTGGGATATGTGTGCTTTCCAGTGTCAAAGGTTACACTCTTGATTTTTTTTTTCTATGCAAACCATGGTTATTATTAGACATTATCTGTTTCTCATGTGCTTGTGTTCTTATACTGTATGATTGATTCCATTCCCTTGGAAGAAAGAGATAAAGGGCACTGAGGTAACCTGCTGGCTTGTGAGACCTGAGGTTTTCTTCATCCCACAGCCTTCCAAATACAGTGGGAAGAACCACATGAGACATTGCGTACCCTAATTAGGTGGTAAGTTAGTGAACAGCATTCTAGTCAGGATCAGTGCAGTTAGGAACAAAGACAGGTGTGCCATTATATGGGGGAGACCCAACCAGAAATTTAGAGAGAGCTATATTGTCAATATAAAAAATATGTCTCATAAGAAAATACTCCTCAGGGCGATGTTCCGATTTTGAACAGAGCTAAGGATGCTGATAGAGGGTGACTCTTAAAGATGACATTCATAGGAAGTTTGTGAACAATAAGAAGAAAGCCACAAGAGCAAAGCTACTATTAGGAAAAGTTACAAGTGGGTAGTTATCTCAGAATCACCAAAAAACCTTGCCATAGATTGTATAGATCTGTCTATGGAAAAACCTCACCTGGGGACCACCAGGAATACTAGGTAGCCAACCCAATTGTGTTGTAAATAGCAATGATTTACTAGATTTGTTGACATTCTTTCCTTAATTAAATATCCTTCTGCTACAAAGTAGACAAAATTTGTACAAATGTAGTTTCCAACTATTTGTGGTGGGCTCCAAATCAAAGGCACAGAAAGCTTCCAGAAAGTCTGTTTCTTAGTGGCTCAAAACCTCTCTCAAAAAATAGAATTTAAGCTATGTGGGGGTGCAGACCTATAATCCCAGCTACTTTGGAAGCTGAGGCAGGAGGATGGTGAGTTCTAGGATAGCCTGGGCAACCTCATGAGCTCCTGTCTCAAAAAAAAAAAAAAAAAAAAGAATCATGTGGGCTGGGGATGTAGCTCAATGCTCAGTGGTAGAACATGATGCATAAAGATGCATAAAGAGCTGGGACCTGGGCTTAATAGCTAACACCACAAAAATTAAATGAAATAAAAACTAGAAATCATGCAGTAGCATCCCAGATTATACTCTATCTTGCTTTCCTATGCCCAGATGCTGATTACTTTACCTGGTCAAGTACATTTGGCCAAGTTGATGTTTATATATAACCCATAATTTAGTGATTAAAATGCCTCTCATGTATTTTCTTATAACAACTGAAATTCTTTTTGAGAATTGCATTTCAAATGTTTGGTTTTAGTTGGAATATTACAAAATGCCAGTTACTAAAAGCTTAGCTGATGTGGTTACATCTAGGTCCTATATGAAGTACCAGAGATATTTTGAGGCTTCTGGGGAGCTTCTTGGTAAATGGGCCCAAGGTTTTCTCTTGTGAGTAGGATAAGTTTGCTTTAAAAATGAATTTATCTCCTTTTATTGTTTTGTATTGTATTTATCATCACCTTATCTTCACTGTGTGCCAAACAGTTTTCCATGGCATGATTTATTCTAATAATTAAAAGAAGGCAATATTCTTTTGGTGAATGACTGTTTTGTCTGAGTTATAAAATATAATTTGCTTTTTTCTTTGTACCATTGTTCCAGAAAAGATTCATCTGTAATTAGTTTGAGGTGTACAGTGGCTTACCTTTGTCTCCAAGTAAAAGATCTTCTTTTTTCAAAATAGATGAATTCTGAGCTGACAAGGTAAAAAATCTGCAGTAAGATTAAAAATGCTAAGATTTTCCAGTAAGAATTTGCTTCTAAGTTGCTATAATTGAGCTCTTTAGGTATTGAACACCTATTAAAGAAATACTCATTTGCATTGTGTTAGATGTAAATTAGGTGACTCACTTTCTCCATTTCTTTTTCTGTATTTATTTTTAATTCTGTTCTAAAGCAGGAACTAGGACCAAATGAAATTAAAGCATTGTTTTGGTTTGATTGGTCTAATATTCTTCAAAGAGCTGAGGATGACTCACAGACTGTCCCCATTTTATTAGTAATTAAACTGCGACACTGAAAGATAATATAAACTCATAATAGCTGATTAAATACCAAGGCTATACCTCACTGAACAACAGTCCTAAGTTTAAACTGTTTAATGTTGCTCTCAGATTATTTTAATATTTGATGTTGCAGGGTAGCTATAACAAAGTAGTCACTAAAAACAGCCATTTTTTTTATTTTCATTTTTTTTTGGAAAGGGGTTTTCACTTTGAGTAGAAGAGAAGACAAGGTAAATAATGTGCTTGTGATATCTATGGTTTTTGTTGCATTGACAAATGCTTCTGTAGCTTTCATGTTCCATTTTTGTTTATTAAAAATTATTTGTTTTACTCTTAACCAAGTAATTTATGTGCATTCTAGAAAATTTAGGAAGTACAGATGAATAAAATGAAAAAAATTCAGAAACTATGCACAATTTCCCAAATTGTAAGTAACCACTGTTAACATTTTAGTGTACATCTTTCCAAACATTTTATCTATGTACATTTATGCATGCATTAAAACATATAAACCTAAGTATATTTTTAAAAATCTCTTTTCCTCATTTAAGAATATATTTTGACTGCATTTAAGTGTTATTACTATTCTTTCAAAATGCTCTTTGCTTTGGCTGCACTATTTTTTTTTTCTTTAAAAAATAATCAATCCCCTATTATCGAGCATTAAGGTTGTTTCCAATCTTTTCTGGAATGTAAAAAGGATTGGCATAAATTTGTACATAATCTATTTGATTATACTTCATATAGTATAAATTAGAGTATACTTCTAGAATAGGAATTGCTGACTCAAAACTATGTATGGACTTCAGGCTTTTGTACCTTTTTCTTCATAAATATTACACTATTTGCATGCTAATTTATTTGTTGCTTATTAGTTTAGTCTTTTTAAACCTCATAGCTGGTGCTCCAAACTGGTCAAAAGGAATTGGTTAAATTCTACAATGCCCCAATTATTTGTTATATTAATCTAGCATAATTCTTTATGCTAAAGTTAGTTGTTTCTAGATCTATCTCATGTTTTACTATTATTCTGTAAGAAGTCTCTAAGAAATTGAAAAAGGAAGCCTGTCAGTTGCAGTCTAATATAGTATATCAACACTCAATCCAGATTTAGACAAATGTTATCCATTAATCAAAGGCCAATACAATAAGCAAGAATTGTGATGATATTAACCAAAGAAAGGTTCAAGGATAACTCTGAAGCAGAACAAGTAGCCTATTCACCAAGGAGACTATCATACAAATTAATGTGCTCACCACTAACAGTGGCAAATCTTCCAAAGGTCATCCAGGTTTGCTGCTCAGATGACATCTGTAGGAAAGAGGCCCAGGCATAATTTCAGCCTTTAATCTTTTCATCTCTTTCAAATTGTTTTTTTTTTTTCCTGCAAATTTGGCAATGGAGATTATGTGTCATTTACATTTTAAAATTCCAAATTGTAAGAAAACAAACATTGATGCATCTTGATATTTTCATTAGTATCTAGAGACTTCTCTATAAAACATAAAGACTATTTGTAAGCCATGCACCAGCAGAGAAAACCAATTAAAATATCAACATCTCAATCAAATCTTCCCCCCACTTTTACCACTAAAAAAGTTTCTAGCCTCAAAAAAGGAACTTAGTTCTCGGCAACTTTAGCATAAAATGCTTCTTCAGCTTTTCTTAGACACTGACCATCTCAAAATGCAAGTGTAGACAAAATTAGCCCATGAGATTAATTTTTGGTGATTGAACTTATATCTTAAAAACTAAGCTTTTTCACTTCCTCATGCAAAACAAATTTCTTGAAGACAAGTTTCCATTTCATGCTTATATCCTTAAAGTGCCTAATCTTTGATAGGCATTTGTGTGGAGTGAATGAAAGTGTCTTATGCCCCCAGAAAAGCAAGATATTATTACTACTGGCAACATACTATAGTGCAAAGGACATTTAGACAAAATGCCCAGCTTCTTTCTGTCGTACCAGCTGCCAGCTACTAGGCAAGTTTCTAAATCTCTTTAAACTCTAGTTTTCTTAATGAGAAAATGATCATATAAATACGTTTTCTCCTTAGAAAACAGATTATTTTGAGACTAGGGGAAATTAAATAATAGAATATTGTATAGCCTTGTCAGTACATTTCAAAAGAAAATTATTATTTTGAAGACATGTGTCACTGTTTCCTTTATTGGTATTCTTATTTCCTCCATATTGGGGTTGGAATGATAACCTTTGTAGGTAGTATTTTATTTTTTCCTAAATTTCATCTCTAGAAATATTTTTCTAGAAATGAAAAAGCTGCATTTAATTATTTTTCTCTTTACTTAATTTGCTCTTTTTTCTTTTATTGAAGGATAACATTCATGCAGAAAAGTGCCCCAAACCATAGATGAAGAAGTCCATGTAAATAGCAGTTTGATCAAAGAATCAGTATGACAGAAGGCTCTCTCATATTATCTCCACTACTTCTCTCCACCACCAAGGGAATCAGCATCCTGGCCTCTAATACTATCATTTAGTTTCCCATGATGTCAGGTCAAAATGGAGTGAAATCAGGGAATATGCCAAGCTATGTTATATAGCAAATTGTCTAACATCTCTAGGCTTCTATTCTCTTCTTTAAAATAGAAGGTTCTTTTCCATGTCAACATTTAACGATTCTTCTAGAGAACACTGTATGTCTAGGTTAGCACTACTATTGTAGAATAGCTTGTGTGGTTTGTCAGCTCCAGTGGCACTCACAGAAGGTATTTTCTAAATGAGAGGTGGCCAGTCAACTTCATCTCCTGCCACGAGTACAGCCAAACTCAACATGGGCTCAGGAGGAGTAGGTGAGAGAGGACTGATGAATAGAAAGAACTGGGGTAATTCTACCTCTTCTCAATGCTGGAAGAACTGCCTCAAAGCACCAGACTTGCTTGGTATATTGGGCAAGAGCAGAGTAGATGAAGAGCAGGAAATTCTCTCATTTGACTGTTTTAGATCCACCATTCAGTTGTGGGATAATATGGACTTCTGCCATTTAGCAATTAAAGTTCTGTTTGGGTAGCTATGTAGTGACACATGAGTAATTAAAGTCTCCTTTTTGTCTTAGTGATATAATATCTAGAATTAACCTATCTTAGAATGACTACTGTCCTCAGAAGCTGTGTGAGTTGAGGAAGAACAAGTTAGGCTAGCTTCCCACAAAATTCAAAACAGCAAACACCACCACCTCCCTCTAGTTTTGTGACCCATGTCTGCCAAGGGCAGAGTTTTCTGCAGTTCTAAGATTTTCTTCATCCTGGGGGATGTATTTAAAAGTTTTTATTTTGTAATCTTTCCTGAATGATTTATTTCAAAAGGTAGAATTCATTTTTTAAAAACTGAAGGACAAGAACCTACTTTTCTGTAGGCTTGGGCTTCTAAGACCCAGTTCCCCTGATGGGAAATATGCAAATCTCCAGGATTTGAGGGTCATATTACCCCATTACTTCCTGTTAGAACCAGGACACAAGTTTTGATCTATGACCCAAAGTAATCTCTTTCTCAAGATGCTTCTGTGGTGAGATAAGAAAGTCTCTTTTCCTTGAGAAACACTGGATACAACCATATGGCCCAAAGGAAAAACAAGAACATAATTGCTCCCACTCACGGTGACTAGAAGAAAATCTTCAGTTCACAGTCATGGCTGCTTAGGATAGTGGCCTGGAGAGCCACAGGTTCACCATAGATTCTGTGCCACATCTTTGTCCAACTTTAGGAAAGACAGACACATCCTCCTCAGGAATATTATTGAATATGAGTTCCCACTCTTGCAGGAGGAGCCTGAGAATGGGCAGTTGTCTTCCCTGGTTCCTTTGCTACCTGAGGAGAATGCTTTCACTTACCTTTGTGAACATTGTTAAATACAATCCTACTCCCAACCAGCATTTCCCCTGACTCCTCCAACGTCCAACAAGAAACCCAACCTCCAAATCTAAACACCAGACAAGTAGCTTGAAAAAAATGAAAATAAATGTTCAAATCCAAAGCCGTGTGCTCCTGTGATTGAAAATCTTTTTCTTAGCGAGTGGGAGTTGCTTTCATCATTGCTGGTCATATGTTTTTGTTTTTCATTTTCTGGTGGAGAAGTTTTCTAGGGTATTTTTCAAACTTTCCAGCTTAGCAAAGCGTTGGCTAAAATTGAAAAGAGAACTAGGCGTTGGGTCTGAGGCAGCATTAGGTTTGTTCTTGTGGGGGGAGCAGGTTGCTGACACAGCGAAAATAAGACAAAACATTTGAAACTTCTGGCTTTGTACTTCTCAAATGCCTCTTTTAGAAATCGCTTAAGTCGTTATTAACATCCACCACCCACCTTCCCTTTTTGGTCCTGACATTGGGTAATAATAGATAATGTTGACATATGTTCCCTGCTGGTCAGAAATACTATACTTCTGTGAAAGGTAACATTTTCAAGCTATGACAAAATGTATTTTACTTGGACAGAACATTAGTTATTGGACTAATCTCAGAATGTGGGCTGTGGGGTAAAAGTTTTAACTTTTCAGTGGTGGGAGAAAGTTTGCTGGGAGAGTAAAGCATCAGTATGGGGTGTGTTTATCTTTCACCATTTCTAAAGGTATTGGCTTGGTGTCAAACTCTCATGTCCTTAGGAATGTGAAGGAAACATTCCCAGTATGTATGAAGAACAGCTGTCTATGGACACAGCACCTTTTAAAAATGATTATACCCAACTTTACTGCAGTATGGATTATGGAATCAAAAAATATTTTTTCACTGTGTACCAAAGAATTCTGTTTTACGGGCCAGTTTTGAAGCTTTTAACTGCATGAGACATATGCTGCAGTTCTGTTGTTTGTTCTTCTTGTGATGTACTCTGAAATATGTTTTTTTTTAAAAAGGAAGAGAGACAGAGACAGAAAGACAGAGAGAGAGAGAGAGAGAGAGAGAGAGAGAGAAAGAGAGAGAGAAAGGGAGAGATGCAAATTCTTCTGATCTAATGTGGTCCTCAAAACTACTTTTGCAACTAATTTAGGGGATGAGTTAGGAAATGCCCCAGCTGGCTTCCATGCTACTGAAGTCTGAACAGCCCTTTGCAAAACTGGAAAAATTGATTTTGTTTTGAAGGCTCACACAGACTTAAGTGTTGTGGAAGTTGGACAGAGTTTTTATTGAATCTGGTCCTTTGTGTTTTATGACAGTCTGAATGGGTGTTAAGATTCCACGAATAAATCTCCTGCCGGTTCTGAAATTTCTGATATAAACATGAGCTCCGTCAATTTGTTCTCTGCACAAATGTCTTTTCAGAATGTTAACAAACATGGTGCATTGATGGGTGGGTTGGCCTGTATGATTTTCCTTTTGTTTCTCAACACTGTGGCCACTGAGAAATGGGGGCAGCTGGAGAATGGGCTGGTGTTGGTGGAGAACCAGGACTTCAACATAGGGAAGAGGTAGCTCTAGCCTGGTTGGGGGAATGATGCTAATGGTTTTTAATTCAAAGTCTGGCCAAGGTGCCACATCAGGGAGAGATTGTGGATCAGCTCCCAGAAACTGTATTATTTATTTTCTTCAGTGCCTCAGGTGAATTACTATGAGGAACACTGGTCACAAGATGAGAACCTAGTTTTAAGATATTGTCTTCTCATATTCTGCATCCACTTGAGATTTTTCAGTGTACTTTAAACTCAAACGTCAAATTGACAATACCCTAAAATTAGTTTCCAACTAAATACTGTAATTTAAAGCAAGCAAGCCAAAGGAAAAAAGTCTCCCTTTTTATGATAAAAATTAGGTCATGCACAATATAAACACTTTTAAAGGAGACTCACGATTGAGTTTCAGGGAATGCTGTGTTCCACAATGAATGGTAGTGAAAAATTGCATATTGTATAATTTGAAGTTATATAATGTGTAGCTATCATTATAGCTATCATTCTCAATGTAGCACCGGGTTTTCATTTTGAAGCACAAGCCCAAATCTCAGTGACCTAAATCTTATTCTTCAAATATTAAATGCCCAGACCAGAGCTATGATGACTCCTTTTTCTTGCATCAACGAGAATTTATTATGTGGTTAAACTGCCCAACAGCATCCAGCTCTTTACTTAGTTTTACGTAATTGCCCGTCCAGAGTGATTATCTGGTATATGGAGCCATTCCCTAGCTGTGTTCTCCCCTACGCACTGCTCTTGATGAAGACTTAGTCCAGAGTCTGAGTAGTCATTTTGGTTATATTTACATTCACGATGAAATCAATGCCCTAACAGGACGCTTCATGGGAGATTTAATTTAAAATATGTTCTTTATTGGCTTTATAAATTGGGCCAGTTACTTGATGTGCTTCTCTTTGTGGGCCAAATTCTGCCCTCTGTTTCTTACTTGAGATCCCACTGAAGTAGTAATTACCAAGTGGAAGTGTACTAAAAATGTTCAGCCAAATTCTGTTCTAAGTTGCTGTCTTGTAACTCCCAATGAAGTTAATTACGACTTAGTAAGAACTAGTGCTACAGCATCTTAAGGGCTTTGGAACTCTGTGATCTGCCATCCAAGACACCAGGCCAACAGTCTGCCTTTAAATATCTCTTTTCAAGAGGTGAACTGACTCTGTTGAAGGTAAGAAATGGTTATGCTAGTAACTACATTTGTAATGGGGCTTAAAGAGTAGAATTTAACATCTTTGAACTTCAAGAAGTTTGATCTTTTTGTAGTTTCTCTCTTTGGGGTGTCTGTTTTATAGAAGATTTAATTCTTTCTAGTGTGTCAAGAGTCCTTTGGTGTGAGTTACCTCCAGTCCCATTCTCCCAGCTTCTCTTAACTTTAATAGTATATAATTCTTATTTCCATTCATTGTAAAGCATTTGCTTAAGTCATCACAGCTCAGCTATTATTTCCTGGAGCTAAACCATTATCTTCCTTAAATACAGATGTTTATATTATGCATAATATAATTTCTGTCATAAGAATTCATTATAACTTTTCAAAATACCTTGGCTCTCATTTGGCATATATCTCAGTTTAGCCTTTGTTATTATTATTTTTTGACATAAAAAGGGCCCATGACCTATTGGATAACAATATAGTGTGTACTACTAAATAGGGTCCTTGTAACATTTTGATTCTGTGCAAATAAGGTTCCAGAGAAAGAGGCAAGTAATGGCGCATGGTTTGGTGTGAGAAGAACACACTATAATTAAGCCCATCTGCTGGACTGTTCCATGACAAGACTTCCAGCCCCTGATTGTGGGTATATGGACCTGTTCAACCTCTGCTATTCTCTGTTTAGTGTCAGGGAACCCTGGTGGCCCAGAGTGTACTGAAAATCTTCTGTTGTCTCCCTTTGAAATTAAACATAAAAATAATGTTAAGCTATAAAATCCATGCCATGAAGACCAACAGAGTTTTGGTTTTCCCAGGATAAATATTTTATTGTTTTTAATTTTTTAAAAGAAAATAATTAATAATTTTAAGTTAAAAATTTTCTGTTTTTTTTTTTTTTTTTTTTTTTTTTTTTTTTTAATTTTTATGCCCCTTTTACTTTAGTTAGCACATAACAGGCCTGTTTGATCATGTAGCGATGGATAGAAACTTCTAACCAAGGTTGGGCTTTCAGAGAAGACTTTTAAGACTAGGCAAGGCTTGAATTAAACTTGAAGAACTTGAAGGCATGTAGGTCATGGTGGGTTTGGAGAAGTGCCTTGATTAGGAGTAGGAGAGAGGACAAGATTGCATGGAGGTCGTGTGTTTTTATGGGCAGGTGAAGTTCTCTACGGCAATGCACCATTTAATAAACAGTGGTGCCCATGGTTTTGTATGGGTGGTACACAGAACAGAGATTTGTGGAAATTAGGAGGATCTGTTATGACATGTTAAAGAGTTTGGATGCTATCTGAAAAAAAAAAAAAAAAAGAAAAGAAAAGGAGGAAACAATAGAATTTTGACTAAAAGAACAATAAATTCACACCTTGAACAATAACTAATTTGACAGTGTTGAGAAGATATTTGGGTGTGGTTGAGGGTAGTGTTGAGGATAACAGTTGATAGGCCATTTTCACATGCAAATAAAGTGGGAGAGCCTAAAAAGATATTTCAATGGATGAATCACTAGAAGACTAAAAATTTAAATAATGGGAACAAAAAGACAGCTCTCGGAATGACTATGTTTCTAGCTTTTGACTTGATGGTGAGTGATTTCATTCTGTGAAATTTTAAATTATTTGAAGAAATGTACCTATCAGAGGAAGAATAAATTCTTTTTTACACATTTGTTGTCTTTCTGAGACACTGGGAGGAGAACTCTGTTGGCTTAATCTGAGAGAAGAAATACTATATATCTTGGAGCCAGAAAGTTGGGGCTGAAGAGGATTATGAGGGTCCTTCTGTGCCGAATTAAGGGATTTGAACATTCTTTTTTGTCCTCATTTTTTTATTCATACCTGAGCCAATTTATTCTGCATCTGCAAATCTTTACTAATGCATACATTTATGTTTATTATCTAGTGTCTCTCTCTCTCTCTCTTGATTATGGAATGCTCTTTATCAGTCACCAACATTAGACTCAAACTGAACCTGGCCTGTCTTTTTGATTTCTGTGGCAATGATTCACCATGATCCAAGTCCTTTGTTTTCAGATGAACACAGGGAACTGCTCTTACCTATACTGGTAGGTGGCAGGATAGATGGGGATGGAAGTGGAGCAAATAATTAACTTCTACCAGTGTGGGTCCAGCTCCAAATGCCAGTCCTAGACATTTCATTGCCATCAGAGATAGGAGCTAGGGAACAGGTTGACAGTCTATTTTTAGATGAGGGGTGCTTAGCTGGGGTCCATGATCTGCTAGAGCTGAACTCTCATGTAGGATTTGGTAAGAATATGCAGGCTCCTTGGGATCAGTCCAGGCGAAAGTCCCAGCTCGAAAACTCAGCAGCTGTTAAACTTTCTGCAACTGAATTTCCTTCTATTTAAACAGAGATACTGATAATATCAATCTCATAGGGTAGTTGCTGGGGTGAAATGAGAGAGCATGATAGAAAGCTTAACAAAATATCTGGAGCTCAGTAGCATACAATAAAATTAGCTACTGATAGTTCTGTTAGATGGATATCAGGGACTTTATGAATACCTAGTTGGGTGTATTGTTTTGTGACAATTTTAAGAATGTGGGGAAGTATATATTATTCTTTCTCTGGGAGAGAATATAATCATGAGCCCCTTAACAATGGGGATACATTCTGAGAAATGCATCGTTAGGTGGTTTCCTCATTGTTTGAACATCATAGAGTGCACTCACAAATTCAGTCACTGAATGCGGCCTTTTGATGCAATCAAGAGATGTGGTAGACAAGAGATGTATCAGGCTGCTGCTCTCAAAACGTGGCATAATATTTGTGGCAAACTTTAATTTTGTTTATAAGTGGAAGGAGTACTCTGAAACTATGATAACAAATATCATACAGTAAATAATCTAGTTAGTTGGTCACATATTATCAAGTCTCATGTACGGTACACAATTACATGTATTATACCTTTTTATGACTGCCAGTGCAGTAGGCTTATTTACACTAGCAACACATACGTACACACACACATACACACACACACACACACACACACACACACACACACACGCACTTGAATAATGTGTTGTGCCGTGATGTTATGATGGCTATAACATCAGTAGGCAATAGAAAAATTTCAGTTCCATCATTGTTTTGTGGAACCACTGGTATAGGGTCTTCCATTGACCAAAATGTTATGTGGTGCATGGTGGTATGTGGTTTTCATTGGAGTCTCAAAGAAATTTACAAATTAAAAACTAAAAAAACAAACATGCCCCAAGCAAAGAAAAACAAAAACAAGGCAAAGGCTAAAAACTGTTCTGCATTGTGTGGTTAAACAGTTGCTTTTTAAAAATAGACAATATTGTCTATTTTAGGTTTAAAGTCATGTTGAAGGGAAAGTACAGAGTTCCCACATATTTGTGCCCGCCCCGCATAGCCTTCCCCATGAACAATACCCCGTGCCAGGGTGACACAATTGCAATGGATGAACCCACACCAACCTGTCATTATTCCCCCAATTCCATATTTTATTTTAGGGTCTCTTGGAGTTGCATGAGCTTTGATAAATGTGTAATGCTATTACTTACTTCTGCAGTTTCATACAGAGAGGTTTCACTGTGTTAAAAATCTCCAGTACTCCCACTCATTCTTCCTTCCTCCTTCATTCCTGCTGGCCACTGATTGTCTTACAGTCTTCAGTACCGGCATTTGCTTTTTTTCCAAAACAGGCATATAGTTGGAACTACACAGTATTTAGCTTTTTTCAGATTGGCTTCTTTCAGTTAGTGATATGTATTTAGGTTTCCTTTCTGGCCTTACGTGGCTTTATAACACTCTCTCTTGCTCTCTCTTTTTTAACACTGAATTATTTTCCATTGTCTAGATTTTTTTTTACTCTCACCTATTGAAGGGCATCTTTGTTGTTTTCAAATTTTTGCAATTATAAATAAATTTTTTATGAACACCTTTGTGTGGACATAAGTTTTCAACTCTTTTGGGTCAGCATCAAGGAGCATGATTGATGGAACAGTCTTTTCCCCTTGTAATTCCTAACTCTTTCCAATCATCCTTCCCCTCTGCAAACATTCCCAATACCACCCATCCTGCCTGGATAAATCTACTTAATCCTATCATTCTTTCATCTTCTCTTCCTCATCCAGGTGGCAGGACAGTACCACTCTCCACAGCAGGGTTCCTAGTGGTGGGTGTCTAATCTCCCTAAGAAGGAGTCCACACTGGATACCTTTCATCCTTTATTCTCCAACCCACTCCCTTTCTTCCCTGGGTCCTATTTTCTGTAGGTCCAGGTCTTTGTTAGGGAACTGAGAAATAAATTCCTCCTACTGAATTGATGCCTGGCATTGTGATTCCTCCAAGGTATGATATTTACATTTTAATAGGTCAGTGCTGTAGATTGGGGCAGGAAGGTTGGAGTGGAGATTTAGGCCACCTGGCTGACTGACTTGTTAGTGTGGAGTTCTGGAGGCCATTATGAACTGCTGAAATCCTGCTCTATGATTCACTGTTTCCTCTCGAATAAGAACCACACCTGTGAATTTTCATCTTTCCACAGCAACCAAGACTTTTTTAAGTCTCAGGAAAGCCATAAATTTACTTTACCTCAGTTATTCTTTCGGCAAAATGGGAACAGCATTAAACTTGCTGCCTAAGAATAGACTACAAATCAAATCGTTTGTTTTCTCTTTTGTTTAAGACACCTGGAAGATGGAAAATGCTAAGTGTTATGAATTTAAGTATGAGATTTAAACTACAAAATATTACTGCGTTAATGATAGAACAGATTTTTCTAGAACTCCCTTTGGGATAGTTTAAGCTTTCATTTATACAGTAAAAGTATTATTTAGCTTGCCTCTTAATGTTATTTTGTAAAACTACTTTAAAATAACACAAACAGAAAGTGTTGTTCTCTAAGAAGCACTTTTTTTTTTTAGGAGTGAAAACATAGTTGTAACATTACTTTTTGTGTGGCATGTGAAAAGAAAATCCTGGAAACACATGTTTATTTTTTTCAGTTCCTGACCACTGTGTTTGGAAAAACTGCCAAGTGTGACTTAAAACTTGCAAATACAGTAAGTAACTTGCTTTAAAATTTGGGCCCATAATGTCTTGGGCTGTTATTTGTAGAAAAGGAATTGTTATGTTAACTTTGACTTCTTCTGATCACTTTGCTCCCCTGAAATCAGTTGCTGCAGATTAACAATGGATTCCAATGAATGAATACACTAAATGTAACTGACAATCTTAATATACAAACACTGAGTGGGGAACGTTATCAATTCTCCAAGAAGTACTCTTTACGCTATTATACAGATGCTTAAGGACAGACTTTTTAAAAGGATGTTGAAAACTTGCCAAACTTTCTTTGTATTTTGAAAGTCCACATCAAGGAGGGGTAGTAAATAGTCATTGAGTATAGGAAAAAGGAAACTATTAGCATTGTTTTCTTTTAAAGATAAAAAAGGAGTCCCAAGGAAAAGCTTCATAATCTTTGAAATATGTACATGTTGTTTAATCAGCTTAAACAAATGACAACTTGAAATTTATGTTTCTGTATAACTAGACAAAATAACTCATTACCTGCTACTTTGATTAAAAACAGGTAACTGGCTGTTTCATTGAGGGAGTATTTCAGGAAAATCATATTTATTTTACATCATTTATAAGTTATAGGCAGAGTGGAATAGACATAATTTTGAATTTTCAAAGTTAAGAAAAGTTATTATACATACATATAGATTGGACAAATACATTTGTGTTTGTTTTTTAAAATACAGTAGCCAATCTTCAAACTTCTCCTTCTCAGCTCCTCATTTTTATCACATAGACACTGGTCTGTTAAGTATTAACATATTAAAATGTTTTCATTTGACTTGCAGGCAGACATTATTGCTGCACATTTTTGACCAGCATGATAATATAAAAATATTTGTGAAATTCTCTGTGATCCAGCAACAGCATTGTGACGAATTTCTAAAACCCAGGGGGTTGCTGACTTACAGGTTTTCTTCTATGTAATGAGAACTAACTTAATAAAAATACTTCATAGTGTACGGAGGACTTTGTTGTGTATTTATTATCTCATTTTAATTTAACAATAGCCCATACAGCTAATGTCATTCCCTTTTTACAGATGAGGAAAGGAGATTGAGAAATTAAGGCTACAGGTGGAGATTAATTCTCTCTCCCCAAGTTCTTGTTGCCTTTAACATGCAAAAAAACCAAACAGGAAACAAACACATATTTTGAAATCATCACTTTTGACCTCCCTTGGAAGGTTTCATAATGAGGAGGCTATCCTGTCTCCACATATTCTTGGCACCTAGTAAGGAAAGGAAGACAGATTTGCCTGGAGTGCTAGTAGTGCTAGTATGGCACGTTTGAGAGCCCTTGGTCCACATACCTGTGGTGGTTGCTGGTATTTTAAGGTTTTTGTGAACTTTATATATGTTTCTAGATCTGAAAACTTTAAAATGCACGTGGTCAATTAGGGATCAATTAGTGAAAACACTAATTCTGATCCGGTAGATCTGGAGTGGTACCTGAGTTTGAATATCTAAGAAGCTTCTGTAGGCTGATATCAGCTTTTGGTCCCAGGATAACCTTTGAATGGTGAGGTCTTAGTTTGGTTTGCTTGCCTTTCCTAGGTCTTCCCTTTGTGAACATATTGTGTTCTGCCCATTTTTTACTCCCCACTGGAAAGGTCTATGACTTTCTAGATCTGTCTGTGATAGAGTTCACCGTAGGAGTTAGTAGTTGAAAAGAAATAATATTCCTCTTTTGCCACAGATAGAAGCAGCATTTTCCTAGAAGTTTTCTAGGAAGAAAGTAAAACTATTAGGGCTCCTTCTGACCTTCTATCCCATTCTTTAATTGGATCAGAACTGGGACAGAAGGGGGTTGAGTTATTAGGATCAGATTTGTGGTATGTTCCTCTGATTTTGCCCTTGGGGAGTTTACATGCTAGAGGAGAGAGACAATTGGTAAAATAAACAAACAAATAAACAAACAAACAAATACATGGTTTGTCAGATGGAGGTAACAAGATTTTGTTGGGGGAGGGGTGGATGGGATAAATCTTACTGAATAGTGAAAATTGAAGATTATGTAAAGTATGACCAAAAGAAATTAGATTAGTGCCACATGAAGGGCAGGTACTCAAAAATATTAATTTCCTACCCTTAGGCATTCTTAAAGTTGTATCCTGTATTTGGTTCTTGTGTTCAGGCCAGAGAAGAGACTTCTCTTGTTTCTGGGCATTCATGTGTGCTGCATCCCCTTGTTATATAGCTCAGAAAATCCATGACATTTGGGAAATCCTCTACTGGGATCTTGTTAGATCCCTTATCCTTTTAGTTGCTTTATGATATATGGACTTTCCACATGAGTCTATCATCAGTGACTGATGATCATCCCCTTGAAGACTCATCCCACCACATAATTAAAGGGAAAATGAGTGGAGTTGTGCTGTTAAGCAAGTAAGGAAGGGCTCCAGCTGCTTCCCTGATAAACGTTCTCTGGGCTCCCTAGGTTCTGCAAAGTGAAAGAATGAGTTCTAGAGATTCATGGGTTAGTAATTTGGGGAAATGTTTTGCACAGTACCTGGCCCACAAAAAGCCCTCAGGAATTATTTTTTGAATAAATAAGAGTGGATGGTTGAATGCTAAATAGGCATTATCTAATTAGGTACTTAAGCTTCCTCTGTCATCTGGGCCATTGCTTAGGAAAATATGGTGGTGGTTCTGCAGGGAGGTAGGTTTCAGGATTATGTGAGTGACATGCTCTTGTTATAGTCATTACTGTCAGTATCAGTTTATTAGTATGTATACCTTGGTCTTAAGGGAAGACTGTTTTCCAGTTTTCTGTAATTGTGCAGTAAATTAGACTTGTCACACGTAGATGGGAGTTTCATAGAGTCTTCAGCTAGGCACCAAAGAACTTATTCTGAAAGCCACTGTAATAGCTATTTGTTTTAGGATTGACTGTACTATTTGAAAATGTCTTTCACTTTGTTTTCATTATACATGTATTACACACATTTCTAGGTCAACATTTAAATAATGTACAACTAACTGAACTAATTTGGCACTGGGACATAGAATGTTCTAAAATGGATGCGCTCTGAATTTTACTATCCCTGGATTTGAAATGGCCAGCTGAAATTCTCTTGACTTCCTCTTTGATTTCTTCATCTGTAAACCGGGCGTAGTGTTTTGTTCTTACAAAGGAGTCTGTGACCATCAATTAGGTATTTGTTGTAAAGGGCTTTGATAGCTTGAAAGAATGACCTTTTATAAAAACAGGATACATTGTATTTATCCGTTCAGTATTTTCTTGATTCTAATTATAACTCACTTTTTTCTAACTCATAGAACAAGAATGGAAAAAGGGAAAATGTGAGTACAGAAAGTGGCACTGATTTCCATCACAAAAAAGAGATTTTACAGAGCTATGGAGGGAAGTCATGCTACAGCATAGGCTGATCCTGGGTGGGTCTAGTATTAAATTTAAATGCTGCCTGGAAGTGAGACAGGGGGGATTCCTTCTGAGCTTCCGTGGGACTAAGGGGAAAGAATCAACAGTTCGTATTTATATGTAAACTTTATAAACTAAGAATTGTCACAGTTAGAGTAGGTTTTACAGATCTTTTACTTTAACATCATCCTTTCATGGAGGAATGGATGGAAATTTAAAAAGCTTATGCAACTTTCCCCAAACTGTATTTTCTGTCCTGCTCTCATGTGGCAGAGTTGTAGGAATCTTTTTAAAAGCATCATTTTCAGAAATCGGTAAAATTAAGATGAATCCTAGTAAGCCAAGCTGAGCCATTGGGATCTATTTTATTATGGTATATGAATGACTTGTTTGATTTAAGTTTCTTTATATGATTTCATCTCTGTTACCAGTTATATCTCTATAGATCTCTTAATTTTCCTGGGTTTCAGAAGTGGACTTTGGTTAACTTAAATAAAAATAAGCAAAGATAAATAAATACATAAAGTCAACACAAAATGAGATATAATGTGGCCCAAATAAGAAAACAAAAGGACAAATAACTAGGGCTCAGAAAGTTCCAGACTAGCAGAGGTTCAAGGATCCATGCAACAGAACCTATGGAGAATCTGCTGATAGTCCAGGGGTGGGTAGAGCAGCTGAGCTAAGCTGGACATGGCTGGGGATGGTGTAGATGGGGGAGGGGTGAGTGACAGATTTTTACAGACACGTTGCCAAGACAGAATGCATAGGAAGGTTGAGCAAGAGTTTATTTCTGAGAGAGAGAGAGAGAGAGAGAGAGAGAGAGAGAGAGAGAGAAACACACGTAAGCACTTCAAGTTACCAAAAGGAGAAGGTATGGATATTTAGGGGTAATTGGGCTAATACAAGCATAAATTTGTCCTAGAACTTTCTCATTACCATAAATAGGAAAGAATGCCCTAATGCCCTAAGAATGTCTGTGTACAAAATTTTAATTTGTAAAATAACTAAAAGAGAAAGAATTTAATCTGGACGTGGTGGTACATGCCTGTAATCCTAGCTACCTGGGAATTGAGGTGGGAGAATCACTTAAGTCCAGGAGATCAGGACCAGACATAGTGAGGCCCTGTCTCAAAAAACAAACAAATAAATACATGACAATTTAGTTGTTGGCATGCAGTCTTAGTTGATACATGTTTTTTCTCCTCTATGTTCTCCTCCTTTATACTAGGGGTTGAACCTAGGGTTCCTCTACTACTGAGGGGCATCCCCAACCTTTTTGATTTTTATTTTGAGTGAGGGTCTGTTTAAATTGCCCAGTCTGGCCTGGAACTTACCATCTTCCTCCCTCAGCCTCAAGAGTTGCTGAGATTATAGGTGTGTACCACCACTCCTGGATGATACTTTTTACTTGTTTATTTCTCTTGAGTCTAATTATATTTAGATTTTCAGATTTAATTTAAGTCAACTAGAACAAATATTACAACTATAACAGAATTTATTTTCAGTTAAGTTTCAAGTATTCATTCATTTGTTCATTTGGTTAATTCATTTATTCAACACAAATAGGCTTTCTGAAAATAGAGGATTCAGTTTATGACACTGAATTGGCAGAAGAGAGAAGCAGAGGATCTCTTTTTTTTCTAAACATATGTTACATGACAGACTAGACCCATCGCTTTCAAGCAGTGCTCTAGAGTGGCTGAAAGTCCCCAGTGGCCTTTGTTGGAGAGTGGGTAGGGAGTTTTGGGTTGGATGTCAGTTCCCCTGTGCCTCTGCTTCTTCCTATCTGCTCACTACCTCTTACCTCACTCCCTCCATCTACTTCAACCAGGAGGGCTTCTATTTTATTTGTTGGATTTCTAAGCAGTATTTCTTTTTGTGAAAAATAATTTGAAAATACCTTCTTAGTCTTAACCCTGAAGTAACAGGAAAAATGTCTATTGAGGCATTGATATTTCATCTTCTTGATTAAGAACATATTTTGAATCAATTTAGAATAAACAGAGAAAGCTTACTGTGGGTGAGGGTCTATACTGTGCCCTTTGGGGAATTAAAAAAAAAAAAAACATGTAAAATATGTCTAGCTTCTTAGCTTAGCTTAGTTGGCAAGATGAAATAAACCTGTAGAACAATAAAAAGGCAACAGAAGAACTGATTTCAATAATAGTTGTGGATTGGACCACCTTGTCCCAGTCTAGAGGGAGCCAGAGGAGTGTTTCTGGGTGATGGCCCAGGGCTTCTAAGGGATGAAAGGTTCTATTTGGGTTTAAAGTTCGATGAGTTTAATAATTTTTAAGAAACCAGGAAGTCCTTTTATGTTATGGGTTACTCCTGTATCTTGAAATTATCTAAATTCTTGAATATGTTTTGGAGAACTTTTGGGAAAATACAAAAGCAATATTTAAAATAGTCTCATATTCTTTCTCTTCCTTTAACCTGATATCAGTAGGTCTGAAATGAGAAGCAAAATCACAGAATTTTATTTGTGTATATGGAAGGTTAGTGTATTTTTATCTGGACCATGCAGATATAAGAAAAAATGTAAAACTAATAAATACCAAAATTGCACAGATAATTGGAGTTTCTGCATCTACAAATTTTATTTTTCATTTGGTCCCTGGCATTGCCTGCTGAGTGAAGCTTGATTTGATGGTTTTCTGTTATGTCTGTGTTTCATGGTCTTAGTTCTGTTCTTCCTGTGTTTAAAACATTCTTTTTTTTTTTCTTTTTGGTACTGGGGAATTGAACTCAGGGGCATTCGACCACTGGGCCACATCCCCAGACCTTTTTTTGTATTTTATTAGAGACAGGGTCTCACTGAGTTGTTAAGTGCCTTGCCATTGCTGAGGCTGGCTTTGAACTCATGATCATCCTGCCTCAGCCTCCCAAGTGCTGGGATTACAGGCGTGCGCCACCGTAGCTGGCTGTGTTTAAAACATTCTCATAAGCCAGTTTGGTGTAAAATTCCACCCAGTGACTTGACTTGCTCCAAAAAAGTTCTAGAAATAAGAACAATTAGCCCTCTCTGTAATGATGCAGTTGTGTTTTTCAGCATACTTAGTACTCATGAGTGATGTTTTGGCAGGCAGCTGAAGTCATCCCTGATAACTGATTGTGTGAGTGACCCATATCTTCCAGGGTTTCCAAGGAAGGAACATTATTTTAGGAACATTCTTTATTTTTTAAATGCAGAATGTTATCATTTAACAAGTTGATAGATTAAAAGAGCATGAGAGTATTTTTTTCCTTTTAAAAAGAGTGTTTCTGAGAATAACAACGTATATTATTTCAAGTACTAAACATACAAATTCTTTAAAAAATGGACTAGCATAAACATTTGAAAACTCCTGGGAATTTTTAAAAAATAGTTTAAAATCATGGATTGTTAAAATATTTGCCATGTAAAGTGACAGCATTGTCTTTAAGATTTATATTTACAATTGACCTTACTTTCATGTGATTTTTTTTCCTAGTAATGGTTCCTTTTCAAAAATTAAGAAAAACTCTTCATTTTGCTTTGTTTCATGTTAAATGCAATTTGTAAGACTCTTTTTATTTTGTTTATTTTGCAGTTCTCCCTAGGAACTCTTTTTGATCTAGAGATTTCTTCCAGGTAATGTGAAAGCGTATTCAGTTGCTTAGATTCGGTTCCCAGGTAAAAACTGTCTATTGGTCTGGCAGTTCAATAAGTTTCAGTTTGGCTGGATCTAAGGAAAATTCATATAAAACCAATTGTTTGAGTTGAAGTAATCAGTGTACTCAGCGATCTACCTGGATGCCAGGGGGAATTGCCAAGAGAGTCCCCGACTTTTCATTCAGAGGCAGTGAGTGTTTACAAAGCTGTGAGGCCTTTTTTAGAGGCCTGTTTGCTATTGACAGTATTCTAAAATTCTCCTCATTATTCAGGAAATCAGTTCTAGTTTTCTGGTTTCCTATTTCATGCTAGTTTTAATTTTAAAAATAGTTCATTTCTGAAAGACTTTTTTCAAAAGAGGAAAGTCTTTATTTTATAACCATGGCTAAGTTATAATCAACTAAAAATGTAAATACCCTCAGTTTTGGTCAGTATCTAAGTCAATGTGTTCTATATATTATATCAGATATGAGAAATTGAAATACCCTGGAGAGAGGCAGCGGATATCTAACCAACAGTTAAAAGATAGGAATCATCTGAACAGTAATTACCATCAGGAACGCTGAACTACCTGAAAATAACCCATTGTCTTCATCAAAAGGAAATTACGAGCTGACTCATGGTGGGTCGCTGTCTACTGTTTATGATGGAGCATAGTGTTTAAAAGCAGAAACTCTGGGTACAGAACATTGTGGACCAAATCTCTTAGTACTGCTAACTGACTAAGTGATACTGAAATAGTTTTTTCACTCTGGTTTCCTCATCTGTAATATATTACAATACCTATTTGGTAGGGGAATTAACATGTTTAGTATAGCCCCTGGCTCAAATCACAGTTCATCAAATGCCAGCTCTTCTTATTACTACATTTAGCATATTTTGTTATATCATAATACAAAGGTATTTCACTGCTTAAAATTCTTTTGTCATAAAAGTGCCTTGTCTATCAAGGTGGATATTGGATACTGAATATTTTGATATGTTTGAAGTCACCCACAAAATGACTTCTAAATTCCATAAACAAAAATAATTAAAATTAACATAGTTTTAAATTTCATTTCATTTTTTTCTGGAAATATGTTATGTATTTATTGTTGAAAAGTGTGATTTATAACAGGTATTTATTTGGTGTCAGGAATTGAAACTAGGTGCACTTAATCGCTGAGCTACATTCCCAGATCTATTTATTCATTTATTTTTATGCTGAGATAGCATCTTGCTGAGTTTCTTAGGGTGTCCCTAAATTGCTGAGTCTGACCTCGAACATGTGATCCTCCATCCTCAGCATCCAGAGTCACTGGGATTACAGGTATGCCCCATTGCACCCAGTAGGTAACTAGCTTTTAGTTTTCAGTGTTTTATGTTGTGAAAAGAGTTTTTTTACATTGTCTTCTAAAACAAATTAAAGTAACTAAATAATTTTCTATTACATAGAAGTATAAGCATGTTGCTGATTTAAATATTCCCCTATTGTTGGGTATTTAGGTTGTATCTGATTTTTATTCCTTTTGAATAACATTGCCATGAACATCCTTTTACATTCTTATTTAAAGGCAAAAATTACTGTATTTTAAATATGTGAATATTTAAAGGAATTTGATATGTGCTTAGGGCTTCCTGAATGTTTATAGCAATTTATCTGCACTTTACTATTTCCTTATAGATTGTAAACCCCAAATCAAGACTTTCCTTTCTTTCTTTTTCATTTTGACCTGTTATTCCTAAAATACAAATGGATGAATTCTTGCCAGTTTCCCCCATGGTTAACACATACATAAAATCTACTCTACTTCATTATGATATTTAATGGCATATCTTGACTTACATAGGAGTTTTAAAAGTTATAATTCTTTTCTAAAGGAATTTTAAATGGCAACAGAAAAAGAAAGGGATTAAGAAAAGAATTAAATTATTGGATATAAGAACTACAGGGATTTAAAAATGGATAATCATTACAAAGAATAAAAAGGCCAGGCTAAATTTATTTGTATTTTTTTGTCCTCATTTCAAAGGTGATAGGAAACCATTATTTGTCCAACTAGTTGGTTCTTCATATGGGGTCTACCGTCTTTGAATCATTATTCACAATCATCTTTTTAGCCAAAGTATGTTTACTGGATGTCAGATTTAATGGCATGTGGCCAGTGGAACTTATGTGGAAGGAACACCTCACACTCATCGTCAGAAAGAAGGATTCAGCCATTTAGTATCCAAATATTCACTGAGCATCAGCTGGATGCTGGACCACATCAGTCTGACAAAGAGGTATAAATCTTTGTCCTCTTGAAATTTATATATCTGTGGGACAAAGTGATGATAAACATAAATAAATACATTTTATAATATATTTAGAGGTTATAAATGAGGAAATAAGGTAGAGAAGGGCTAATGAGTTGGGGCAGGAGTGGCGGTTCACACTCTTACATGGGTGGTTAGATGAGGCTTCCCTGAGAAGGTGACTTTTCGAGCCAGACTTGAAGGAAGTAAGAAAATAAGCCATGCAGATGCAGGGAGCAAGTGTTTTCTAGTGTGTCTGCTTCTGGGTGATTCAGACACATCTGGTTGACTGGGGTGTTCACTCCACAAAGTCTTTGTGAATCAGGTTTAAGAATCTGAAAGAAAACTAAGGGCAGAAAGCTCAAGACATGATAAGCCATCTCATGGAAATGGAAGAGGAGGAGAATCCTCTGAAGAGGAGGAGAATCCTGCATAGTGGTTCTGGATAAGTCCAGAAATAAATGTGCTGTGCAAGCTACCCTGAGTTAGCATAGAGTGTATCCTAATAGAGAAGACCCATCTTCCCTTATCCACAGATATGAGAGCAGAAGGGACTGTGGCACTTAAGGTGAGGGTGAGAAGCATCAGTAGCCACTCTTCTGCAAAAGCCCCATGAGGCTTGGCTCCTCGCACTTGGCTTTGACCGTGGAGATTGTGGAGCTTGTTGTGTATTGTGGAACAAAGACAACCACCAGCAAAGAACTATCTGCATCTAGAAAGCTGCAAGAATGACAGGTCAGGTTAGGAGTCATAACTTGAGGACAGCACATGGTAGAGCACAGTGGGCACCAAAGGAGCAGAATACATAGGAAATGCCCCTGGGGAACTCCCAGAAATACATGTATGTAGGGGCTGCATGGGGATAGAGGTTCTGTCAGAGTAATTTCTGCATGAAATTCAACCTAAATTTCTGCCCAATTATATAGATGATTAGATCATTTCCCAGACTTATCAGCATTGAACCAAATTTTGATGTACATACTTCTTAATATAATACTTCTGATATAAATACTTTCCCCCTATAGCCCAAGGATACTGAGGGCCAACTCATCAAGGTGGCAACAGGAAAGATGAGGAGTAAAAGCCAGTACCAATCTCCATAGGAGGGGAGTGCGACTAACACCACCAATATGTAATTTAGCAAACTCACTTAGACAAACTATTCGGTTTGAATAATCAGAGCTCTCATATACTGCTGGTACCTGGTTATTTGAAGGACATGTCATCAAGGGAGTCATAGGTTGAAGACAAAGGACTTTATCACTCATAGTAAGTAGCAGGCCATCAGCCCATTTAGTTCCCCCATTCTTTCTGGATGACCAGATGATTCCTGCATTGTGTCGTGGTATAGAAATCCTGCACTTAGGAAACTGAAAGTTTCATAAAGTACAACAATCATGTTAGCCCATTGCCTGAGAGGGAGACTTGATCTTTCATGACTGTTTATTATATAAATATCCTTGAAAAGATGATCTGGAATAAAAGCAGTGGGTAAGTGAATCTGCTTGCAAGATATGCAGAAAAGTAAGACACCCATGGAGAATTGTCTTCCAACAACACAACACTTACACTAATTTTTAGGGAAATAAGTCAGAGTGTGAACAACACATCTAAAGTTTTTGTTTTTTCGAGGCTACATCTTGCCTGAAAGAAGCTCTGCTACAATTAATACATTTTCAATTTACCATGACCTTCAGAGAGCCACATTGTCTGGAGTGGTGTCCTTCTCCTATTGTGCTACCAAGGGACAGCCCCTGTGTGCACATCTTTCCAGTGTTCTTCAGCTATGATTATTGTAGCTTAATAACTTGTATTTTCTTTTATATACTCTGTCTCATTTTTCTGCAGAACTGAGGACATTTGGTCCTAAAGGGATGGCTCTAGCTATCTAGTCAGCCAGTGTTGTGGGGTGGAGTCTGACGTGGAGAAGAGATTGCTGAAAAGGAAGTTTGACACAATGGCCAAATCATAAACCATAACTCCATTAAGTCCTATTTTCATATTGGATAGGCAATGAAATTGTATTACCTGTCTCTACAATGGAAAGAAAAATCAATATGTGCTCTTTCTTCGTTTAATGAATGTCCTTTTCTATCCTCTGGGTTGTTGCTAACCCCAACATTTTACATTAGCATGATAAGAAATACTGTAAAAAAGTGTGGGATGGGCCCAAGTCTTTAGAAGGTGATTTCTCATTTCAGTCAGTGTATGTAATTTTTAAAACCAGTCATTTATCATGATGGCTTAAAAAAAGTGCATAATCAGGGCAGAGTAAAGTATTACTCTGGACAAAGTATTATTGAACGAGGATTTCTTCTACCACCTCTTAGGATTTCTGGGAATTGTAGTTAAGTGTGTACTGTATAATAGAAAAAAGCTAGACCTGGAATTCACTCCAGCTCCACTCATTACTCATGTGATCTTGACTAAGCCACTTAATGTCTCACTTGTGCATGTTAATATTTTAAATGAGGAGAATAATCTTTGTTCTGTTCACCTCATAAGTTCCTAATACTTATTAAAATTAACAATGTGCTGTACACGTATGAAGGTACTTTGGTTACCAAGTCTGATATAGTTGTAAAATGATATTATAATTATGGTGATATTTAAATACAATGGGACATTTCCTTAATATTGACAGGTTTACTATTTCTTCCAATCTCAGGTATTTTTTTTTTTTTTTTTTTGCAACATAGGGAACATTATCTGATTCATAAAAAACAAAATCCATGCAAAAATGAATGACATCCTATATTATGTTAGGGGAATCTAAATAACACTGTGCAATGTTGTTTTCACTTTCCACTAACATGCTGTTTTTTAGTTGCACAATACCCAAATGTAACCAAGGCAGGAGACCAAGTAATTTATTTAAATTTCCTGGAATGTCCCCTACACTCTATATTTTGAACCTACTGAGCCAATATTACTGTCCATTTTTGATGCTCATCAGACTAACGCATTCTCTTTTTTGACAGCTGGAAACGTTTAACAGGAATTAACAAATATATTTAGAGTGGATTTTAGGAAAAAAGGGCCTTGCCTCTCCACGTAGAGCTAGAACGTTTGCTGACCTACAAAGCAACCTACTACATCTGCTTTTGTTTTAACTTCTAAGATAAAGCATGGAAATCCTCAGTGATTCCTTGGATTCTGACTACCAACATGGAATTGGTATACACAAGTACTGAATTTTTGAAAACTAATTCCCTCACCACTAACTTATGTAAGTTCTCATCTTGAAACTAGCGATGGCTGACAGAAATATTTCTAGGATCAAAACTGAAAGCAGGTAGATACCATGGTTGTATAGCTAAGAATTTCAAATCTGCCTGAGACAGACATAAAGACATGCTGAAGTTGCTGAGATTTGGTTCATTGAACAACTGGGTGAAATATACATCATAGTTCAGGTATGACTACACACTGGGAATTTCTTTTTGCAACTGAATAGGAGTTCTGTGTGTGTGTGTGTGTGTGTGTGTGTGTGTGTGTAGGAGAGCTACCCAGAATGACTAGTTTATAGTTCAGATGTTAGTGCTTTCCTCAGATACAAAGACCCACTGGTATTAGTGGCACTAGCTAAACTTAAGGGAACAAATGAGAATGTTATGGAAAGTAAAAGATAACTGAGTGAGAAAATTAGAGTCCTGTTTCCTGGATAAACTCAAGTCAGTCAAAGCATTTCCAGTATATCTGTAATGCTGGATAATAACCAACTTGAGAGCTCTGAATGACTCTTTGGACATTATTTAATGTCTAGACTAAATATCCTTGAAAGTCACCAACTTTTCTAAGTACTGGAAACGCATGATGTGAATGGTATAAATCAGTGATCCTCAACTTTTAGCATGCATCAGAATCACCTAGAGAGTCTTCGAAACAGTTTGCTTGTCCTCAACCACAGTTTCTGTTCAGAAGGTCAGGAGCATTACCTGAGAATCTGCATATTTAACAAGTTCCCAGATGATACAGATATTGCTGATTGTGGGACTACACTTTGTAATCCACCGGGACTAACCTATTCCCACCCATTTTTTTAAAAAAATAAATAGTGCAATCAAACTGTATTTTCTTTCTTTTTTTTTTTAACACTTTTTTATTTGTTGGTGGACACAATACCTTTATTTTATTTATGTGGTGCTGAGGATCAAGCCCAGGGCCTCACACATGCCAGACGAGCACTCTACCACTGAGCCATAGCCATAGCCCCCTCTAACTGTATTTTCTAATCACTATGAATAAACTTCCCCCTCCCCAAGGTTTTTTTTTTTTTTTTTTTTGTGGTACCGGGGATTGAACTCAGGGGCACTCGACCACTGGGCCACACCCCCAGCCCTTTTTTGTATTTTATTTAGAGACAGGGTCTCACTGAGTTGCTAAGTGCCTCGCCATTGCTGAGGCTGGCTTTGAACTCACGATCCTCCTGCCTCAGCCTCCCAAAATGCTGGGATTACAGGCGTGCACCACCGCGCCTGGCTCCCAAGGTTTTTAATGAAAAAAAAAAAAAAAAAAGTAATCACTCATCCTCAGATGCTCATCTGAATTTTCAATTATATCATGCTGAACTGGGTGGCCCCTGAGAAAGAGCCTGCATGACAAAGTGGAGGGCCCAGACACCAGTTAGCTGCATATTTGCTATCAATCTGCAATAGACTCCAGAATGTTTCTTTAATCATTTACTCATCCAGTTATGCATCAAATAATTATTGAGATTATTGAGTGCCTACTAGCTGCACGGAATTACCTTAGATGCAGGAACCTCAACTGTCAACAAGGTAAAAATAATCCTAGTTTCTGTTTTCATAGGGCTTACCTTTTTTTTTTTTTTTAATTTTTTTTTTTTTTTTTTTTTTTTAAGTGCTGGGGATTGAACTCAGGGACTCTCTACCGGTGAGCTATATTCTCATCCCTTTTTATTTTTGATTTTGAGATGATGTCTTTCTACTAAGTTGCTCAGGCTGGCATCAAACATGTGAACCTTGTTCCTCAGCTTCCTGAGTTCCTAGAATTAAAGGTGTGTGACACCACACCTAGTAATACTCTTGGTGTAGGAAGGGAGGAGGAAGAGGACAAGCATTGAGGAGAATCAGAAAAATGTCACACCACAATAAGTGAGATGCAGAGAAATAAATGATCTGATAGCAAGTGACAGGTGACAGAGTGGCTATTTTGGATTGGGTTGTCAGGGAAGGTCATTCTGAGAGGACATTTAAGTTGTGACTTGAATGAGAAGAAAGCAGCCAGTCATGTGAAAGAAAGATCAACTGGAAGCACCTTCCAAGAAGACATCAACTAGTGCAAAAGCCTCAGGGTGGGAGTGAACTTGGCAAATTCAAAGAATGGGAGATCCATGTGGCTGGCGTGTTATGAGCTAGAGAGGTACCAAATAAATCGGAGGACAGGCAGGTGCCAAATCAGAGTTACTGGCTGTCATTTGATCATGAGGGTGATGGGAACAGCCATTGGCTGGTAATGAAGGGATGTGAATAAAAGACTGCAGGGGAACAAACATCCTGAATAAAGGATAGATAATAACCGGGGAACTAACTAGGAGTCTATTGCAGTAATACAGGAGAAAGACGATGGTGGCCTTAACTAGATGTCAACTGTGTTGGAAAGTACCTAGATTCAGGAGAGCTGTGGTTGACTCAGAATTACTGATTGTTTGAATGTGCATGGGGGTGTGCATTAGGGAAAGAGAGGGACCAAGAATTATATCCAAGGTCCTTTCTACATAGTAATGTGATTTGAGGACCAGCAGCATCATATCATTTGGAGATAGTTACAAATGCAGACTCATGTGCTATCCTTCATACCTACTGAATTAGAAGATCCACAGGTGATTCAGACACACATTAAAGTTTAAGAAACCATGAGCGAAATCACGATCTTGACCTCCATGGAGAATAATGCTACTTATTAAGATGGAGTGCCTAAGGCTGGAGTTGACAGGGGTAAGGAGAGGCAGCCAGGTTTCCTCTTTTATGTATGCAAAATTTGAGACATTTATTTGACATACAGGTGGAAACATCAAGAAACAATTCAGTCTGAATTTCTGGAGAATGGTCAGGGTTAGTGATAAAGATTTGGGATTCATTCACATTTGGATAGTGCTCACCATTCATGGGATACATAGATGAGCTCACTAGTCACAGGGTATAGGTAGAGAATAGGGCCAGAATGAGCTGGGCTTATTAAGGAGTCAGGGAAGGGGAGCAAATGGCGAAAAGCCATGAGGGCACAGTGTCATGGAAGCCAAGAGAACAAAGTGTTTCAAGAAAAAGAGAGCAATACATTGTACGGAATCATGCTGAGAGATTAAGATAGGAAGAGAAAACATTGGATTTGGTAACATGGAAGTCAGTGGTGACATTGGCCAAAGCAGCCTCAAACTGATGGAGATAGATGCTTTTAGGACTACAGAGAGGAGAGATTTTTTCAGGTAGGTGAATAGAGACAATGCTTACAGATGAATTTTTTCAAGCTTTCTTTTAAGGGGACAGAATATTTTTATTTCCCATGTACTTAAGCAACCAATGAGCACTGTTTTTTTTTTTTTTTTTTTTTTTTTTTTTTTCCCTGTATGTTATAGCCAAATTCTTACCCTTGTCCTTCCAGATACTTGGAGCACAAAGTGTAAATGACCCTAGCTATTGCCTTCAGGAAGCTAATAATGAAGTGAGAGAGATGTACTCCAAGAATTAGGATGTTCTGATGGCTTTGTAGGGAATTAAGGATTGGGAAGACAGTTAATATTTTTGCTTATGTTAGACTACTCACATTGTATATATTGTTTGAGTTAATCCTCTTTTCATTCCTGTGAGGCTATCCCAGTTTTACTGATAGGGAAATGGAAGTTGAAAGAGGATCAGGACTTATTTGTGTCAGAATTAGTAAGTGGTAAAGTTGGAATTTGAACCTAGGTCTGTGGCCCCTAGCACTGTACTCTTTGCAAAACTGTGTGGCTTTTCATGGTGGAAGAGGGAATAAATAAAAATCATGCTTACAAAACTATGAGTAACCCTTCATCAATTGCATTACAAGGATTGCTTACTGTATTAACCCAGTAGTACTGCATCTTAGGCAATGTTTAAATTCTAAAAAATTCCAAATTGTACCCTAAACATTTTGTTACATCGCACATATGTCCTTGGGAAATGTTCACACCAGACCCACTTGGGAAGTGACACCAACTAAAAAATCCCAGTGGCTCAGGAGGCTGAGATAGAAGGATCACGAGTTCAAAGGCAGCCTCAGTCTGCTTAGCAACTCAGAGAGACCCTGTCTCTAAATGAAATACAAAATAGGGCTGGGGGATGTGGCTCAGCGGTTGAGTGCCTCTGAGTTCAACCCTTGGTACCAAAAAATTAATTAATTAACCAATTAATTAAAAATTTTAAAAAGTTAAAAATTCCAAATTGTATCCTAAACATTTTGTTACAACACACATATATCCTTGGGAAATGTTCACACCACCAGAACCACTTGAGAAGTGAGACCAACTGCAGAACAGAGCTGGTAAATTGGAGAACTGCTTTCCCAGTCCCAAATGACTCTGCTGTGGGCATGCCTTTCACTGTGTAAATGGTTTGCAATCTCTACACTGGCCAAATAGATCACGGTTCCCTGACCATGTGGCCAGTCCCTTCCTCATCAGCATAGCTTCCCCTTTAATGGGCATCTCAAACTTTCCCTCTTTTCTAGTCTTTGTAAAAGACTCCCTAAGGTTCACATTCCTTCTTAAGTCCCCTGCTGGAGCTCATCAGTATCTATGGATCAGCTAGGGAATTTGCATAACTAAGTCTGTAAGTAGGAAACAAACTCCTACTTTATAAGCCATTTAGGACAATGTGGCCTGTTTTAATGCAAACACAATAAACATATCTTTGAAAAAGTAAAAACTGGTTCTTTGTCTTTCAAAGTTGTTGGAGAAACTGTTTTAAATGTTTGAATGCTTTGCAAGCTGGGGACATGGTTTGGTGGTCTCTGAGTTGATCTCTAGCACTGCAAAGAAAGTTTTGAATCCTTGTAAGCACCCCAACAAAATGGCTCAACAAAAATACTGCTTATTACAAGTCAGATACAGTTTGATATTTTAATAAACATAAGCCCTCTTTAACAGGTTATTTTCAATTGTTTCCCTAGTCCTTCTCCATGATTCTAGACAGTGTATTATTTCTTTATCTAGCTAATGAGCAATTGCCCCAGTATGTTCTTGAATAATCAGAACCTGAATTTTAGGATTTTGCCTAAGGAATTTTCCCTACTCTTTTTGAATCTGGATTGAATTCTCATCTAAAACATGTCCTGAGTATTGTGAACAACTATTATCTTTCAAGTATTTTTCTTGGTGGAATGATCAGCCTGTCATACAAGTTAACTTTGAAAATATATTTTTATTGGTTCATTATAATTATACATAGTAGTGGGATTCATTATACTATGTTGGCACATACACATAACATAATTTCATCAATCTCATTCCCCAGTACCTACCCTTTCCCTCTACATATCCCTCTCCCCATCTTCCTTCTATTATTATTATTTTAGTACATTATAATTACATATATATAGTGTGTATATATATGTATATATATATATGTGTGTGTGTATATATGTATATATATGTATATATATGATTCATTGTAGTGTATGTGCATATGTGCATACAAGGACATATATAGCATAATTTGGTAGACTTCATTGCCAGTGCTCCTATATAACCTTCTCTTCTCCTGCCCTCATGATTCCCTTCCTGTATTCTACTATTTCACTCCTTTTAAAATCACAGGTAAGACACAAAGGAGTCAAAGATGAAGAGTGAAGTCAGACCCTGGTGGATTATCTGGGTTGAGCTCCCCACCTTCATTTGTTCACTCTGTTTGAAGCTTGAAGTAATGACAATTAATACATGAGTATCTATTTAATGAGATTTGGCTTGGAAATATTATGAGACATTCTACTAGCCCAGATAGACAAGACAATGTTATTATAGTAATGATACCAAGATCTCAATGGTTAACCAGAAATATATATTTTTGATCATATAAACTTTCTGCTAATCCAGGCATCTCTCTATGTAGAAACCAAGAATTCCAGGCTGCTTCCATTCCATGGCACTTTTCTCTCAGAAGGGGGGATCAGAGTTTGTCTAAGAAGAGAAAGAGGGCACTGAGGATTATGCATTGGCTTTTAAATTCTTCCTCCCCAGAGGGACCTCCATGTCCCAGTCCACCGGGGAGAATTAGACATGGTCCCACCACACTGCAACCTAAGCGTGGAAGCTGTCTGCTGTTTGTCAAAGAAGAGCCAGAAAACCATGCTGGGGTTGGTAATGTGCACTATAGATATCTTAGGAAAATGTACTTACAATTATCATGTTCATGACGTTCTTGGGGTACATGTGGTATGGCTAAAGGTAGAGGAATGAGTAGGCAGACGGGTGGGACATTTGTCTCATTTTGAAGACAATAACTAATGTCTTTATCCACATGCCTGTACCATGAACTTTCAAAAATGTTCTTCTATGCCATCTTGGCACAGAGACCACTAAAGGAAAACAGACTAATCTCCTTATAGCCCTGAGTAAATAAATACAGTTTTACGAGATATTTTATAAGGTAGTCAAGGACTTTGCATTAAGGGCTTAAATCTGGATTCTACTAGGTACAAAATAGTCAAGTGCAAATTCACATATTTTTAATTCTCTTTTGTTCAAGGTTTGTTGCAAGAATTAAAAATTAAAATGAATCTGGACAGCAATGATGAATTAGAGCAAAAGAAAGGATGGGGACATAAACTATAAAATCTGTGAGCCTTCTTTAAGAGACAGGAATGGGATCTTTCATTTAACACATCTTGGTTTGTTATCCTGGGAGCAAGTTGATATCAGTTTCTCATTATGGGAATGGTTATCAGGCCCTACTGCCTTACAAACATCAAATATATATGTATATATATGTGCAGTCTCACCTCCAAGTTTTCAAGGGAATAGAAAGTAATCTAATTATGTGGACAATTAAAAACAACCAAAGTGCAAGTTTAAAACTTGTACTTTTATGACTGCAAAGCAGGCTATCAAAATGACAGGGTGTCTGGATGTGATCGTTGCACGCACCCAGATTAAATGAGTGCATTAGTTGATTGTTTCTGGTATGAAGATAAGCAGAGAAAAGTATAATAATGCTGGCATTTAAGTGGACCTAATTAGGCTTCAAGTTTAACACTCCATTAAGATGAATGGGAAAGGGTCACCCCTGCTCAAGCTGTGGCATTGTCTTAGTGAGTCTGGATATTGCCTCGGAAGACAAGAGTCTGTCAGCGCACATTCTCACAGTCACCCCTGAAAAGCGCAGTGGAAATTTAATTCTTTCAAAATTAAATCTCAGGTTCTGGAGGCCACAGTAAAATCCACAGGGAGATCTTAAATCCTCAAGTTCTGCAGCTGTGTTAGTCATAAACAACAACAATAATAATGATAATACTTTCCCAGATCTGCAGAAACTTTCAAGTGCAGAATTCAGTATTTCCTGAATACAATTGGCTGAAACTAACAACCTCCAGTTTACCACTGAAGAGTCCTGACTGTGGAGAGAGTGAGTGACTTGGCTAAAATCACACAGCGTCACTGGTAAAGCCAGAAATAACATGCAGGGAGTATTCAGTTTTGTTGCAGTAGTTTGTCATCCATCAGGGAAAGGGTGTAAGGAATAATGATCTCATCTACTAAACTGAGTGCCCATGCATTTGAAAGAAAACCCAAGAAGCAAAGTGCAGCTCAGCATGGTAGACAGGTTTGTAGGGAGATGACTGGGTAAATCCTGGGATCCTACCATATGGAAAGTTGGCTCAGTAGTGTGTGAGTAGGAGAAAAGTTTAGTCATGAAAATGACTAAGGTAATGTGCATGGATGTGGCCTTAAAGCTATGTGCCCCTGGAACCACTTTTAAAAGTGTTTCCCAAAGAGCTGCAAGGTCATCCTATATCTTTCAGTGACTGGATTCAGAAACTGGATGTCTATAGATTGCATTAGGACAAGTCTGGAGATTGCAGAAGGAGTGAAAACCACCCAGGGCTTGAAATTAATGTTTGGGTGATGATTTTGTGACTCTTTGAAAGGTAGGATGGTTATATCTCCAATTCTGATTGTAATCTTGAGACTGGTAACTCACAGTTCTTGTTTTGCTACAGACTTGCTACAGGCCATCAGATGAATAACGTTCTCTTGCTAAATTTCAGTTGCTTGTTTTCAGAATTAATAAGATAAAATATGATCTGCTTATCAATATACTAGGTACTCTGGTTGTGTTATTCAGTAAGAATATAGAAAGGAAGTGTTGGTGTATGCTTGGTGCCAAGATAGACCTATTTGTATGTGAAAATCTTTCCTAAATGGCTCTATTTGTGAAATTATTGTATATGTTAGATCTCTTTTAAATAATTCATTTTTTTTCTGTATTAACAATAAACTAACTGGGCATGGAGTGGTGCACACCTGTAATCCCAGAGACTAGGGAGGGTAGGGCAGGAAGATTGCAAGTTTTTTTTTTTTTTTTTTTTTTTTTTTTTTTTTTTTGGTACCAGGGATTGAACTCAGGGGCACTCGGCCACTGGGCCACATCCCCAGCCCTTTTTTGTGTTTTATTAGAGACAGGGTCTCACTGAGTTGCCAAGTGCCTTGCTATTGCTGAGGCTGGCTTTTGAACTCGTGATCCTCCTGACTCAGCCTCCCAAGTGTTGGGATTACACACGTGCACCACTGTGTCCAGCAGGAAGATTGCAAGCTTGAAGCCATTCTCTACAGTGTAGATCCTATCTCATGATAAAAATTCCAAAGTACTGGAGACTGGGCATGTGGGATGTGTGCTCAGTGGTAAAACATACCTGGATTAAATTCCCAACACACACACACACAAAGAAAAAAGAAGGAAAAACCCAAAAGCTAACAAAACAACAACCAAAGCAATCAAATACACCATATATAAAATCATTGGTCTTAGGAATTTGGAGTTGGGTTGAAGAAATATTAGTTCTACCAACGTGGGATTCTTATTTCAAATCCCTAACTCATAATTTTCCATAGTTAGAACTTTTCTAATAATGGAGAGATGGGACTGGAACATTTTTTTCCCCAGTATTGGTCATCTTGGGTTAGTTCTTCTCATTCTGTCTTATAATATTGTATACCAATTGATATTAAATCTTGACTCTGAGCAGTGTCTATTTCACCTATTTGAGAGCCTTCAAATATCTTAAGCAAATGATCATGTTAATCCCTTGTTTTTTTTTATCACTTATAAAGCATACAGAAGTTTTCAAAACTTCATTGCTTCAAAGGTTTCCCTCAGACTTTAGAATTACAGGAGGATTCACCGTAGCTTCATAAATATTATTATTTAATTATTGTTTGATTATTCCCATTACTTGAGAACAAATAAATTAGTATTGGAAATGTATTCTTTCTTCACAGTATATTTCATCTTTTAAATTACTTTTGTTTTAGGAAAAACTCAAATTAATTTGAGATCATCTTAATTAATTTAAAAATTCATTTATAGCTTGCTTTACCCCAGAATTAGTCATTTAGTGCTACTTCTAATAATGCACTGACAAGATTAAAAAAAAATTGGAAATAGCAAGGGATATAAAAGGAAGAAAAAATAGATTAAGTTGGGTGAAGTTCACTATATAAAATACAATTGTGAGATTATTATATACTTATTTGTGGTAAGTCCTAAATTTAATTTGAACTTGCTAGCAGCCAACTCAAAGAGAGAAATAAGATCAGTTACATGTCTAATAGCATCTAAAGCATTTTAAAAATTTTCAATTAATTGAAAGAAACTCAATTATTCCTGGTGCTGAATCCTGAGTGTTTTCTCCCATGGTAAGAAGAAAATTCTAGTAAACTAAAGAATATCTTCAACAACATTCTTCCTATTATTATTTTTTTTAATTTGCCAGATAAATTCAGCAACATTCTTATAGTGAATTCCACAACAGATTTCACAGGATTTTGTTTTTTCATGATAAAGTAATTAGGTGTAAGCACCTGGTACTTAGTGAGTACTTACAATGAGTTGAAGTGTGTCTTCCTCAAAAGACGTTTAGAGTCCCAAACCCTGGTATCTATGAATGCTACCTAACTTGGAAATCAAGTCTTTGTATATATAATGGAGTTAAGATGAAATTATACTAGCCTGGCGCGGTGGTACATGCCTGTAATCCCAGCACTTGGGAGGCTGAGGCAGGAGGATCAAGAGTTCAAAGCCAACCTCAGCAATGGTGAGGCACTCAGCAACTCAGACCCTGTCTCTAATAAAACACAAAAAAGGACTGGGGATGTGGCCCAGTGCTTGAGTGCCCCTGAGTTTAATCCTCGGTACCAAAAAAAAAAAAAAAAAAAAAAAAAATGAAATCATACTGAATTAAGGTGTGTCCTGACCTAATATGTCTGATGTCTTCATAAAAAGAGAAGAAACAGACACAAAAAACAGATAGCCGCATGAAGATGGAACCAGGGACTGGAGGAATTTTTCTACACACTAGGGAATGTTCAGGGACACCAGAGGTTGGACAAGACAAAGAAGTGTCCTCCCCTAGAAGTTTCAGTGGGAGCATAGTTCTGTCAACACATTGATTTTGAATATCCATCCTCCAGAACTGTGAGATAAGAAATTTTTATTGTTTTCCGTCAATCAAGTTTTGGTGTTTTGTTTGAACAACAGGAGGAAACTAATGTGTTGCTCAGTAAATATCTATGAAATAAATGTATGGATGAATTTTATGCACCGACAGAAAGGGGCTCCTCAGAAATTTAGAGACAATGGTATGATTGTCTAAGGAAAAAAATGACATCAACAATCCCACCAGATATATTTGTATCTATTTTAACTTTTACTAAAATCAGTATTTCTGTATAGAAGATTTATTTGCTGCAAGGTTTATAATTAATACTTTATGATCTAGAGGTCCAGCATGTAGTGTGTGCCAAAAATTAAAAATGAGTCAAGAGGAAAAACAATGTCCTTATTCTGGTGGGGACACCGTCTACCAATATTACTCCAAGAGCAGTTTCAATCTGTAGAGAAAAGCAACTCTTTAAAGGGTTTGGTGTAGGATTCAGCCTGTAAGTAGGTGTTCAGTAAATATTTATAGAAATAAGTGAACAGGCACTTCAGAGAAGAAGAAATACAAATGTGTCAACAAACATATAAACAAGGGCTAGGGATATAGCTCAGTTGGTAGAGTGCTTGCCTCCAGTGGCCCTGAGTTCAATCCCTAGCACCACAAAAACAAAACAAAACAAAACAAACAAAAACAAAAGCAAGTCAAGCAAATGTAAATTTCCAAAAAGAAAAAAAAAAAAAAAAATGAACAACTGTTCAACATCTCTAACAATTAGAGAAATATAATTTAAAACTACACTGAGATTCCATCTCACTCCAGTCAGAATGGCAATTATCAAGAATACAAATAACAATAAATGTTGGCAAGGATATGGGGGAAAAAAGTTCACTTCTACATTGTTGATGGGAATGCAAATTGGTGCAACCACTCTGGAAAGCAATATAGAGATTCCTCAGAAAATCTGGAATGGAAACATTTGACCCAGTTATCCCATCCCATTCCTCAGTATATACCCAAAGGACTTAAAATCAGTGTACTAAAGTGATGCAGCCACATCAATGTTTATAGTGGCTCAATTCACAATAGCTAAGCTATGGAACCAACCTAGGTGCCCTTCAACAGATGAATGGATAATGTGGTATAGGGCTGGGGTTGGAGCTCAGTGGTAGCTGCTTTGCCTAGAACGTGTGAGACATTGGGTTCAATTCTCAGCACTACATATAAATAAATAAAATAAAGGTTCACCAACAACTAAAAAGATATTTTAAAAAAAGAGGAAAATGTATATACACAATGGAATATTACTCAGTCATAAAAAGAATGACTTTATGATTTTTGCCAGTAAATGGATGAATCTGGAGACTATCAAGCTAAGTGAAATAAGCCAATCCACCAAAATTAAGGTCAAATGTTCTTTCTGATATGTGGATGCTAACACACAATGGTAGGGGGTGGAGAGAATAGAAGTTAAGTGTTTTAGACAAGGGGAAATGAAGGAAAGGGAGGAGGAAGAGGAATAGGAAAGACAGTAGAATGAATAGGACATAACTTTCCTCTGTTCACATATAAATACACCACCAGTGAAATTCTCCCTTACGTACAACCACAAGAATGGGATCCTAATTAGAATAAATTATATTCCATGTATGTATAATATGTCCAAATACATTCTACTGTCATGTATATCTAAAAAGAACAAATAAATAAAATAAAGTGAAACTGTAAAAACAGTTTATAGAAATAAGACATGGTAAATTCTACCATTGTGTGATTCATTGATAATGAGGTCAGAGAGAAAGGTCCTGTTCCAAAATGCCATCATTATAAAAGGAACGTATTACACATATATTTTATTTAGCTCTGTTTTGGTAGTCTTATTTTCTAACCTTGTGAATTCTATCACATATGGATATTCCTGCTTCTTTTTTTGTCAGTTTTTCAAAACATACCTATGACTTTGATACTTATTATTTTCAACTATCTTGAAGAAATCAAATAAATCAGTGATTCTGAAACATAGAGAAAAAAAGAAAATAAAAAATGAGCCAAGAGGAAAAACAGTGTTCTGATTCTGGTTGGGACACAGTATACCAATGTTGTTCCAAGACCAGTTTCAGTCTCCTGAGTCCAGGCTTCCCACCTACTCTAGTCTCAAGTCGGTCAATTGTTATGATAAGATAAAGGCAGCAACAAATGGGTCATGCCCACCATAAATTATGAAAGTCCAGGATGGTCTCCAAACACGGATGAGTGTCATGCATTTTAAACTAGTTTATTTTTGGGAAAATATCCATGTTCTTTTCAATAATCGAATATTTTCTTTGCAATGATAAAATGTTCAAGAATCATTTAACTTCTACAAATGATGATGCCTTCCAGTTAAAAAGTGGAGATGAAATCTGTGATGATTTCAAAACAAGATGTTTCATTTGGACCATAGGGGAAGAGGGAAAAAAGCAGAAAATCAAAACAAACAAACAAACAAACTCAAAACTTCAGCAATCTCTAGTGGATCCATGGAAATATGGAGAGCTTCAACGTTCACGTGTTTGCAAGAAGAAATTCTACACTATTCTTCTTCCATAAGCTCTTCCATAAGCTCATCCCACCAGCAGTTCCACCCCTGTCAAAAATATAATGGCTCACATTCTTGAAGCTGCCCTGTGCTTGTAACATTCACAGGTTCTCTCTCCCCCCAAATTTGAGCTGAGGCACTTTTCCTTTCTAAAGAGCAGCATCTGGCCTCTCCGTGCGCTCATTTGCATGCCAATACTGGATTGCTCTCCCAGCGCACAGCTATTTAATAGTGGTGCTGGTGTCCGAGCTCTGGGAACAAACCGAATGGTTTGGGTGTGCTTTTGTGTGCAGTCGGGTCGTTGCTACAGTGTGCTTATTAAGAATAGTACACATTCATTATAACAAGATTGCTCTTTTGCTCAGGGGCCATCATGGCGCATTCTGTAAATGAATTAACAGTAGCATGCATTTGTGTATTATGGGCCCAGAAGATGCATTTGTTTATTAAATAAATCTGCAACACAGAAAGTATAGTTGGGGGAAAAAAAAACCTAGAAATAACCAGAATGCGCATGTACAGTAGCTAATTGTGTGTGTATGTGTGTGTGTGTGTGTGTGTGTGTGTGTGTGTGTGTGTGTTTCCTTTGAAACCTCAACATCTTGGCGAGTTTTCCTCCTTTGTTTCTTTTAAAATAACCAGAGATCACAGGCCACACCATAGACAGCCTGCAAAAGCTGCATGTAAAAAAAAAATAGAAATAAAATTTAAGTTACAGAAACTGAAAACATTTCCAGGAGAGTTACTGTAAATAATCCCCCACCTTTCAAATTATTTAGTATTATGGTTCTTTTATTTTTCTTTAAATTACTTTGTTTTCTTTAAATGATTTTTCTCTTTCAAATGTTATGATTATTTTATATTATTTTTATTTTTACCTTGTATCACATGTATAATTTTTCCCATTGAATTTGGCTTTCTTTTGAAATATAATGTCTGCTTTTGGGGCATTCAGCTAATATTGATCTATTTATTTCCAACCTCTGGCCTGGGTATGGTTAATATAAGTATATTAATAAACATGAATCAGACTGTTGGATTTCATTCCAGTTAACTAATGATTTTTAAGGCCCAATGGCGGCTCACAATTGCATTGAAAACTCAGAATGTGTTCAGGTGTGGCTCTTCTCCATTTCTCTACATTTATATTTTGTATCTTGCTGTCTTTAACTGTAATATGATATGTTGAATACTTAAAGGATAATGGAAGAATGGGACATTTTAAAATATAAAATGCTGAAAGAATCTAAAGCCTCAGCAGGGACAGTAGGAAGTCTGCTAAAATGAATCAAGGAAACAAGAAAGGAAAAATACTTGTATTCCCACATTTTTGAAATTTTTGTTAGTAAAAGAATATTTTCCAAAAAGATAAGTTGATTTTCTACTTGAACTTTTGAAATCTTTCTATAAATGCCAGAGATACCAAGTAAAACTTATTAAAAGTGAAGGCCTGGTAGAATGAATGGATTAGGATTTCATAGATTTTTTTACCTTAGCAAAAGATCTATGATACCATTTAAAAACACCCAGCTAATTAGTACATATGCAATATAGCAAAATGTGTTTTGTGGGGAAAATGGCAGTACTTATAAAAGATATTCCATGTGCAGCAAAAGCGTAGCTGCTTGAAGCATGTTAGCACTTTTCTCCCACGTGGAATCTTAAATACCAGTTTGTCAAAGAAGTAATATTCAGCTCTGCTATTTATTGGGGGAAAAACACCCCACTATTGGAACAATTGATTTTATAATTATGGAAGAAAGAAGAAAATATTTGAAATATTTGAAACAGTTTATTTTCTTTCATCTTTTTTTTTTTTTTTTTTTAAGTTCTATTTTCCAGAGCATTTTATTTATTCTGCTGCAGCTTTTAGAGAGGCCAACCAATCAGAAAGTCTGTAAGGGCCCAGGCTCAGGCTCAGTGCTGAGCTCCAAATGCGATTCCAGTCCTGACAGGGGGATTATAGGAAACAGATGACTTACGCTTCTAATTTGTGGCCTTAAATTGCAAACAGAATTTCAGGAGTCGAGCAGAGTAATAAATGGCAATAGAAAAAGCCACACACAGCCAAATCAGTATGTGGTGGTTGTAGGTTAAACTAAATGGGAAGAGACAGGTTATGATGGTTCAGTGTATTACAGAGAAGAAAGTCTTAAATTACTAGTGCTGAGAGGTATTGCTCCATGGCAGACAGTATTGCATTGTGTAGTCTACAGATATCACAAGCAGAACAATAAAAAAGCAGGTTTAACATAGAACCTGTTGCTGGAGGAATCGTTTTTTTTTCCCCCCACTTTTAGAAATGGAAGTGGTGTTTTATGTTTGTTTTGACCTCTGCTGTATACTTGGCCCCTTAACATCTGTTTTCTACCATTGCCGTTTTTCACACCAAATTAAATGTCGAGGAGTCAGATAAAATAAGTTCAAAATATGTCCAAATTATTTTTGTTGACTTCCAACAAATGTCCCAGTAACTCTTTTCACACAGAATGATACCATTTAAATGCCAACATAGAAAATTATTTTCCTTTCAACATTTTAAGAGCCAAAGAAAGGAATTTTGAGGTGTACTTAAACTCAGGAAATATTGCATTGGCCTTTTTGGTAACTTGTATGACTGTTTCAGACTTGCTTTAAGGCTATTCCATCATATAAAGTTATATGCATTTGTTGGATAAAAGTTCCAGGAAAATTGTTTAACAACAGCATATAAAAAGCCATTATTCAGAGCTGCTTCACACTATAAATACCAGTTACAATCAAAAAGGTCCCTGTTTATCATATGTGAACTAGTATGTATTTGTTTACCCTCATGATCTCTCTATGTGTCTATACATGCATATATGACATACAGTGTAAGAGTGAGATGATAATGGCTTCTGGGGTTAAGAAATCTGGCAGTCATAGATTGGTGCCATGAAAATAAAGAAATGGAATTGAGTTTTCAACTTCTCATTTAAAACATATTTTGTAAAAAATGCTGCTTTTTTTTTTTTGAGAATAACAATACTTCGTTTTGAGATCCAACATTAAAAAGAAAAAAAAAAAAAAGAAAAAAAAGAGAAGATCTGACATCTATCAGGGATTGATAACTAACACATAAATATTGATTAAAAATAATTATTCCACCTTATATTTTTAATTGCCAATATATGAAATAACACTGTTAGCAAATGATAAAGACAGAGTTGATTTTGGACCACAATGCTGTGTAGTGTTGAGAATCTATTTTTCTTCTGTTTTCCTTATGAACAAGAAACCCACAACACTAAAACACAGATCTTTTAAACTACTTTATTAACTTTAAACTTAAAAGCTTTTGTTTTATATGCTGAAGAAAAACCTCTTATCTGATGCATAACCTAGGGAAAAATAAATGATTTTCATTTTGATATTAAGCTAGTCTGTTGATAGTTATTGAAGATGACTGGCTAAATAGATTTTGATTAATCACTTGCAAAAATTATGCTTGTTAGGACCACTTTATATTCTGTGTCATGGTAATATCAATGTAGGTTGTAGCTATTTCTTTGTAGATGGTGTGTTTTTTGTTTTTAAATCACCTGGCAAAAACAGAAAACAAACCTTAGTTGAAAGCTTTTGTCTCTAACACAGAAACCTCTTTTCATGCTTGTCTTTTTTTTTTTTTTTTTTTTTTTTTTTTTTTTTAAGAAATGCTCAATTATTATTTGTGTCATAGTGAGAAGACTGGGTCTCTATAGGGCCTGAACCTTTTCAAAGAGGAGATAGCTTTTGTTTTTGTACCCCATCAACACCGATCACCTAATTAAATCTGATATCTCTGGCTGAAGCAAAATGATTTGTAATAGTTCTTTGGAGTTTACTTAATTAGTTTCGATGTCTTTTGTGTGATAAATGCGGTGATATTTTGTAAAATGGGACTGAAAAAGAGGAGGTAAAATGCAGTCTTGCAAGTGATGGGAGAGAGTGGAGGTGACAGGGAGGGTGAACTGGTATGACTGAATCATAAAGCAAGGTGTAGCTCCAATGCAAGGGCTTGCAGACCCGAGTCATTCATTAGTTGAGATCATCAAGCAGATCTGAACTGGAAAAAGGCTTTCTGTCAAACGTAGGCCTGGGCATCTGTCAGGGCCCCCGATTCTACACCTTGATCAGTCCAAGACACTGACACCATTTTCTTTAACAAACACCAACAGCCTTTTTTCTCCTTCATTTTAACATTTCTCAGGGGTTGGATTCCCTTTCTTCTGCCTCTCTGTAGAGAGTAAAGGGAGCTTGTTAACTTGCTTAGATATTTTGACTGCGGATGCTCTTTGGCCACTTGCCTGTGGTAACAGTGTCAAAGCATAACTTGGTATAATTGCTATATTTGCAGTCAGAAGAGTGCTCTGTCTCTATGTTCAAGCTGCTGAATAAAAAGAAGTGTCATTTTGGAAAATCCTGGAAATTATCCTCAAAGTTCAGGCAAAATTTAATGTGTGACATACCTGGCATGTCCTGTGTTCCTTGCCAGGACACAGAAGAGTAAAACAAGGGGATTTTAACTATGTCAATTAAAAACTGGTAAATTCTTCTGTTTCTTATGGATAACAAAATAAAATTAAACCTGAAAGTGAAACCAGCAAAACTGGGCTCTTTGTAATTTAAAAAGTAACTGGAAAGCATTAAAATTTTTAATTATCCATTGATTCAAAATTTATATACAATGTGGATTACAAATGACAGTTTTTGATGGACTTCCATATAACGGAGACATGCATAATTTACAGGCATTAGCAATATCTAGTCTGCAAGTAGAAATTAAGATTATAATGGAACTCTGTCTTATTATAATTATTATTATTTCTTTGCAGTACTGGGGATGGAACCAAGGCCTCATGCATGCTAGGCAAGCCCTCTATCACATCCCCAGCCCTAGAACTTTGTCTTCTTGATAAAGTAATGATACTTCTAACCTGATTGATTATAAAGCACACCTTTAACATTATAGAGTTATATTTGCTCTGTATTTAGTAGGTTTCCGTAGAGTTGTTACAGTAAAACTGCAAAATATGATTTGTGGGGTTTTCTCCCATGATACAGAGCAATATGAAATGCCAGGCAAATAGTGACGAATGACAGAAAGCTCCAGATATCCCTCTGGCCTTTTCCACCCAAGATTCCTGTGTGCACATCTTCGAGGATGAGCCTTGTGGAATGCGTGCCAGCTACACATTACATCACACTGGTGGGCAGAGGGCTGCCAACACTGGCATTCTTTAGTCTGAGAAAAATGATCCTTCCAGTTAAGTAGATCCTCCCTGTGTCTCACAAATGGTACAAAACTGCATGCTGCTGGCAGGTAATGACTTGTAATTATCGTGGCAGGTAGGTAATGACTTGAAATCACCTGCCAATTGTTTCTGAGCCTTTGCTCTGTTTCAAAACTCTGGACAAGTGGGAAAGTCATGGGGGGCTATAAGGATGCAAATAGAGAAAACGGGAAGGGACTCTGCAACCTGAGAGTCTCTTTCTGAACAGACTTTCTCTCCCATTTGTTTCTTATTTTACCCCCAGGTTCTCCTTGGGTGGCTTCAAAGAGGCATGGAAAATTGGCAGGTTGCTTTACCTGCCTGCTGCTCCTACTGGGGGAGATGGTGCCTGTTGAGAAATTCTGCTCTGTTTTGGAAGCAAATCAACCTTCTCAGATTCAGCCTCTCTGCTAGAAAATTGGGATGGAGAGAGCAAGGGCAGTTTTGCTTGTTTGAAAAGAATCGTGAATTACTCAAAGCCAGAATTTACTACCCTATTATGACTTACTTTCTCTTTCATGAGCTTTTCTCAACTTCATGGAGAGCTGTTGGTGTTGAAGCTAGAAAAACTGGGCAAGGAGCCCGTGCAAAAATCAAGGCTGGACCACTTTTCTAAGAATTTAGCAAATGCTTCAGGTCACTTCTCTCTCTCTCTCACTCACATATATGTGTGTGTGTGTGTGTGTGTGTGTGTGTGTGTGTGTGTACACACACAATGTATACAGGGATCAAGTAAATAACATGATTGGACAAATTGAGAGGCACAGACCAAGGGAGGAAGGAAGGAAGGGTAGCTGGACAGTTTGTGGCCTCTTTAAACTTGAGTGACATTTACTCTGTCCCAGCCAATTGCCAGATATAGGTACAGGAGGGCCAGATTTCCTAAATTCTTAGAAGGAACCATAAATTTGAAATTTTATGTAAAAAAAAAAAATCCAAATTCTAAAGCATTGAAAAAATTTAAATAATTAAAACTACACAAGTGTAACAAAACCAGTGGCCTGACTTCAGGTCACAGACTGGGAGATAATGAACTCTGTTTTAAATTATGTTTTTCTATTTTTTATCACCTTTTCTTTTTATAATCTCATTAGAACAGTAAAGAGGGGGAAAAAAACAGGCTGATTTACAGACAGAACAAATGTGACTTGACATTTAAAAGTGGCTTGTGATTGTTATGTACAAATGTTTGGAAAAGGATCTCTTAGGAAATTGTCCCCCACGATGTCTACCTGGTGCAAAGTTTGACCTAAATGTTGAGGGCTTCTTTAGGCCAACTTTGTGGGGTTCTTTGAAACATACTTTTAGAGGGGAACCTCCCTGAGCCCAGACTGACTGGTCCCAATAAGTCAAAGTTGAAAAGACCTACTGATTCAGGCTTCTCTAGGGCCAGCAGCCCCATAGGCTCCAAGAAACACATCAGAGCCAGAAAGAGCTAGATTTCATTGAATTTGGGTTCTACTGCTTTCTACCAATGCCATCTTGGGCAAAACACTCCATCTCACTAAATTCCCATTTCAAATAAGACTAATGTACCTACCTTGTAAGACTGTGGCCAGGATTAGGGGAAAGTGCTTAAATCAGTCATTTTACTAGCTTTTCATGTAACATAGAAGGGTAAATTTTAGTCATGGGACTCAATATTCAGTTATATACTTCTCAGTTTATGTTTATGCTAATTCAAACCCTTCTATGCCTTTTCAGAATATTTAGAGAAAATTAGAAAATCACTTATGTAAAGTTCATTTTCAGTTTAAATGCCATCAATAAAATCATATTTGCATATCTAAAACACTAATACAATTATATGACAATTTTTTTAAAAAATGAAAAAAATGTTCAAAAGTTAATGAGAGAAAAATTAATGTGAAATATTTTCAATGTGAAATCTGAAGTGAGAACTCACCATACTTTGATATTTGGGCTTTCCCCACTGGACAAAATGATGATGGTAATTGTTTTAAAGCAGGTTATTGTCCTTTAGACATGAGAAATCATCATCTAACATGTGAATATTTTGCATGGAAATGGCAGCAGTAAGTGGAGTTGGTCATTTTGAAAGTGCTGAGGAACAATAAGAATGCCCACTGGTGCCTTATAGTAAGAAAACCAAATTTCAGAGGGGTCTAGGCACAGTCTTAAAAATCAGCATGTCTATGCTTCAGATGTTGCTTCCTGTGTAATACCTGCAATTTTAGAAAAGAGGTTTCTAGCCATATTATATTACACTGAAAAATGATGTGCTTATTTGTTAGTTGATTTTCCCCCTCTGGGAAGGCTGGTTATCTAAGCCTAAAAACCTATCCTTAGAGAGAACCTGCCTCAAGCGTGTACTGTATAGAAGTGGTTAAGCAACCCATGAACACCTTTATCCTCTTTCTACTTGTCATCAATTTTGTGTAAGTGTTCTTTAAAAACAAAGACAAGAGAAACCAGTCTCACATTTAGTTACTAGTTTTTGGTTTTAAAATTTTGATTATTCAATTGCAGACTAATTAAGTTAAACTCCTAGACTTAAAGTTTTATTTTTTGAAATTTCTCTTCTCAGGATAAAATAAATTCTGCATATAAATTGTTGGAAGATGCAGTTTAACTTAGAAAAGGTAAAACTCTATAGGCATAGAGACCTATAAATATTATCTGGATATATCTGTTTAAAAATTTGTGTTGCTGGGTACAGTGGCATATTCCAAAAGTCTCAGTGACTCTAGAACCTGAGTTAGAATAATCACACATTCAAGGCCAGCCTCAGCAACTTAGCAAAATCCTTACAAACTTAGTGAGACTCTGTTTCAAAATAAAAAAAAACAATAAAAAGGGCTGGGGATGTAGCTCCGTGGTTCAACCTCCAGCACAAAAACAAACAACAACAGCAACAACAACAAAAAAACTTATGCTATGTAAAGACAAGAGTGGTTGTATTTTTAAATACAGTATTGCTATTTTTTCCGGAATAGCTGACTATAGTGGTCAATACTTACAATGTCTTGTTCATAGTTTGATGTCTACAAATCCTAAGGGATTGCCCATCTTCTCCCTCATCTGTTTGCTTTTATGTGTGTTCATCTCAATATTAAATAGAATATTATACGATAGTTTGGTTTTCCATAAAAGAGGACTCTAAATATTAGATGGAATATCTTGCTTCAAAATTTTTTAAAAAATCATTTACACCCAGATTTCTGAGTCTATTCTGCGTCTGTTTGAGAGTTTGTGCATTTTTTCCAATTAAATTATTTTCTTTTAAAAACCTAGCTTTCGTGGGACTAGGGTAGAAGAAGTAGGCAGATGGAGAGGGGAACTCAAGAGCACATACGTAAATTGTTTTAATTTCTGAGAAGTGTGGGCCTGACAATCACTTAAGACAATGTAGTTGATACAGCTGTCAGGATGGACTCTCTTTAAAAGAATGTTTTTATAGAATATCATTGTGACACTTTTCTCAGATGGATGTCTTTAGTTGTATTTGATTAATGTAACGTAATAAAAGAGATGCACACCAAAGTGTCTGTACGTGTCTTGTTAAGTATGTTTGATTCATTATATGTGGTTCTCAGTTCTTTCCTCTTTCCGCAGTTCATTTTTTATCATTTCAATAATATATCTATAAATATGAAAAAGTTGGCACTTTCAAAGTCTTTGACATATATAGCTATTAATTCATAACTCTAAAAAATTGTATCTTTCAACCTGTCATTTTAAAGCTTGTAGAGTTTATTACAGTAAGTAACCTGTGTTAGAAATTAGATTTTGAACTTTAGCAAGAAGATAAATAAGCCTTATGATCCTAATAGTCAAAGAAAAGATACCTAGACTTAGTTCTAAGGTAGAATTATATGAAAAGATCACTTATTAGAAATTGAAATTGTAAGCTCCCTGAAGATAACAATGTGGTTTATATTGATTACTAGTTTCCAACTTATTTTGTTTTCCATATCTATTCATCCATTTTTGAAAGAGTTTTTAAATAAACAGAGCTATCCAGATATAGTTCTTGGATCACCTTTCTTGCAATGTATTCATGAACTTCGTGGTATATATATTCCAGCCTGTGAGTACTGGACCATAGAAACAAGCCCTCACTCCTGGCAAGAGTAAGCTCTTTATGGCAGATGCTATTTTGTTTGCATTTTGTTGATGGGGAAGCCTAGGCAGTGGATAACATAGCCCAGATCGCCCATGTGCTAAGGGGAAAAGCTGGGCTTAAAACAACATTTTGACTCTGGAGACTTTGACCTTCTCTGGGAGAACTAAACTTGGAGTTTTTCTCCCAGTTCCATTGGGCCTGCTTTATATCCTTTACTCTATAGGTAACAGCTTGGCCTCCTCACTTCCCATATTCCTTCCCTTTGTTCAAACAAGAGTCATGGCCAAGCATCAGGAGAGCAAGTGTGAAGGGTTCCATGTGATGAGCTCTGACTCAGGGATGATTTGGGGTTTGGGTGCCAGGCTTGCACATCATGTGTGAATAAGCTTGTGGCAGGGACTAAGGGTGAGGCCTGAGGACATGGTTTATGTTGGATCCTCACCATGTTTTGGGTGACTCACGTACATTCAACAGCATAGTCATGAATACACCCAATCTCAGATTCTGTGTGAGAACATCCATTTACAGTTTTCTCAAAAGCACAGAACTTACCTTGGGCTTTTTACTGGAAGATCATGGAGGAGAACTAAAGAATAGATGGCTCTAAGGTCCTGCTAGATCCTTTCCAGAAGATTGTTATTCCCTTTGAGCTAAGGCAGACACTGTATAGCACTTTCCTCTCTCCAGTGCTGGATGGAAGCAGGGCTTTGGAGTCAGTGAGACCCAGGCCTCTCTCTCCATAATGTCCTCAGCACCTTAGGACTACAGGAAACTCATTATTCTTGGACTTACTATTTCTTGGAAACTACAAAACTTATAGAATGAGATGGGGAGCATTTTTCTGCATTTAGAGAAATTAACACAGAAGAAATTTTAATATTATCTTTAGTGATCATTTAAGCAACTACTTCAGCTCAGATACTACTGATGATAGAGCAGTAACTAAGCATGGTAATTTTATTCATCTTTGTATCTGTTTCATGTCAAGGGGAGGAAAAAAGGGTTTAAAATGTGTATTAGTAATTTTTTTTCACACCAGCCTTGTTAAAACTATAAATGAAATTAAGAAAACTATGAAAGAACTGGGTGTGGTGGCACATGCCTGTAATCCCAGAATTGGAGAGGAAAGTTGTGTTTGTAATTTTAGAGGGTCCTGGTCTGGCATCTTCCTTCACCATGTGTTTTGCACAAGTCTCTTCATGTTTCTGAACCTAACTTACTGCCCCCCTGAAATGAGGGTCTTGAGCCCAATGCTCACTAGGGCTCTTTCCTCTCCAATTCTCTATCTATCTCCATAATTTTATTCAGAACCATGATTCTATGATTTATTTTCATCAGTGTGTCCCCAAAGTGTAAAATCCTACACAATGCAGTTGGGGTGCTTAAGTCCACCTCCTCTTCCCCTGCCTACTAAGATAGCACTGATAATGAGCAATGGTCCCAGCTGAGATAATAGAGCTCAGAGGCTTGATGGTGCTACTGCAGAGCCACAATCAGACCAGACAGCTCCATGAGCAGAGCAGGGAGGCATGTTTCCATTATTTCTTCTCTTGGAAGATGCCAGGTGTGCTTTGGGCCATAATGCTTTATGCTTCTTTTCTTTTGATCCCCTTTTAGTCCTTGTATAGTTTTCTTTGCATGCCTGGGCTCTGGACTTTGCTTAAAAAAAATAATAAGTAAACTTATGGTTGCTAAGGAGAAGGACTAGGCCCTTGCTGATCACTGTAAATGTCTATGATGTCAAAATGCAGGATGGCAAAAAGTGAAGTTGAAAAATGAGGAAGGGGTGTGACAGGGTGTAATCTAACTTGTTTTGAAGGGTGTGCACTTTTTAGGCTGCTGAAGTTCAGGGTCAGAAAATATACATCTTCTGCTAGCATATTTCAGAGTTGGACAAACTAAATTCAAATAGAAGGAGGATAATAATAGGGCAGCTTTACAGCTCAGGTGATGGTTTTTCCTGACAGAGGATAGTCTTGGATGTTTGCATGTCTGCTGACCTTTGAAAGAGAATGATAGAACAACAAAAGTTTGAGAGTCTGCAGAAGAGGAGGAAGATAGGAGCAAGAGAAACAGTAGACTTAAAAGACTTACTGTTACTATTATATTAATAATAAACTGCTCAAAATGTTATTGAAATTTTTATATGCTTCAAAAATATATAAAAGTGTATTGATGAGTTTAATGAATCTCCAGGTTTCCATCAAGATTCAATCATCAATTCATGATCAATCTTTGTCTCATCTGTGTATTTATTCAATCTTATTGGAACATGATTCCTTTGAGGCAAATCACTCATACAATTTCATCTGTGAATGTTTCCAAATGTATTTCTAAAATCTAAAGACTTCATTCAATATGCAACTGAAATACTATCAACACACCTAAACATTAACACAAATTTCTTAATTACATCCAGTAGCAAGTCAAGGTTTAGATTTCTCTACTTGCCTTATATGTATGTATTTAACAATTTGTTTGAATCTAGATTCTAATAACATCTATAGATAGCTATTGGTGAATATGTCCCTTAAATCTCTTTTAATCTATGTTTCCTTCTAGGTTTTTCTTAACAACTGTTTTAATCTGCTTTTTCATTGCTATGACAAAAAGATCTGACCAGAACAATTAGAGGAGAAAAGGTTATTTTATCTCACAGTTTCAGAGTTCTCAGTTCATAGATGGCCGCCTTCATAGCTTTAGGCCCTAGGTGAGGCAGAACTAATTATGGCGGAAAGGCATGGTGGATAAAAGCAGTTCAAGACTTCGCCTTCAGGAAGGAGAGAGAGAGAGAGAGAGAGAGAGAGAGAGAGAGAGAGAGAGAGAGAGAGCACTCCATTCACCAGGGACAAAATATAGAACTTAAAGTCATGTCCTCAGTGACCTACCTTTCTAGGCACAACTTACCTCCTATAGTTACCATCCAGTTAACCAATGGATTAAGCCACTGATTAGGTTAAAGATCTCATAATCTATTGATTTCACCTCTGAAGTTCTTGCATTCTTTCACACATGAGATTGTGGGGGACACCAGCTATCCAAGCCATAACAACTATTTGGTGAAGAAGCTTATTTTTCCTGCAAATTTTCTGATTAATGATTAAATTTGTTTGTTGTCTTTTGATGTGTTCCTTAGTCTCCTCTATTTCCTGTAAATGGATTCCTAAAAGCATGACTATGTTCAGGTTTTAATTTTTTTTTTTTTTTTTTTTTTTTTTTTTTTAGGCAAATACACTTCATAGAGGTGTAAGGTATTTTCATCAGCAGGCAAAACGTGCCTGTTTTCCTCTCTTTTTGTAATATTAGTAGCCATTTCTGATCATTGTCCAGATCCCTTAATTCATTAGAAGCAGTAATGTATTAATTCTTTTAATATGATTCCTTTTAACTTAGTAGCTGAAATATTTCTATTATGAGAAACTTCCCTTATTTGATTACCCCAAGGGAATTTGTGTTATTATTTGTATAAGAAACTCAAAAGGAATACAGAATTTAACCCCTTGCATACAGCTTTCACTTGTTTTCTAGTATTCTTCAAAGGTGACCAATGAGAGTTGCATGTGTGTGTGCTTTAAAATTCTAACATGTTGAGATCAGGGATTTAAAAATATGTGGACTTGAACTTTCAATTTATATAGACAGAGATTTGAATACTGGCTTTGCTCTGTTCCAGTCTTTTCTCCTTTCTTCCCTAAGTTAAATCCTAGTCACTTCTAGCTTTCAAAGATCTCTTCTGCAGGGTTGCTTTCTCTAATTTTCCTGCCAGGAAAAATTAACCTCTCTAGACTCAGTTTTTTAATCTACAAGGTAACAATACTGATACTAAGATATGACTGTGAAGATGAAATGAGATCATGGGTACAAAACACTTCATCCATAGTAGGCATGCAAGGGGTTTCCAATTTTATTACTATTTTGTATCTAATGACCTTGGGCACTTACCTCCTGCGGTCAATTGCTTTGCTGATATATTTAGCATGAAAGAATTGTCTGAGAAACAATTATGAAAAATAATTCCCTGCTTCTGTTTATGAAGATGCTAAATCTGATGACAAATTGACAGCATTTACAGTGGTCTCACTTGTTCTGGAAGATAGAAGAGAAAGAAATAGTATACCAGTCTCCTGCTCCAAAGTGTTGTGTGGGAGAAAAGGAAATGATCAAGAATCACTTAGAAAAACACACGATGAAGTCTGTGGACAATTCAATTCTATAGGATGGATGGACTAATTTAAGTTAGAGAAGGGTCTCCAGGCATGGAGGGTTCTAAAGGAGAGGAAGAACATCTTTGAAGAAGGAGGGAAATCCTGAAGTTAGGGTTGATTTCATTTCTCAGAAAAGGAAGTTGCTGCTTTAGGAGGGTGACTAAATACCCTCACTACTAAATACCCACACTTGACTCAAAATTGGCTTGAAGTTCTAACTCCAGAACCAAAACCTTAGTTCTTCCTGTTACCTAGCATTGTGTCTCCCATCCATAGTCTTGCTCAGGCTGTTCCTTCCTCTGGAATGCCCTTCCTTTCCTGCCTTACACCTACTTATTTGACACAACATCAGAAGTCATGACAGTATGGTATCTTTCTCAGCCCCTGACCTGACTGCACCAGGTGGGTTAGGGCCTGGGCTAGGTATTCCCATTATAACCTGTACACCTCCCTATCACAGTGTTACCTGGCTGCTTACTCTTGCTGAGTTCACTGAATTCTGAGCATCAGGAGAATAAGGACTCTCTTACTCATCTTTGTAACTTGAAGAGAGTGTGCAACACATACTTACTGTTTAAGAAATAATGGATCTGGGTACAGTGGTGCACGTCTGTAATTCCAGTGACTCAGGAGGCTGAGATAAGGGGATCCCCAGTTTGAGGCCAGCCTCAGCAGCTTAGTGAGGCTTTAAACAACTCAGCGAGACTGTCTCAAAATTAAAAATAGAAAGGGCTGAGGATATAACTCAGTGGTAAAGCACACCTGGGTTCAATCCTCAGCAACAAAATAAATAAATAAATAAAATAAATACGTGGATGATTGAAATCTTACGTGGTGATTTGTAAGTTTAAATTTGGACAAAAAGTTAGCTGGAAGTGTAGAGCTGGAATGTGTTCACACAGGAACCTGAGTTTACCTATGAATCCCCTTTCACGAGCAGGAGCAGAGTGGTGGTGAGTTGGCATGGCACAGCAAGGTGGGTTAGGCTAGGTGAGCAGTGCAGGCTGGCTGTCAGCCCTGGTGGAGATACAGGGGGAAAACAAAGGTAAATGATCTAGTTTGTATTATTATTATTTTTTTAGAGTTGCCTCTCTGTGTAAAGGTAGGGGAAAGCAAGAATCCTTAGGAAAGTGACAATCATTCTTTTGACTTTTCTTGACTAGATGGTGGAAACTGGGCAGAGGCAAAGTACATAGTGTTTAAATGTGGGTGGGCAATTGTTGCTGAGCTTTAAAAACATGGCCATGTGACAAGGTTGCCTGTAGAAATGCTCATCATAGGCATGCACAGTAGTCTTTCCAGAAAAATTCGTCCCTACAGTTAGCCCTGTTTTGTATAGTTGTACCAAGAACTTGCTCATTTATCAAGGTTCTTGTAACACACAGTTATCTGCCTAAGAGAGATGTTTCTTGACATCAACAACTGTCTACCTGGTGTTAGAATTTCTCAACAGATAAGACACACTTGTGCTCAGGAAGGAACTTCTGCAGGCAGATAGCACACCAAACTTTTATTGTTAAAATGGGAAGAAAGGCATGTGTCAGAATAACAGGAAAACCCACCTCGGTGTGCTTGCACCTGAGGTGGGGGATGGGTTGGCATTTCTGTCCCGGCACAGAAAGCAGCCCTGTGTTATCACACAAAGAATGTTTTTCCTTTAAAAATTTTTTAGTATCATGGTAGAGTTTTTTTTTAAAAAAATATCCAGGATTATTTCCAACAGTGTTAGAAATGAACAATAAAATGTTTATCGTTAGAATCAGACTTGTCTTGCTGTATTTCATAAGGTTTAGCACTTGTCTGTGAATACCCATCTAATTAAATTTCTCCATCCATAACATATGTTTCTTTCATGGGTGTAGGAATAGGAAGGAGTGGATCTTTATCCAAAGTTTCTTTCTTCCATGATACTTAAATATATAAAATTTCACAAATCAACATTTTCTAATATATCTGTATTTGCTGAACAAGTCTGTTTAAAGATTTATAAATGACATTTTGACTTCTGCTTTATAGAGAATCTTAAGAAATTATACCAAATAAACTTAAATTATACTGATTAAGAAACTTGATAAATTCTTCTCCAAAGGAAAATATTTTAAATTCTTTTTTAAAAATATGTTTTTGTTTGGCAATGCCTCAATCTCATGAAGTGAGGAGATTAAGTAAAATGCTAATTTGTAGTAACTTCTTACATTTTGAATTCTTTATCTTAAATATGAAAACAGAGACAATTACTGGAAAATCTCATTTCCCTGACTGGTCAATGGATTACCTTACTTTTTGTTGTTTGTTTTTAAAAGTGTCTTTCTTTCTTTTTCTTTCTATTTTGTTTCATGTTCAAAATCTATTAAACAGCATACCCAAGTAGATATTAATAGAATTGATAAAGTCTTTTTATTATTCCTTATAATAATTATTTCTTAAGGACCAGCAGGAAACTCCCAGCATGCAATATAATTTATGACCTCAATGAGTGGTCATATAAGTGGAGAATTTACAGGCATGCCAGCTGGGGTTAGGGCTGTATAGGCTGCTCATATCTAACGCTTCTGGCCTCCTTTGCATTATTATGAATTTTTGTTTGTTTCCTTTTTATTGACGGACAGCCTTCTCTAAGGAGTTTAGGTGGATGACTTAAGGGAGGTGTGTTTTTAGGAGAACTTGGTGGTGACATTGGAAAGAAGTCTCAGTGAAATATAGCCGAGGTCATTATAGCATGGCCTTGAGTCTCATAACTCTGGAGGAAGTAGGTAGGAGGTGGTGGCAGAAAGGAAAGATACTGAGGTGTTTCTAACATGGGCACAGGAATATGTGGCAATAATAGAACATTACTAAAGTTTTCCTCTAGAATGAGTCATTGTCAAATATAATGTGAGGCTTTATGCAGACCCAACAAAATACCAATTTCTATAATTCTTATGATCTTGCCTTTTGGAAAGGTTGGCAAATTGATAGATATTGAATAAATGCATTTATAATTAACAAAGTTCATATTATGCCTTCAATTGAAGTGTGATACCACAGTTTGTGATATGTGGGTATCTTTCCAAGGGTCTTGTCTATTAAAAAACAATACCCAAACAATTTGGCAGATAAGTTTTCTAGGTTTAACTAAGAAGCAACTTTTGCATTATAATTTAAGAATAGATAATAATTTTGCGAACCCAAATTAAAATAGAATCCCCCTAAAAAATGAATTTTGTTGTGAGGTTTTGATTTCCTACCATAGTTTCTTTTTTTTTTTTTCTCTTTCAAATTTATTTTTTATTCCAAGTTGTTAGAAATGACAGCAGAATGTATTACATTTTATATTATACACATTTTCCTACTATAGTTTCTAACTTAAAGACAGATATACCATTGGTCTAATAAGCTTCACATTGCTAAATGTGAATGTTAGCATTTCCCTTCATCACTGTTATCCAAAATTTATTGTTAATATTATTTTACTGAATCTGTGGAAAGAGTTTGCTATTTCTTTTTCTTTTTGTTCCCCCCTCTCTTTCTTGGGTGATGGTTGAGGTGTATATAGAGGGGTGGCTGGTTGGAAGGTTGGAGTTGTCCTTCTAAAAATTTAGTGACTTAAGTATTTTGTCCTCCCCATCATGTTCTGATATTATGATCTCATATTCTGTGAGAATTTTATATTTCTTAATCCTCTGCACACATGGAAAGTTCTTAACTCCCTCTAGATAATGTTAAAAAGGAGAGGTCCATGTTCTTTCCCAGACACTGCCAGCAACGTGGCAGCCTGAGCATCTTTCCAGGCCCCATGTTCAGTGTTTATTTAACAGCTCTGAAATGCCACTTATCCATAGCCATTTCAACTTTCCTAGGCTCCTAAGGAAGGCCCTGGCTTTCATTTTGAAAACAAAAAAATAAGAACCACAGACCTATGAGGGTTGAAGGAGACGTTAAGAAAATTGTAGCAGTTGTTAGGACCTGACAATTTCTGGTTTAAAATTTATCAGCCTCATGTGGACTCTCAGGTAGATGCTTTAATGGTGTATAATCTTGTGGGATACTTTACTAAGAAAAGGAAGATGGCAGGCATTGTAAAGTGTGTGGTAAGAGCCAAAGCTGGCACTAGTAATTAGCTTGATAGAAGAAAACAATGGGAATGAAACTACTTGCTGGAAGTTTGAGTGCATATTTGACAAGGGGGAAAAAAATGGATTGCATTCTAGTGAGAACCAGCTTAACACTTGAGTTCAGAAATTTCCAGATTTCCTCCTCACTGAGACCTGCAAATAGAGAAGAGGGTAAGAAAGAGAAGCAATTCAGAAGGTGGGGGGTGGGGGGTGGGTTCAGAGAGTAAACTGAAGATTTCCATGGAAATAAGCTGTTTTTCTTATGACTTTTTTTTAGCCACTTTTAAGCTATTGCTTTCAGTTTACTTCAATGCAGTCACTGAAGTAGCTTAGAAAGAAATCTTTGATATGCCAGATCAACCAAAAGTTTTAAAATATCCTTTTGTGTCTCCATTTATAATGCAAATAGTAAGTTGGCATTTTGGGTTCATTTCGCCATCATCTCTGAAGTGGGTTAACACGCAGAATGAGGCAGTCTCCAAAGACAGCACATCTTTGATAGTTCAATAATAATAAAAAAATGTATTTAGGTCTTTTCTAAATACCTTTTACCTCCTAAGAATATAAAAAATGAGAGGAAGAGATCTAAGAAGAATAAATTGTGGTTGCCCTCTATGTTAGCTGAATGACTAAAGATAGTGTTCTATGAATTACCCACTACTTAAATATTCCTTAAGTCTAGCCTTTATGAGCTCATAAAAAAAGACTTTGCTTATGTGTCTAGGCAGGCCAGTATCTTTATATGCTGTCAGAAGTGAATTTAACATACTGTTTCAATATAACTTTAGAAACCAACAGATATTTTGTTATAGAAAGCAAGCTGGGCAATCACCTTAAACCCACGTTTACATTTTAGTTTTATCATACATAAACATTGCCTAGTTGAAATAGTTTTAAAAAGTGGTAACTTATGTTTGAGAATGATGGAAAGAGACTGAATTCTGTTGAAATAGTATTGCCACTATAATGTTTTACATGAGAATCTTCAGTCTTCTTTCAGACATACAAAAAAGCCAAAAATAATTAATGTCAGGAATACAAACGAGGGCTGGCAGTGATCACACCGTCAGGGGACAGACGGCTTGAGAAGCTCTGAGCTGTGTGAACCCCAGGCTCCACTCTCCCTTTTGCCTTCCAATCTAGAGACTCCCATGAATTTTGAAGCTTCAAAATTTCTTCAGGGCAACTGAAATCAAAATATACTTTTCTCGAATAAGCCCCCACCTCTCCACCAATGAAACCAAGAGCAATAATGTTTTAGGAAGCCAAAGCTGAAGTGTTGGTAAGAACGACTGGGTGAACAGAAGTTTTACCATCTTAGGTTTCACGATTGAGCTTTCCAAATGTAAACAATTTATAATGAAAAAAGTGGGCCATGTCAGGTTTGAGAAACAGAGAAAAGCTTGATGGGAAAATCAGAGGTGTGCTTTGTCAGGAGATGGAGTTAGGACACACCCGTGATTCCAAACTGTTTGGGTGAATTCCTGCCTTCATTGTTCCTCTCAAGTGATAAGTATCTCTTCCCTTCCTTCCTTCCTCTACCCTCCTGGGCACTGACTTGGCTCCTTTGCCTTTGCTTGTATTAGGGACAGGAGGCCACTGCGCCTGCATTTTCTGCACCCAGCATGTGTGTTCCCTCCCCTTCTCTTACTTGGACTTGTCGGGGGAACCATGCCTCCCGGGTCCTCCATGTCTCAGTCTTATTTAGGTACCTCTTGTATACATTTCATAATGGTTACATTTTAGCAGATAAAAGACTGTCTGATGACCTTTCTTTTCTGACTAGAATTCAGGTTTACAACTCTGATTAGAGACAAATTTTTATTTTTCCACGCTGCCACTCTTTCTGCTGCCTCATTTCACACAGCTGGTATACAAAAGCTAAAGCTGTTTAGCATATCAAGACCTCTTTGCAGAAATAATGATAAAATAACTACCAAAAAAGGTATAAGATATATACTCTGTAGCAGATGCAGCTGACACCTTGGCTAGGTGCTATGCAGAGGTTGGTACCTGGTTCCCCCAGTTGCTTTGATCATCCCTGGTAAACTCACCACTGTCTCCTTCTCTTGGAGTCTCCTCTGTTTACTAACCAATGACTGAATGGGAAGAGGATAGGGAGAAGCTGACAAAAGGCTAGCCTTTTTGCCTAATGCCCTGGTGTAATCTGTGGGCTTCAGGAACAACAGAAGCCTGCCTCTAGTGCAACCTAGACCCTTCCTTACTCCTGTTCTTCCCTCCTGCCTCTCTCTCCTTCTCCTGAGGACCCACCTAGTAAATTACTTCAACAAGAATTCCTCCCTTAGGTTCTGTTTCTAGGGAACCTCACTAAGATATACACCTTAAAGTAAACTGTAAAAATCTTAGAACTATTCGACCAATTCTTTAATATATATTTAACAACCAGTTTTAAGATGTTCATTGGTAGAAAAAAGCATGGTATTTAGAATAAACAGCATAAAGATATGACATTTTCAATGTTGGCCAAACTTAAGAAGAAGGGACATTATTTTTTGCCTCTTAAGAAAAGAGGATATACTTTTTAAGGAGTTGCAAGTATCTAAAATGCTATTAGTGGGCTGGGGATGTAGTTCAGTGGTAGAATATTTGCCTGTCACGTATGAGATCCTAGGTTCAATCCCCAGTACTGCAAAAGCAAAACAAAGTAAAACTAAAATACTATTAGCCTGTAGAAAGTCGATGAGTGAGACTGTAGTGATCTCTTTAGTACTTATATGATTCCTGGTTTATATTGTTCAAAGCAGTTTCAATTTTGTGACCCCAAGTCAGTTTCCTGACAGTCCTGAAAAACAGGGATACCTAGTAGCCCTGTTGAGCTTGCAATGTCTCATCTTTGGTAAGTACCTGGCCCAAAGTTGGTGCTCAAACCTAGGTTTTAAACTATGTTCAAATCTTAGATTGGGTCTTCAAATTCTGTTACTAACTCTAATAGGGTTGCCTTAGCAATCCATCTAACAACCTATACTTAATTAACTCAAACTTGGTACAAGTGGTCATTTTCACATTAAATTCGTTATCTTTTTTTTTTTTTTTAAGAAATAATTCTAAAATTTAGTAGTTGAAAACAACAAAATTTTATGATTTCACAGTTTCTGTGGGTCAGGAGTCCATAGGTAGCTCTATCTCAGGACTCTCATAAAACCATAATTAAGGTGTTGGTGCAGTTGTTTTCTCATCTAAAGGTTTGGTGGAGGGAGGATTTGCTTCTGGTCCACTCAGGTGGTAGCTAACAGGACCCAATTCTTTTGTGAGCTATTGCATTTAGAGAGCTATTTCCTCCCTGGTTATTGGCCAGTGCCCTGCCTCAGTTCCTTGTCAGGCATGTAGCTCTTTCCACAGAGCAGCTCATGATATAAGAGCTGACATTCCTCAGAGAGAGCAAGAGAGAGAAAGCAAGTAAGGGCGAGTGAGAAGGAAGCCAGAGGCTTTTGTAACTTTTTATCTTGGAAGTGACATCCCATCAATTTTTCTGTATTTTTTCTGTTAGAAGTGAGTCACTAGGCCCAGCTCACGCCCACACTCCATGGGAGGGGATTACACATGGACATGCATACCAGGAGCCAGGGAATATTGGGAGCCATTTTAGAGGCTGCCTACCACAATGTGTCACTTGGCTTCCTCATCTACAAGGACCTGCAACTTGATCCAACCACTGTTTTCTCTATAAGGAAGCACTGGATTATTTTCAATATGTTAATTTCATGGGTTTAGGCATATGTGCTGCAGTTTAATGCTCTTCTCACTTGTTCTTCCTCCCACCCACTCTACAATTTCTCTTCTCCTTTTGCTCTTCCTTTCTTGCTTCCTCTGCCCTCCTGCTTCTAACTCTACTCACTTCTCTTTCAGGCTCCCTATTTTGCTCTCTCCTCCTTTTTCATGCTTTCGTGGTCATCTTCCTTTGAGAATTCAAATTCTCTATATGCGTTCCTGCTACCATGGCCCTTGCTGTTTCTCCATCTGCTCACAGGGACCATGGCCAACCAGCAATTTTAGATGCTGGTTTTTAAGTTTCTAAAGAAAGTGATTTAATTCAACTATTGGGTCTAGTCTTTCTACCAAGTTCCTCTAGGAAGATGACACCATAATGAAGTGAGACAAAGTGTTTTTTATAGAACATACCATTTTAGGAGGTCGGGGGAGGGGTAAGGATTTCTTCCCCCTGCAATTTCTCCATCCATAATGTCAGATCTGAGTATATCTAGAGTCTTATCTTGTGTTATATGTTGATTCTTCAAAATCACATAAAAACACAGGCATGTCATAAGATGATGATAATGATGTCGATGAAGACGCAGGAACAAGCACACCATTATATAAAAGCACACACACTTATATAAAATTAGTTGTTGATAGCAGTAACTACAAACTTACCCCTGTTCCTAGAATACAATATCATTTGAATAAGCAAATCAATACAGTACTGCAGCAGATCTAAGCAGATTAGAGAGGTTGACTATTTCAGCCACTAAAGATATGGTAGAAAAATGATTTTCCCAGATCTTATGTGAAATTCAGAGAAACTGTTAATAATACCTCAAATTTCCTATTTTTCAGCCATAGAAGATGCTGTTTTATATGATCCAGAAGACAGCATATTTTAATATGGGGTTGATATACTGTAATTAGCCTGACAACTGATAGTGATTCTGGGGCCTTTTTTTTTTTTTTTTTTTTTTTTTTTTTTTTTTTTTTTTGGTTTTGTTTTTGTCTTTGCATATTAGGCAAATAATCTTGGGGGCAAATATATGTTTAGAATCTGTTCAACTTGATGACATGTATGTTAAGCCCATTGGCACATACCAACCGATTTTATTGCATGACTTACTGCTAGAAAAATCAAAAGTAGAAGTCAAATCACTTGAAGAATAGTTGTTTAGTGAGTTAGAATGAATGAAGTCTTTAATGAGTGCTGGCATCAAATTCTGTCCTCATTTGTTGCTTGCCATGCCCTGTTCTCCATCTGGGATGCCCCAGGCACTCTTTTTGAGGACACTTGACCTACCAGTCATATTTCAGAAAGTACTGATTTGGTGCTTGCTGATGGAGTTTAGACTCCAAGGAGTCCGGGTTGCTGGATTACATACAGACTAATGATCCATCAGACGCTAAAGGCAAAAGCTTAAAGTGCACTAGTGAATTAAGCCACAGCATTGTCGGAAAGGAAGAATTTATTATGTCATTAAACTTGATTCAATAAGTTTTGCTTCTTTAGATACACTGCACTGAGGGAAAAGTAAGAAATTAATTTTAAACAAGTATTGCCATTTTTCTTCCATTATCTCAGGTAAAGGATTCATGTGAAATTAAGAGACAAGAGTATTTCATTGGGATTAAAAGAAAGCCATTAAAAAAAAATGACAAACTGTGAAAACTGGGCATGACTGCCTAGCCAGGCATGTACTTCTAAGTTTGGAGACTATGTGCTTCAGTTAGTAAACACAGAGGAAAACCAGGCTTGCCTAATTTAATGATACCCTGGGTGAACTTTTCAGAGCTTTGCATAAAATCTCAGAGGCTCGCTGATACAAAGATGTCAGCAATAATGATGGTTGATGCTTAGCGTTTAATGTAAAACTTTGAATGTGCACAAAATAGAAACCAGAATGGAGGTTTTCTGATACAAATCTAGAAACTATTATGAGATGAAAAATATTCCCTTAATTTAAATATCACTGTAAAACACAAAAAGTGTAAAAGATTTAGTGTTGAGTTCATATATATATGTATGTATATATATATATGACCTAATGGTGGCTTCATGGGAAAAGATAAAATGTTTATAAATAATAATGTAAAAATAAGTGAGGAAAATGCCAAATATTTGTAACTTTTGTCATTTATCAATCAAAAAATTTTGCATTCCTCTCAGGGATTCTAAAATGGAGCCCAGCATTATAGAAGTAAGTGTTTAGAAACAATAGAGTTTTCATCATATTATTTCAATTATAATAACAGAGATACTTCTAATATTTTTATTCTAGGTAACAAAACATATCCTATTTGTAATTATTATGTAGTAATATGTGGAAAGAGTGCAGGTCCTTAAATAACAGGTTCTAGTAATTTTAGAATTGAATAAATTCTATAGCATACGATTTCTGTCAAATTAAAAACCAAAATAAAACAAACTGTGATGTAGGTGTGTAGCCAAGGGATTAGCATTCTAATTTCACTAGAATTCTTTCCTATGACAAGACATATAATATTACATGCTCAAGAAGAAGATAGGAATGTTAGGTAAAGGGACATTTTTCTTATTTTCTTTTATTAACTCCTAAAAAGGTGATGGCTTACTAAAATCATAAAAAAGTAGAATTGCAGAGCTAATCTGATTTGGAATTTTCTGCCTCTGTCTCTCTCATGCTGGAGTCAGAAAGTTCATTTTTATTTTATTACTGAAATTATTTTAATCTTGGACCATTACCATGATTAGCAGACCAAAAAATCCCCTTCCCAGTTATTCTATATGCTTAGTTATGCAAAGAGTATATGTAAAAGTAGTTGTTCCTTATGGGGAAGACTCACCGTGGTGCGGGGGAATGGGGAGTCATAAACTTAGGTGAGAAATTTGTCTGCCTTTTGTGGAGCAGCAATTTTCCAAAAAGAGCACCCACCCCATAATTCCAGGATGAGCATCTGGCCCGATTTTTCTGTCAATTGCTTTTTTGCCAAGAATAGAAGGTTATAAAGAGAGGAATGTCACAGACCGAGGTCACCATGCTGCCCACAGAGATTTCTAAAGAACCACTGCATGACCACTGGGGAGTTTCAGAAAGGAAAACAATTTCTACTCATAAATACTGTTGTAAACATCCCTATGTATTAACGAAAGCAGGTTTTTATTCATAGCTTTAAAACTGTGGTCTTTATACCTACCTCACTGAATGTATTGTGTGTGTGGAGAGGGATTGATTGAATGCATATATGCTCCTAGAACAGGGCAGAAACATAGAGAAACAATCTGTTTCTTTCCTCCTTTTCTTTCTCCCTTCCTTCCTCCTTCCTCTTCCCCCTTTTACTTTCTCTTTCTTTCTTAGTTCAGTCCTTCTCACACTCTCATGTTCATGATGATCATCTGGAGATGTTAAAATGCAGACACGGACCTGGCTGCTGTGGATGGGGCCTGTGATGTTGAATTTCTAATGAGTGCCCAAGTGACTGCTCACCCCACACCCCACCATGAGTAGCAAAGATTCAAGTAGGAATTACTTGGTCATTAAGTTTACAGCTGTGCCATCAAATCTGTGTAGTTTTCATCCCGACTGGGCCATGCTGACTAGAGGCCTACCTACCTGAGAAGAGTTGTAGGTATATTTCACACATTTCTTGCACATAAACTCTCTTGAAATTTGAAGGAATGTATGATGTGACAACAACACAACAAAACAAAACCCCTCAACACCACAGAGTGTAATCCAAAATCTAATCTGATCTTACTAGCTTTTTGCTGACATCTATTTATCTGTTGGGAACCATTGGTATGTCTGGGAGAAGTCTGTGCTCTCGGAGAGTAAAATTTGTTTTGTAAATTCCCAAAACATCTGGTTTTGGTAAAGAAAATCTTTCATGATGAAGCCTACATGGCTCAGCACTGGGAAACCTCTTCAGGATTTTGCTGAGGGGAAGGCATTAGAGAGACCCAGGTGTTCTCTGGGATAAGCTGCAGGTAGCTGCTGAGACACTATTAGTCATCCTGTTAAAAGTTTTAACCTACCAACCACTGTTGCCTGTGCTGGTTGTTTCAGATACATTGTTGTGAATATTAAATATGAGGCACCTCTCTTTCTCCAAGGCTTTCATCTCCTTTTCTGACTGTATTATGCCTGTCTCTAGACATCAGTAGGAACTTACTTTGATTTAGTATGTTTTCTTGCAGTGTATTCTCTCTCTCACTTGATTATCTTTAGCCTCAACCTGATTGGCCTGTTTGCTACTATAGGGACACACTGAATTGAAAAAGCAACTAAATAAAACTTCTGAAATAAGAATATTTATTGATCTGTTGATGAGTCTCAAACAAGCAATGAATATAGAGAAAATCCAGGTAGGAATTAAGATTTTGGAATGGTTATCTTCTAGAAAAAAAACTAGTATTGCAAAGAGAAACAGGGAAAAAAAAAATCAGCAACTTCACTACATCCTTTCTCGAGTGTGATATTCTTAAATTTGCCTTAAATATATTATTCTGTGACCAGTCCCTTGGTTGTATATTTTGCACCAGGGCAACAGCTCACCTATTCAGGGATATAGATCAGATATATTCAGATTCTCGTGAATAACGAAGAAGCCACAATGCAGATATGTCATATATGTATCTTATCCATTGCAGCCGTGACCTTCATGCATTAAGAGTTCAGTCTTCTAGCTCAGGCATCTGATTTCCTGGCTAACATATAACATATAAGAGTCTGGTGTGGTGGCACATGCCTGTAATCCCAGTGACTTGGGAGGCTGAGACAGGAGGATTGAAAGTTCAAAGCCAGCCTCAGCAATTTAGTGAGACCCTGTCTCACAATAAAACAATAAAAGATGGAGCTGGGGATGTGGTTCAGTAGTTAAGAGCCTCTGAGTTTAATCCCTGGTATCAATAACAACAACAACAACAACAAAAAACACCAAAAAACAAAACAAAACCTCAAAAACCAAAACAACAACAAAAACACAACAAGTTGGAAGAGAGTTAAACTTGCTTCAAGAGTAGTATGGCAGTTTATAGAAAGGGAAGAGATTTAAATAAAAAAGCCTATAAAATCAGATAGAAAAATGGAAAAAGAAATTGTAATCTTAGTTTTTTGCTCTGGATGCAAACACCTTCCTATAGATCAGAACTATTTTTCAACACAGTTCAATCATACATAGCTATAATAGTAGCTTAAAAAAGAAGGCAAGGGCTGGGGATATAGCTCAGTTGGTAGAGTGCTTGCCTTGCATGGAAAAATCCCTGGGTTCAAACCCCAGCACCACAAAAAAAAAAAAAAAAAAAAAAAAAAAAAAAAGGTGAAATTTGCCAATGGTTTACTTAGAAGACCAGAATATAGAATATTTAAAGATATATCCATGAAAATCATTTTTAAAATCTGATAAAAGAGCATATTTTTATAAATAAATGTACCTTTTCCTTGATTCTGTCAGATAAATGAAACATGAATATAATTCTAATTTGATTTTATTTTCAAATCTAAAATAAAGAGGGGCTTAGAAATTTGAGTTTCATGTGTGTTTTAAATTTTGACTTAGATTTGAACTTTTGTGGAAATGCAATTATTATAATATTATTATTATTTCTTTTCTTTCTTCCTTTTTTCCCTGAGAAATGAAGAAAAATGTAATTAGGGAGGAATTCTGACCCAAAATTGGATTTTCCAAATTCCACATGTTTGCAAGATGGACAGGATCTGAGGGTTAATATTTATCCTGCACCTTGAAACCTGGAGATGAAAAGCACTACACAAAAGTTCACACTACCAAGCTCTGTGAACTTCATGTAATTTTCAATACTCACATTTACAAATAGCACACCACTTAGGGGCTTGCTGGGGAGATTGCTCCTTATGTAGGACCACAATAGCACTGGTTGTACTGGTGACTGACTTCATTAATGAAATTGCAGTTTTTATCTTGTTTCTTTTCCAGATTATACCTAAGTTTTAATATCACCAGTGATATAGGCTATTTTAAAATTTAAAGTATTTTTTTTTTTTTTTTTTTTTAACCAGAGTTGGGAGTACAGCCCTGGGTTTTATCCCTAGCAACATAAAAAACAAACAAACAAATGAACAAAACAACAACAACAAAATACAGCCAGGCATGGTGGCACACTCCTGTTGTCCCAGTGACTCAGGAAGCTGAGGTAGGAGGATCACAAGTTCAAGGCCAGCCTGGACAACTTAGCCAGGCCCTGTATCAAAATTTACAAAAAGGGAGGGCTGAGGAAGTAGCTTAGTGGTAGAACACTGCTGGGTTCAATCCCAGTATCACAAAACAAATAAACAACAACAACAAAAACTATACCCACACACAAGCCAAAACAAAACATAATAGATATATAATAAAACATAAATATATAATAAAACATATATATGTGTGTGTATTTATATTTTTCCCCAAATATCTGAATAGCCAGAGTGAAAAATATATTTTTATTCATGTTGGATAAATTCCATATTATAAATATAAACACCTGGTGTTGGTAACGTAAAGTATGAGGTCTGACTTTTACATTGGTGCTAGTGCTGGTGGTAGCCGTCCCTCTGAGGTGGCCTCAAAGAGGAGCACGTTGCCTTTCCTAAACTGTCAAGAACGAGTGAACAGCGGCAACTCAGAATCTTCACTAGTAGTGAATGAGGTGTTGATTAATCTATGTATTTTTTAGTTTAACTGAAAGATAATCCATAATGAATAGCACTGCTCAGAAGGTAAAATAGTATAGAGGGAGTCTTTTATAATTCTGGAATAGTTTAATTAGTTGTTTGATTATGTGTTTTTAAAAATTTGGTGTTTTCAAAGGTCGATTGATTCCTTTGCTATGATGATACTGAATTATAGTGGCAAGGGAGGGGGGGGTGAGAGGAATGAAGGAATGTTAAATAGAAAAAAGGAGGAGGGGAGGGAAAGGGGCAAGGGGATAGAAACAATGGCAGAAGGAGTTTGACATCAATATGCTAAGTGCATGTATAAAAACTCAAATGGTACGAAAATACTTTGTGTAAAACCAATGACTTGGAAAACTGTGCTCTTTACATATAATATGAAAGGAATTGCACTCTAAAATATGTATAACAAATAAAATAAATAAATAAATAAATAAAGATAAAAACTAATTACAAAAAAAAAATTCGGTGTTTTAATGACCATAAATTAACAGTATAAAAGATAGTCTGTCTAACATCGAACAAGTGAATTTTGAAAGCTCTCCCATAGAATGAAGGTGGAAAGTTATCTGATGACTTCAGTAAATGAAAACTAAACCAAAAACATACTCTTCCAGTAATTACCGTTCTCATACCCTGGTCTATTTCTCTGTCTCTGGTCTCCATCTCTGTCTTTCAGAAACACACATTCTTACCCACTCATGACACACTGTTTCTTGCTTCTAACTTCACTTAGAAAACAAAGTTTCAAATTCTCATGGGAAATGACTAATTTTGAAGAAAAGTTAATTAGGATTATAAGGAGTTGAAACAACTGGCAAATTAACAGTGCTTGGATAAACACTTCAAAGACTTGACAAAATTGCAAGCCTTGATTCCTAGCTTGTCTGAGTCCCTGTCCCTCTCTCCCACCTCACCTCCAAAACTTGAGTCCTTGTTTCTCTTCTAGCTATTTTCCAGAATATAACTTAGAGAACTTTATACTTTGTAGCACTCAAGCACATTGTTTGGGACCTCAGTACTATTGGGAGGTGGGTTATTTTGATTCTTTATTTCTTGATTTAAGAAAGAGATATATTCTGATAGGACTTTCAAGATTTGAAGGCTCTTTAAACACACACACACACACACACACACACACACACACACACACACACACACGGAAAAGGATTAAAAGAAAATATTATTTTCTTCTTCAGACAGGAAGTTTCTTTATACATAGTCAAAATAGATAATGGAAGGCTTCAGGAAATCAGGAGGAATAATGATTCAACAGTTGAGTATAACTGTTGGCCTAAAAATCATGGTGAATACTGCTCCATCCCCCTGCCCAGCCCCTACCAACCTGGTATCACACACATAAATTCAGAGAGTTTTGGTTGTGTTTGCTTTAGAGTGACCCCCAGATCATGATCCTGAGTACAACTTTTGAAGTTTTCATTTTTTTTCTTCCTTCCTGTAGAATCTCTTTCTCTTTTTCATTTTTTTCCCTCCCTTCCTCCCTTCCTGTCCTCCTCTGTCTACTAATAATATATGAATATACAGCTGTTGATCTTTCAGGCTGTACTCTATATTTTTGTCTGAATATTTCTAAAATCTTAATGCTGGTGGTTGAAGCTTGGAGTTGCCAGGTGGTAGTTATTAACTGACGTGTCATGGTTCATGGTGAACAAGCTAGGTCAACAAACTTGTTTTTCATCATGACTGGTTTTAATTTGAAAGGGAGCTTGTTACCTATTTGATAATGCTTCACTGAAGTTCACCTATTTCAGGTAGATTAATAGCTTGTTCCGGGATGAGGAGCCCAGAGACCCTGTTATAACTGTGTGCTATAGGTTCAAGGTTCAAACTTCAGAAAGTATAAAAGTCCTTGTTTTTCTTCTACCTATTTGCCAGTGCATGCCTTAGTGAACTTTTATACTTGGTAACACTTGAACAATCACAGGTTTGGGACCTTATGGTATTAGGACTGGGTTATTTTAATTCTTAATTTTATTTTTTAATTTAAGAAAGTGATGTGTTCCTGTGGGTTAGAAGGCTTTTCAAATTCAAAGAGCATCAAGTTGGGAATTTAAAAAAAATGTGTGTGTGTATGAGATTAGGAATATTTTTGTTTTGTTTTGTTTTCCCGATCATTCACTAGGAAAAGGGCTTAAAATCTCTGTCAAATGGAATATTAATTTTCAGACCAATCCAAACACTGTAGGTAGATATTGGGTTGAAGTAAGTAGATGAGAAAAGGTTGTTCATGTTTGGACTAGTTCATAGTGGCAAAAGATCAATAATCCTTTAAATGGATGTCTACATGAATGTGTTTGATATTTGTAGTAAATTTTTGGCTGAAAAATTCTCTTTGCAGAAAAGGGAGTTTTACCATTTTTTTCATTAAGTCATTGATGAAATAGATCAATAGGTATAAAAGGTATATTAGCTAGCTCTCTCCATCTGGAGAAGAAAAAATTCAACCTTATAGTATGATCTTTAAGAATCTCAATGTAGCTGAAGTTTTCACTCAGATTTTGCTCCTGGGGCATTTAAATTCAACTCTACTATTTGAGGATTAAACCACAATGGAAATATTAATGATGTCTCTGTACAGAAAGCAGCTTGGCAAGCTCTTAAATTGATAGGTTTCTAAAGAAACTTCCTATTTCAAATAAGGATCTGATATTTGGATTGCCTACCTAGTCTGAAATGTAGTTTACCTTCATAGATTGGCTATCTAGGAGCTTGTAAACAAATTCATAAATTTGTCATGCTGATTATAGTGTTGGCAAACACAATGGCTGATCATGTTATAAATGTTTATCAACACCCGCACTCACCCACCTGCTAAGAGGTGCTACGCTTTAATGAAATTGTTTGAATATCAAGGCTGGTTGCTAAGATACAATGTTCTTGTTACTAGGGATGTGATGCTTGCAGATTTCTGTTATCAAATAATGATTAGAGATGTGCTAACCTCAAGGTGCTCAGTGCAGTGAAAGGTTTACTGAGCTACAAATTAGTAAACTGCCTGCTTGAGCAGGCACTGGCAGAAGAAACATGTGCCTCATCCATACACGACTGGCATTTTAAAAGAAGACAAGAGGGGACAGGGAGCGTGGCGATAAATGATGGGTCCTTGAAAGTTTGCCATGGGAAGGTTTTACCTACTCTATTGCCCAGCATGATATGTCATTTGCCAGCTGGGGAATTTGTTGACATCCATTGCCAATAGCTCCTTCCTCTTTTATGAAAAATCCGTTCTTTGCATTTCCTGTTAATTGGTTGGTATAGAATTATTAATATTACTTCATCATGATTCTTTGTGAAAAATAAAAGTAAATAAAAGTGTATTCCTACAGAATGGAAATGCATTTTAATGTGAACACATTTTTGAGATGATGACAGATTCAAGAGACCTATTGGTATAAATGTCATGTTCAGTATGATGAATTCCATAAATAATGATATAATTTTTAATATGGAGAATCTGATCCTCCAAGGATATTTAATATTATATCAGATATCATCATGTGTCAAAATGTTTCTCTTTAATCTTATCTCAAATAACACAATGGAGATAGATGGCCAAAGTCATGTTGCCCATAGTGGTCCTTTTTGTCTTGTTCAAGTAGGACCTGAACTGCATTACTGCATCTCTACTGGGAGACTTTGAACAAAACACTTTCACACTGAAAAAATTTGCATGATTTTATGACAGTCCCTGTCATTCCCAAGTGCTCTACTCATGACTAGTAATATTTCAGAAATGTGTGGGCAACTGTACTTCTGGTGTAATGTCTAATTTTTATTCTTGTTACTTTATAAAAATTCTTAGTTATTAGGATCACAGATCTGATGGATGTTAAATTGACTCTTGAAAATTTTTTAAAAATAAAAGTTGAAATTGCAGGCACACTTTAATAATACAAGTGTTTAAAAAAAAGTGATTTTCAGGTATAACAGCTGGCCTTCTATTTGATCTGAATATTGTGAGAATGGAGATGGAGTCTGTTCTGCTAACCATTGTACATCCACCCTCCAGAAAATGCCTGGACAAAAGAGGCCTTCTACAGATGAATGAATGATACTGGAGTCCAGCAAAATTTTGCTAATATCTATAGCAGATTCTCAGGAGTTTGTTAGTTAAATTTTCCTGTTTTTATGTAGAGCACAAGAAAAGATCCCATGGAAAATGTAACACTATTTTATCTCTGTGAAAAAGATTTCACATATCCCAGTTTAACAGATGAGGAAACCAAAAGCATAAGATAATGAATCTTTCTGTGTCCCATAACTAAAGAGAGACAAAGCTGGAACTGAAACTCAGGTCTTTTGCAAGCCTAGTCCTGTTTCCAGGAACTCAAAGTACCTCTCTGATATTGTCAGAGCTGAGTGGGGAAAACAGGCTAACAGCAAAGTAGGTGTGGATGAGAATATGCTTACATGCAGCAAATATCATGTCCCTGTTTTATATCAAATGTACAGGAAGTCAGTAAAGGTTCAAGAGAAATAACTTATAAAGTCCTTGGCAATAATAAATTTTCAGTTTTTGTGGAGTTACAATATGTTCACTTGAAACCTCAGGACTAAGTATGAGTTCCAGGGAAAACAGAAGTAGCCTGAGCATAGCATGAAATCTCTCAATGTGTGTGAGTTTGGCAAGGCCATTTGAGAGGGTCTGTGTTTGACTGGAAGACGTGACTGTTACCAGTAACATCTAGGTTTGAATTCTTGTTCTGCCATAGACTGGCTGCATGAATTTGGCCAAGGTTCTTAGCCTCTACAAGATTTTCTTGGTTTCGTTGTGATTTTCTCGTGGATTACATTCGGTCAGGCAGGTAATGTGCTTAGCACAAACTAAGCAGTCAGCAAATGTTAGTTATTTCTAAGACACACTCATTGCCCTACACAATTGAGCTTTATTTTAGCCTGGAAATGGTTTCTTGGTTTCTGAAGCTTAAATTTTGCCTCTTAAATGAGATCTTTAACTCAGTTTTATGCTGTCCAACATGGGTTCAAACCAACAGATTCATTATTTATTGATGGATACAGGAGAGACATTGCAAAAATATTCCCATGTCCTTATCATAACACATTTGTGCTTCAAGTAGATTTATAAACTAGCACCTGGTTAATTATAGCTGTGCAGAGATAGATATGCAAGTGTTGCTTGGGTGGATCGGGTTGTCATGGTGGGAGTGACCAGAGCTGGGCGGAGTTATCTGAAGAGATTTGTTCTCTTCCTACTCAGGAGTTCTCACGAGGCTTTCATGAGAAGCTAAATATGAATGTCAAAAATGGTATCCAATATGAGGTACTTCAAATGATGATGTTATATCGTATTCCAAGGAGAAAGAAACACCCTGGTGTTTTCAGGACTATATTGCTTTCTACTGAGGCCATGTATACTGGCTTTTTTTAGAAATTAACTGTCAGCGGTTTCAGCAGTACTTTTCTCTACTTTCTCTGTTTCTTGTTCTTATCGCAAATCAACATTGCTTTCTTTTTTCCTGGGCCTTCCTCATACTTTCCTTGCGGAGTATTTCATCTCTAGTTTAAATAAAAACGCTAAATATTTGGTGTACTGGCTCAGAAGCCAGCTTATCCAAGGCAAAAATTTTCTCTACTAATTTTTAAGACTATATTTTAAAACGCTTCTTATTCACTAGAGAGAAAATTACAAAATGGACTATTAAAAAAACATGAGGTTTGTGCCACTTAGAGAATGTATTATGTGCACCATTGTTCATATTTAGAGATGTCCCTAAATATAGATGTACTGAACTACCTACATATAATTCAGATCATGTCAAAGCACAAACCCCTCTCAGTGTGGGGTAGTGTGGGCATTTTGTTATCTATAGCAGCTGTTGTCTCTTTTTGAGGGGAAAAAATCCTACTCCTGTTTAAATTTATGTTGCATTGAGCGAGTTGTATTGCTGGTGATTATATGTGGCTCAACTGTGTCACGTGGCATGACCTGCAATAACCTGACTTAATGCAGTCCACATGTTGTACAGAGTGACACACATTAAAACATTCCACTTCTCCACAGAACTGTGTGAGCAGGTGATTTCTCTAAATGGCAGACACTCACACACTTGTATTTTAAAACTCCACCAGCTTAGCTAAAAATATCTTCAAAAGCCCACCCAAAACATTTCCCTTGGTTATTTTTGCAAATTGTTGGGTGAATGACAAAGAGCAGGGAGGGATGCACGAGAGGAAGTTTTGAATTATTTACATAATTTGACAGGATGGTGCCTCCTGAAAAAAAAAAAAAAATCTACTTGGTGGAAGTCACTAAAAAGAACTTCTTATAATCAGAGTCCTAGGAAGGGGACCCAATCAGTGATTATTAACTTGTTGCTCTTTGAATTCCAGCTAAACTAAACAAACAAACACTAAAAATACTACTATGTTCCAGCAAAAAGCTCTTATAGGTATGCACACTAGTTTTGCCAGTATTTTTATCACTCCTATCTGAGAACTCCTATCTGGTCCTGAGTTCACCTTGAAGTGATTAAATTTTAAATTGGACTTTGAATGACCAATAGATACATTACTAGTACAATTTGGAGCAGAAGTTTCCTTTGTTATTAAGTGAATTGACCTACTGGGAATGTAGCACACAATCCTGGTCTCTTCAGCATCATGCCCTAACCAACTCAGGCAATTTGCCAGGTATATGGCTTGGATAGATCTTCAGAGCACAGAGCATCAACATAGGGCTGGGAGTTGGTTATGCTGTTCACATACCTGTTCTAGCATGTGCTAGGTGGGTGACCCAGTGCAAGTTGCTGAACCTCTCTGAGGTTTTTCCTATTCTATAAAACAAGAAGATAATGCTATGTACAATGAAGTATTGTTGTAAGAGAAAAGTAGCTGAATTATGTGAAGTGCCCTGAAGAGTGCTTGATGTATAGGAGACATTCAAATAAGTGAGCTACCATTAGCTTTGTTCAATTAGAGGAAGATAAAACCAACAGCCTCTCCTTAAGTAAACTGAGAAAAACAAATGAACAAATTTTTTACAAGGTATGGCAATTTCTCCCTTTCTTTTTCTTTTTCCTAGAAATGGTGGAGGTCCAGTGTACTATTCATGTCAATTCCAGGCACTTATTTTCTGAGACATCTTGTTAGGGGTTTTAGAACATTTGCTTCCACTTCCCTTTAAGCTTATCTAAATTGTTTGGAAGGATGAACAACCAGAAGACTAAATATCATAGCAAAAGTAAGAAATAAAATTTTTGCTTACCTAAGACATTAGCTTTGATGATATAATGTATGCATTCTTAACCCAGTTCAATGAACCAGGTTCATTGAGCCTATAAAGAAAGGTAATGATTTCTCAGTAGAGGGCCTATTCATGTGAATATTTTGTCAATTGGAAAGTATATTTGTACCAAGATGTGTCCATCTCTGTGTGGAGCACAGGAGACAATAGAGCAAAAACTTAAATCTGGTGGGAAAGATTTGGTTGCTATTTGACATTAAGTAAATATCAAATGGGAAAGAAGTTGTACTATATAGGAATATTTACTTGTTGACATTGAAGAATGAGATATAACTAATTTGATGACAATGTGTATCTCTTTCAAATAGAGTACAAGAGCAAAAGTGATAGTGCTGTTCAGTCATTCTTGAAGCTGGGACTTTATCCATTTTTTCAACCACCTTTTTCTCCTGTGTAGATGAAGTTCATGTTTTCCTCACACTTTATAGCTTTCATTCCTTTTTGTCTGACTTTCAGGGAACATTTTCTTTAATTTACGGTATAAGATTTTTCTGCTTTTCCTCCATATTTAAATTTTCTTTAAGCTGTTTTTTTTAACCATATAGTATGTTCTAGAAGCAAAATAGTTTAATGTACTTCCTTCAAATATGAAGGAAAGTACAAATGTAACTTCAATGTGACAAATTGGAAACTAAGCAGCTATCTTGGGTGATGTTACATAGTAGGTGTTCAGTAACTTCATATTCATGTGAATGGATGAGTAAAACAACACAATTAAACTAAGCAAGTATGAAATAAAAAAATTGGTTTGTAGTGCATGCTCTATGCTATTTCTAACTGTTATTATACTTCTCATGGTTATTATTCATGCTGTGTCAATTTTGAGGTTTTCCTCCAACATGCAGACTTATATTAATACATATATTTACTAAATTAATAATAAAGTGTTCATTAAAAAATTTGAACCCATGTCCTACCTTCACTACATGTGGAAAACGTAAGTGAAAGATAAGTAAAAGCTGCAATATCAGGAGAGACAGGCTGTTTGGAGAGATGGAATTAACTCTGACCCAAATTTTACATGTGGAGATATTATTTTACTCATGGAGCATTGTGCACAGGTGGTAGTCTGAGTTTAAGAACAGGGAACACTGTGATTTTCACTAATAAATCACATTTACAGAAACACATGTGTTAAATATATCTAGGTGGGTGGGATGGATTTTGCTTTGGGAAACTGGCTATAATTTTAAAAGTACTTTCTGTGAATGTCTATATTTTACATACTGCATCTGCCAGACCTTATCAATGAAGTGAAGACACAGAAGAGAGAATTATCTCTAGTTAGAGAAAAATATGGGTAAACTTAGAAAAAAACTGCATGGCTACAATTACAATTGATCTTTTCAAAGACACAATTTAAAACAAAGAAGAATAAGCATTCTGTTTATGTGTCACTTAGTATGAACCTATACTTACACAGGTACAGAAAGTGAGGTGTATCAAAGTTATATTACTTGCCCCAAAATGGTACACACAATTTATGGCGTAGAATGCCAACTGAGGTCTCTTGATTTTATGTTTCAGTATATGATATTCTCTCAATTTGTTATAAAATAGTCAAAGGATGGCATTTTTAATTGCACTGCAGCATTTTTGCTGTAATTATGCCTTATCTGCACTGAGGAGAAAGACTGTGGGATTCTAGGGAAACTGAGCTGTAAGAATTTATAACACAATGGGAGTTGAAATAATAATCTAATTAGAAAACAGTACAAGAAAGGACCTACCCCAAGCTAATTTATGCTCACAGAAACCAAATTGTGCAATTCACATTGAGAGAGGAAAGGACTGGTGGGGAAGTGAGACTTCATGTAGCAAATGGCTTTCGAAGGGAGAGTGATGTTTGCAGAGTTGGGGAGGAAGAAGTATATCCAATTAGGGAGAAAACCTGATGTGAAAGTATGTATCCTGTACATGGGCCTCTTGCAATGAGGCTCACTGTTGGCTGGTCAGTAGCCAGGGGTTTGGAAAAGGAAAACAAGTGTTGATGTGTAGGGACAAGTGAGATTAAACTATGTGGCATGATGGAAAGAGCATAGACTTTGGCGCCAGATCCATCTGAGTTTGAAGCTTCATCTGTTATTTAACAACTTGGCAACTCTGCACATTCTGAGCTTTGAGTTTCACCTGCTGTGTAATGAACATCCACAGACTTGTGTCAAGTGAAATAACACAGAGGTGATCAAAGAGTCTCTCATGCAATAGGTGTGCAGTAAACGTGCCCCTTTGCTTTCTTTCTCCCATTGGTTTCTCTGTAATGTATGACATACTATTCCAAGAAATGTATATCAAATGCATATATGAAGTATATTTGAAATCATATGCATGAACTATATTGACAAATATATATCAACTGTACATACTGAACCAGTCATTATGTTGGTACCATCACTATTAAAGAAACAATGGAAAGAACTGTTCAAATCAGGAATATGATCTACAGCAATGGTACTGAGAACACCTGGACCATACATCTGGGAGTTCTGAAACTTCATTCAGCTAATATTCTGCACAAACAAATGAAATCAAGTGTTGCTGTTAATTTGTGGAGAGTATCTCTGATTGGTCCTTTATCTTAGCCATGAACTGTCTGTAGAGTATGATATAAGTAGTCAAGATCTATCTACAGAGCATGACAGAAGTACTATGCTATATATTCAGAAGGTGAAATTTAATGATTCCTAGTACATGAATAACATTTCTTGAATAGTCAGCTTTATAGGATCTTAAAGTCTGTGAGGTATATCTATGAGCTTTCTTTGTTTGATGGACTAATTCTTACTTTTTGCTAATTGGAAAAATGTTTATAAGAAGATAGGAATTGTGGGAAGAGTCCTACCTATTCCAGAACTAAGGGACTGGTATAGAAAAACTTCAACTCAATTCAAATGCACTGTGGTATTAGGAACAAATTTGGATAAATTTCAGAATTCCCACAATTCTACAAATTATCTCAAGGTTTATCTTTTTGAGCTGGTCATCATCACTATGTATTTCATTGTTGATGCCTTTTCTACAGGGACCATGTTGCAAGCATGCATTGGCCACATCATGTTGGATGATGGATTAAGGATCTAGATGACACCTGTTCTTTGTTGACATACATGAAACAGTTTTCCCATGGGCCTTGAATGTAGCAGCTTTTAGGTACTTTCAATTATTCTCATCCATACCTATGGATCTAGGTTTTTATATACCAAGGACTATTATATAATCCTCATTTCTATTTGGAATAATGGAAATCTTTGAACCAAATATCAGTGCAATTCTGCCAGACTGACTTCTTCTATCAGAAATTTCAATTTTTAACAAAGTTGTAAATGTTATTTACTTTGAAAAAAAAAAAAAAAAAAACACGAGAATTCAAATATGCAAGAAAAGTTAAAAGTCTGTGAGGTATAGTAAGACCAGTAAAAACAATTCCAGTTTAGGAAATCTTAAAATTGTTAAGTTTCTTTTATCCTTAGTATTTGGTTTCCCCAAGTTTTTCCGTAACACATAAATCACTGAAGGTGAACCGATCCTATATGTTACTCTTTTGGCTCTACTCTATGTACACATTCTGTATTTCCAGAAGCTACAATGTGATTCTGTGTTTGATAATCTGATATAATAGGCATTGTTGTGGTAAAGATCTTTCCCTTGATGGAAAGTAATGAGACCACATTTGTTCCTTTTTCACTTTTCATTTGGAAGATACAATTGCAGGTGGTGACTTGTGTTCTTGTGGCCTTTTCTTTCTGCTTCGGTATGTTGAAGAAGTCTTAACAGATTTGAGTGTCAACTTTTCAAGTTTATTAAAAGATTTTGACAGTATGGCGCATGGCAGACAAATATCTTGTCTCCTTAAAGCTTATTTTTTAAATGGGGTGGGGCTTAATTGATGAGAAAAATATAAAAAAGAACACCAATGGATTAAACTTACATTGAATTTTTATAATTATTACTATATATATAACATAATTTATATAGTTCTAATTATATTTATATAATTTATTTATTTCAGATAGGATCTCTCTGTGTTGCCCATGCTGGTCTTGAACTCGTGGGTTCCAGTGATCCCCCTGCTTCAGCCTTCCAAGTAGCTGGAACTACAGGTGTGTGTCACTGTGACTGGCTATTAACTTTTTAAGACTGTGCATGAAACTAAGTCCTTGGCTTAGAGTAGAGAAAATAATTGACTTTTTTTTTTTTAAACTGCATATGTTTTTCTTTGATCACTAGTACTTTTAGAGTGTATGTTTCTCCTAAGTTCTTTTTTTTTTTTTTTTTTTTTTCCCCTCAAAAATCTCTCTATATTTTCTTTCTGCTTTCTAATGTATCTCCTACCAGATACCAAATGGTTACCTCCTGGACTGTGGACTTCACAGCTTTATTTAATTTGCCTTCACTGCTACATCATTATAATTAAGAAAAAATTTTTAGGAATATTCTGTGTCCTAGCAAATGGAAGGTCAGCTAGGTTGTGCTAAGAAAAGCCATGTCTATAGAACAAGGTAGTATTCTCACTCATCCTCATTGTCTTAATAGATCAGCAGGAAAATTCTGTTCATTGTATTTACTCATTATACTGAAGGAGCAACCAGTATCTTAGACATTTCCAGGCTTCGTACAAGAGAGAAAAGAGTTCCAGAAGGTCCTGAATTGGAAATGAAATGCTCTGTCCTCTAAGGGATACCAGGCTTGTGTTCACAACCCGTTGGCCAGACCTAGATACACATTCCTATGTAACCAATGGAGAGACAGGAAATGCAGTCTTTCCTGTGCCTGGATGGGGAGGAGTGGGATTAGAGAAAGGGCTGAGGCAGGGAGATTACCAGGGGCCCTTGATCTTAGCTGAAGGTTACAGATAATAGATGCAGAGATGTTAAGAAGCTAGGTTTTATTTGGCAGCTTTGAAGATGACTGGAAGCTGACAGTGGAGCCAGTTAAGCTTCATGTGCCTAGGACAGTCTATTTTGGACTCCAAGTACTCTGCGACATTCTGGCTCAGTTCTGAGTGGAGGCAGTATAACACCATGACCATAAACACAGTCTTCAGAGTTAGAGTCCTGGATTTGAATCTTCAGATCTGCCATTTACTGTCAGTGTCTTCTTAGAGAGTTATTTCATTATCTATTAATTTCTCCATCTTTAAAGTGATGATAATTATAATAATAATAACAAACATCATGTTTTTTGTTTAACACTTTTCCAAAACATCATGTTTTTTGTTTAACACTTTTCCACCCAACAAAAACGTAAGTTCTATGAGGGTAGGGGATTTTAGTCTGATTAATTTCTAAGCTCTTAGAACATTCCCTGATACATAGAAGATACTTGACCTTTGTTGAACAGATAAATATAAGTAGAGAGTTTTTGTGAGCATCAAATGAGGTCATATTTCTGAAATCCTTTGCACAGAGGCTGGTATATTTTAGGTATTATTGTTTTTATAACCCTAGAAGAAAATTAGGAAATAAATTGACTAATATGTAATACGAGAATTCTTTTAGAGGTCTGTTTATAGCAAGATATACTGGAGTGAAGAGGCAAGAAAGAAGTAAAAGGCTAGTGGGTTTGAAGGTATAATTTGATTTTAAATTCAATTCTATCCTAGAGAACTTCTAAAAATCTGGAGCATTCTAGTGACTGGCAGTGTTTTGAAACTGTTTAGCATAGTTTTGTTAGTTTCCTTAGGGTCAAGACAAATTGGAAGATAACTACATCTCTTAGGACTTCTCTATGGGCTATGGGGCTGATATGTATAATCTCAGGTTTGACCATTCTTCATCCATCCATTCATCCATCCATCTCTCCATTTTTAATTTAATAAAGATTTATTGAGTACCTATTTTGTGTCAAGGAATGTAATTTTTCTTCAAATTTCATTTATTGTTGAATAGGGTAACAGACGTTTTAACTTCAGTATGACAAGTAATGATAACCAAAGACCCATAGTTTAGATTATAACAGGACCCTCCTGGCAACCAGAGAATCATATTACATGATAATACATTCTTCCCCACAGGATAATGTTGTGTTTTGTGTAGTTTTGAGGGTAAAATAAAATGACTTACAGAGTTGGCAAAAAGTCCAGTAAATATAGTTTGATTATATTATCACACTTTCCATTTGCATCACCTCTAGACAAGGATCCAGCCCTGATTAGGCCCATCACTAAATTTTTGGTGCTAAATGTAATTAATTGTTATTTCAAGAGTTTAAAATGAAGAACCTCAGAAATGCATTTTTTCTTTAATCTGAATATTTGTAGATGGTTTGGCACAAATAAAAAATTCTCTGCTGTATTTATTTATGATATGTCTCTGTTGGAAGACAATAATCTTTCTGCTTCTTAATCTAAATTGACCTGCAGTATACCAATAAAACAAGTCACAACATAGAAAGTAAATTTTCTCTGTATAAATAATTAACTCTTTAAGATTTATTGGCCTTTCTTTATTTCCCCCTTTCTCTGAGTAGTGTAATCCAAATAAAATGTTGCATTTATTCTTGTCTGATAAAATATTCATAAAAGAAACCACTACCTTTGAATTTGGATTAAGAAACTATGAAGAAAACAGGGTTGTGAATGTTGATCTTGTCTCAGCACTACCTGGAGCCCATTAGCTGAAACCAAATGTCTGCAGGGAATCTACTTTTACTTTACCTTATATTTTTGCTCCTTAGTTTTTGTTAAAGCTTTCACTGTCTCCAAACTATACTACATGATGATTTTGAAACAAATAAAAGCAAGTGATTAGTAATTCAGCCAGGACTAGGCTAGAAAATCATCTTGGATGATCTGGGTGGCTTTGGAAATAATGAGAGCAATGAGGAAAGATTCTGCCAGTTTCTGATGAGCCGATTTTGCTGCAATAAAGTGAGATTTAGAATGGAGATCTTTCAGGTTGTTTGTTTTTCATGTGGAGGTGAAATGCATCTGTACCAATGCTTGGGGAAGATTCCCTACCATGTTGCATGGTTTCTCAAGTATTTGTGTTCATCTGTAGGACAGTAAGTGTATTTGGGCTTTGGTGCTTATGTAGGTTGGGGTATTCCAGCAAGGTATCTGAATTTACTATTTGATGGGTAACACAGCCAGTATTTAAAACCCCAAAGTCTGTGATGATGGGTAGTACAGGTTCTTTTAGAAATGTAGATCTCTGGTGTTCATTGTATCCTCCAGAATAGTTTTTAAATTTATGATTGCCACAAAGCCATTTGCTTGATGGTTCTTTAGAGTATGTAAATTCTGGGGGACAGAAGTATCTTTGTTCTTTGAGCTCATTTTATAAGAAAATCTTTAGTTCAATAGTGACCCACCTTAACCTATAAGGGAAAGCATCTCAGAGGACTCTTTGGAGCATCTTTGTCTGGTGATAAAAATTTCACTGGAAGCTGGCTGCGGTAGCACACACTTGTAATCCCAGCATCTGGGGAGGCTGGTGTGAGGAGGTTCAAAGCCAGCTTCAGCAATGGCAAGGCACTAAGCAACTCAGTGAGATCCTGTCTCTAAATAAGATACAAAGTAGGGCTGGGGATATGGCTCAGTGCTTGAGTGCCCTGAGTTCAATTCCCGGTACCCCCCCCCCCCCAAAAAAAAAAATTCACTGGATGATTTTGCACATATGTTTTAGTATGCAGTTGACACATTTTTTTCTTGAGAAGGTGGATATTTTACTTTGAGATTACCTGTTTATTTTTTTCATGTGTACTTTGTAAAATAATGATGAGAATAGAGGTAGCCAAATAAGGTTTTAAAATATGAAGGTTTCTTATTTTTGCTTGAAATAAGTTAGTTCACACAATTTAAAAGTCTGGGAACCAGTGAACTGAGCAATATTAGATCTGGAAAGAGACAGTTCTTGTGAGGGTCGTCGGTCTTAGTGAGCTCTACCTCATCACCTGTCCTATATCAGCCTAGTCAAGTGGTATTGCAAGGATTTGGGTTCATGTATAGTGTTTAATTTTTTTTTAAACTGAGTTAATTTTCACTAGAACAGCAATCCCAAAGAGGATCTGAACCAACAGGAACTGACAGGGCCTTTGCAACTGAAGTGTCAGCATTTGACTGCCTTGTTGTGGTATGGACAAATTTTTAGTGTTAGCGTCAGGGTTTTAAGTAATTCTTATTTTCTGACCTGGATGAGTTCTTGAGTATTTCAGGATAATTTTCCTTTCTGTGTTAAATAGTGGTTGAGTATTCCAGGAAGAGTTGGTTCATTTTACTTAAGAAGTGATGGCACTTTACTGGTTAAACCTAGTAAACCCTGGAGAAAGATGTACAACTATGTAGATGTGCACATTATGTGTTTTTAATTTTGTGTCTAATGAGGAAATTTAGAAACAATTGAAAAATAAAATGAAAAGAGTTTACTCTCTTATTTTCCTGAAATGGCAAGTACTAATATTTTCTTACATACATTTTGGTCTTCCTTGTGCAAATATTTATAAACATGGGATCACCCTCATTATAACATTTAAAAATCTAATCTAGTTTTGCTAGTTAACAGCACATACAGAATTTTTTTTTTTATCATTGATCAATCTCAGGGATACTATTTTTAACAATTGTATAATGTTTTGTTTTATGATCCCATTTTGCTGGCCATTTAGTTTGTTTTCAATGTTTTGCAAATAATGCCTTGATGAACATCACCATGTTCACCTTTGACTTTTCTTTCTTAGAAAGGTTTTCAAGAAGTGGAATTAATATTATATTGTTAAATACACATATTTCCCAGATCTGAAGAATGATTTGAAGATTTCATTAGCAGGGACGATAAAAATAAGATCCTATTTTTAAGATGTATCAATCAGAATCCAGATTAAATGGCTGACCAGAAAATATTTATGTTTTCTGCTAGACATCCTGGGAGTCCAAGAAAGGGAATAATGTAGAGGAAGAATAAAGAACTGAGCTGTAACATCAGTGTGACCAAATAGGATGTGAGAACAGAAAAAATACTGCTTTTTTAGTCTTTGCAATGAGGTTGAAAACTGTTGACATAGGTGGTCACACCTGGTGGTACTGTCTATATTTACAGGATTAAGATCTACCCTATGTTACATAGCGTGGTCTAACAAAGTAGACACAGGACTAGTGACATGATAGTGACTTCATAACATTAAGCTTCATTTAAGCTTCATCTACCTGATGAGAGCTTTTGTACTTCACAGAAAAGCTAAACTTTTTGTGGTATTTTCGGGGGACAGTTGTGAAACTTAGAGTTCATGTAGGAAGGAAAGTTTAAAGGGTAGCTAGGGGTAAAATGCATGTTAAATATCAAGTTTCATTTAATTTGTGTCTTATTTGGTTGAGCAATTTTAACCTGCAAGTTTTCTACCTGCACCTTAACTGGTGAAACATGATAAGAAGCAAACATGCTGTGTAAGCATCATTCCACCGTTTACTGCTCAATATGCAATCCGATCACACCTCTGGCTCTGTGAGCTGTAGCCATGGCTTTCAATTAGATTACCAGACTGACATAAATCTGATTTTGGACTGAATTTCATGTGTTTAAAATACTAAACCACTATTTACCAATCCCTAATGAGGAGTAATCAAATAATTCAAACAGCAGTACAAACACTTACATTTAACTATAGATAGAGCCAAATTAAATAGAAGTACATCTTTATGAGAAAATATGGGCAAACATGGCTCAAAATATTCACTCTGTTCTACTCAGTAAAAAAGGGAAAATGATATCATAATTTATTTTAAACACCTTTATTTGGGGCATTGTCAAATTTCAAGACTGAATTTATTGCATGCATTACCCAAACTCCCTTAAAAGAGTAAAAAATCTCCATTTGACAGATTACTGGATTACAAGAAATGGATATCCTCTCCCTTTTTCATTCAGCCTCAGTAACCCATGGTATCTCTTGGTTATTTGTTTCAGATTTTCCTTGGGTTGTGGCTGTGGCAAGATCTTAGCTGAGCCTTAGTTGTCTGTTTTCCAAGCTCTTGTTACAAATAGATGTTTGAGACTTGCTTATTAGATGCTTGCTACATATGGAGAGTTACAATTTGGTAAGAATATCAAGCAATCTAAATGTACCTGATTACCCAAAATGCTCTATAAGGTTAGTTTTCTTTAATTTCTTACCTATGTTCAAAATTTGCAAGTAAAATATCCCTAAAAAAGCAATAATATTTACTACAATTTGCAAGTTAAATTAGAATATTCCATGTCTGGGAATATGGAAGAACAATAATGAACAGCACCATTAATAAATATTTATTAGACCCTTTCAATTGTGCAGTGCATTTTGCTGTACCCTTAAGATACAAAAAGTAATAGAACTGTCCTTAAAATGTGGAGAGTATAAAAGAAAAATATATGTCATTTTCCAAGTTGTATAGGAATCATGCTGTTTTATCTGATAGGTACACCGGTGGCATCATAGGTCTTCCTGTCAGGGCACAAAAGAACAGAATATATGTGAATATCACCCAGCCTTTTAACTCCCTCATTCCAGAAGTGATACAAGTTACTATGACTTGTGGCTCATTGACCATAAGTAGTCTCATGGCTTCAACCAGACTGCAGGAGAACAGGAGATCTTGTCATGAGCCCAAAAAGGATAAGTCCTAAAATTGGTGAATACTAATAATTTAATAGATTGAAGATGAAAAACAGAATCCCAAAGAGTTAATATTAAAATTATAGATAAGTGTTCATGACAAAAATTCAAATAACATGAAAGATTATAAAATGATTAGAAAAATCCTTCCCTTAATTCAGATATCCTACATATAGCCACCATTAGTAGTTCTTGTATATCATTTTGGAAATTTTTTCTTTTAATTATATATAAGCATCACACACACAAATAATCATACTACGAATGATATTCAAATAAAATTATACCATAGACTTTTTCTTTTGGAAGTTTTTTTTTAAATTCAAATATAATGAGCATCTTTCTGTGTTAGCGTATGTGGATATGTCTTATTATTTTTATGAGTTCTAACTTCAGAGAGTTCCATTTTTAAAGATATAAAATTATACAGAGAGAGTGTTTGGGGTGATGCAGATGTAGGAGGTGGAAGAGAAGAAGGAGAAAGGAGAAAGAAGTTGGTGATGCCTGATATTAGTCCAGTATTATTACTGTGATCCAGGCTCTGTGCGAAGCACTTCCCAGGCAGTACCTTTATAATCCTCATATCCTTAGATGCATGATGTAAGTATTACCATGGTCATTGTTTTATAGAGGTAGAAATTGAGGCAAAATGAGATTAATAAACTTGCTCAGGATAAGGAAGTGACTGAATCAGAATAAAAAGAATATATTTCCCCTCCAGGTTATGTGACTTTAGATTTTGATGAATATTTAAAAACTACAAAGTTTTAATACCATAATGCAATGAAAAATGCCTGTTATGCTTTCATCAACCTTGAGCTGGTTTAAAGTTTGCCATCTTGACTTGTGAAAATTCTTACATTAAATACTGTGTGGGTTTGTCAGTACCTCCAGGGTTTATGAATTGGAATGTGAATAGAAGCAAGAACGATGCTTGACAGAAAAAAGAGGCAAGAAAGAAACAAGACACTTCTGGGAAATTATACTTATTTTGCAAGAATCTCTTGCATTCATACTGTCTGCAAGTGGGAATTTGACAAAATGATTAATTTTGCCTTTTCTCTCACCTTAGTGTGCATTTTCCACTTTTTTGAAGCAGAGTTCTTTTCCAGTGTCAGCATCAACACAATCCTCAAACATACATTCTTCTTGCTTTGACATATGGGGCAGGAAGTGAAAAGGAAGCATTACTCTGGATTCTGAAGGCAGAACTCTGAGAGTGGATGTTCAGGGATATGAATGGCACTGTGTTGTGCCTGTATGAGTACTGAAAGCCATGTGACACAGATGTCTGCATGTTCTTTAGTTCCATTATTGTGTGTGTATGTGTGTGTGTGCACATTGTATGAAAAGAGGCTCTAGAGAATAGAACCATTATGAAGACTCATCTCAACCAAGTCTAAGGGCAGCAGTGAATTTAACAATTATCTCTTGAATGCCTATTATATACCAGATCCTGTGTTAAACACCAGAAGTACAAGGAGATCCAAAATAAGTGCTGTCTCTATCTTTATAGAGCCTACAGATTTATAAGAGAGAGAGAAAAAATAATTATCATACAATCCAATGCCAGCTAAGTCAACAAACAAGCTAGAGTGGTCAGCAGTACTATAGGAACATATTAGTAGCCATGAATTATCTTCCCCAAAGAAAAGAGGTCTGATTTAAGATCTTAATGATGAAGAAGCTTTAGAAAGCTTTCTTCCAGAAAGGAGCATATTTCACCCCCTTACGAGGGCGGTTGAAGATGGGGCAGATGGTGCTGGGAGTTTGTTTTCATGGTCCAGAGAAAGAACAATGGTTGAGGCTCAGGTGTTGGTAGTGGAGATGGAGACACATTGTAGAAATGTTCATAGAAGAAAGTTGGCTGGGCTTGTTGGTAACTTTGGTTTGCATGGAAATGGGCAAAGTAGTGTCAAAGATCACTCAATAATCTTGATTGGTGCATGTGGTGGTACCATTCTTAGCTGTGGAGCCACTGGCATAGTACTGCATTTAGAGAAAGAACATTATGAATTTGGATTTGGAGTGATTGAGCTCTTGGTGCCTTCAATTCATCACAAGGCAGGAATCTTCCTTGTTTACTGCTGAATCTGTGGAACCTAGAAATGTGTCCTGCATTTTGGTAGATATTAAGTAAATATTTAAAAAACTAATTTAATGAAGACATAGCTTTCTGATTACTTAAGTTATTTCACCATGCATATTGGCATTTTCATATTTTATTCATAGCTTTTACACAGTTCTTAATTTTTTTTTTCCCATATGGTTTCATGTAATTTGTTGCTGTCATTAATAGGATTCACCCTTCCCCATCACATTCTCTATATGGGTTATTTTTTCTATAAAGGAAATTTACTATTTAAATTAATGTAATTAACTACCTTACAAATTTTCTAATGGAGTTTCAATCAATTCTTTTAGTTATAGATTCCATTATTTGTAAATAAAGATAAATTTTCCTCCTGATACTTTGTATGAAAAACACTTTAAAAATATTATATCATTAATCCTTCTTAAGGTACAAATTTAAAAAATTTGTTGACCTTCTTCCCCTAGGTAAGCAAGCATGCAACTTCATGGTAAAACAAATAAACATTTCATTTTATTATGGATTTGTCTAAAAAGTAGTTTTTCAAGATTGTATCATTTTGATATCATATTAAGCCAAATCAAAGATTAAATAATGGCATTACAGATCCTGTTAATGATTCAGTGGCTAGATGCATATTCATTTATTTACTCACTTTCTTATACATATTTGGAATCTGGGACATTTCAGGAACTACTGTATATTCTGGAGATGCAGAAGTGAAAACAAAACCCAAACAAACAAACAAAACCCCAAACTTTCCTGCCATGTTGGAATTTGTATTCTATTTGGCATGACAGACAATAACCAGGACAAATGAATAAAATGTATGATTTATTAATGGTAGGTGCAAAGCAGAAGGTGATAAGGATAGTAATGGGTGCTCTACCATTACGGAACAGACTGCAAAATTATAGGATCCTATACTTGGAAGACCCTAAAGACATCACCAGAACCAGGTGTGTTGACAGACACATCACTGTAATCCCAGAGACACAAGAGACGGAGACAAGAGGATTGCAAGTTCAAGATCAGCCTTAGTAACTTAATGAGGCCCTAAGCAACTTCGCAAGGACATGTATCAAAATTAAAAAATAAAAAGGACTGGGCATGTTGGTCAGTGGTTAAACACTAAGATTCAATCTCAGAAGACTTTCAGATCTGATAAGCAAATTGAGCAAAGTAGAAGGGTTCACATACAAAAATCAATAGCTTTTCTATAAACCAATATTGAACCCACTGAGAAAGAAATCAGGACAACAGTTCCATTGATAACAAATACAGAATCTTGAAGAAAATTGATGAAGACTCTAGAGGATGGGAAGAATTCCTGTGTTCGTGGACTGGCAGAATTAATGTGATTAAAATGGCCATATTATTGAAAGCAATCTAAAGATTCAATGCAATGTCACATCACAATAACAGAACTGGGGATGTGGCACAGTTGTAGAATGCTTGACTAGCACGCACAAGGTCCTGGGTTTGATCCCCAATACTGAAAAAACATCCTAAAATTCATATGGAAACAAAAATGATCCTGAATAGCCATAAAACCTGATTTCAAAAATATACTACAGAGCCATTATAACAAAAATAGCATGGTACTGGAATAAAAACACACATGTATATCAGTGGAGTAGAAGAGAAGACTCAGAGACAAATCCATGCAGCTTGCAGACATCTGATTCTTGACAAAGTTGCCAAAACCATACATTGGAGAAAAGACAGTTTCTATAACAAATGGTGTTGAGGAAACTGAATGACTATCCATATTTAGAAGATTGAAACATGACCCCTATCTCTCACCCTGTTCAAAATCAAATAAAATAGCATAGGCAATGGCTTCCAGAATAGGACTCCAATGGCTGAGGGGAAAAAAAAAACAAAAAAACAAAAAAACACAAGAATAGACAAATGGGACTGCATCAAATTAAAAAGCTTCTACACAGCAAAGGAAAGAACAGAATGAAGAGAGAGACTATGAAGTGGGAGCATATTTTTGCCAACTACTCTTCTGGCAGAGGATTAATATCCAGAATATATAAAGAGTGCAAATACTTAACACCCAATCAAACAGAAATCCCTAACAATCCAGTATGTAAATGGACAAATGAACAGACACTTATCAAAAGAAGAAGATGAAATGGCCAATAATCATATGAAAAAAATGTTCAACATCTTTAGTAATCAAGGAAATCCAACTCAGAACTATATTGAGATTCCATCTCACACCAGTGAGATGGTAATTATCAAGAATACAAAAAACAATAAATGCTGGTGAAGATGTGGGAAAGAAGAAACACTTATAAACTGTTAGTGGGAATGTAAATTAGTACAGTCACTATGGAAATCAGTATGGAGGTTCCTCAAAAAAACTAAAAATAGAGCTATCATATGATCCAGTCATACCACTCATGAGTGTATGCCCAAAGAAATTTAAGTCAACATACTTGAGAGATACCTGTATACCTGAGTTTATCACAGAAAAATTCATTATAACCAAATTATGGAATCAGCCTGGGTTCTATCAATGGATGCATGGAAAAAGAAAATGTGCTATATATACACAATGGAATAATATTTAGTCATAAAGAAGAGCAAAAGGATGTAATTGCAGGAAAATGGACAGAACTGGAGACCTTCATGTTAAACAAAATAATGCAGACTCAGAAAGACAAGCATCACATATTTTCCCTCATACATGGAATCCAGGGGAGAGAAAAAGATGATGATGGCAGGAGGGAGAAGATTAGAAAAGAAGATGGGGCTCAGGGGAGGGGGAGAAGGAAGGGTAAAGGAGGGTGATGGAAGGGAATGGATATGATCAGAGTATGTTATGTGCATGTATGAGTATGCCACAAAGAAACCTATTATTCTGTATAATGAAAATGCACTAATAAAAAGTATAGTAAAATATTTTCTAGTCTCAATAGAGAGCCTGGGGGAGAATCCAACTGTGCTTCTGTCAGTGAGTATATAAAATTCTTATTTTCATATATTTTTACAAAAATACTTAGAGAACACATTAAGATGAAAAAATATGATTCAACCAAGGAAATTAAAAAGAACAAAAGCCAACAGACTGAAAGTAGGCAAGGAGACCTGTTAAGGCCTATTGCCACAATCAAAACAAGAGATAATGGCAGTTTGAGCCAAGTTGGCAGCATGGAGGTAACAAGAAGAGCTTGAATTCTGTATGTATTTTGAAGCTACAATCAACAGAATTTCGTAATTAATTATATATGAGCTAAGAGGGAGAAAGAGTAGTCAGTGATGCGCCAGGGTTTTTAGTTTGAGCAGCAAAGGATGGAATCTACCCTTAACTGAGTTGGAGCAGACAATGGGGGGAACAATTTTTATTTGGCGGGGGATTGGTTATTAGGATACAAGGAGCACAATTGGAACAGTGGCATTTTAAGCCTATCCATGGACTTACCACCCATTCCTTTCTCATTTCTGGCCCTTGAGTTTCCAGCTATGACAATCTACTGATGAATGGGTGGCATTGGAGGCAAATATCAAAATGGGCAGGAGAAATGAAGGAGGCTGGCCACCAGCTTTTGTGTAAGAGATTTAACTGTCTTTGCTTACTATGTGGTATTTGTTGCTGAATTGCAGAATGTGTTTTTACTCATAAAGACTTTGAAATGACTATGATTCATCTATCTATCTATCTATCTATCTATCTATCTATCTATCTATCTAATACCAAGTCTTTCATGACAGCCTATTTCTATGCCAGAAATTGGGGTTATTAGGGGAGTATAAGATTTGGTTCTTTGGTTCTTGCCCTAAAGAAGCTCACAAACTGTAGGGCAGAAACACATAAAACAAGGATGAGAAGTGTTATAACAGGAGGGTGGTCCCAAATTAGGAGACTGAAGAAGAGGAGTGATGAATTGTCAGGTGAGCTGGGCTGTGTTTATCATTTGCATGCTAATTCTGCGTTTCCATTTGATTGCTATTCTTATTTTCCTTTATGAATCAGAGGTTTAACTACTAAGAGATTGCAGGGTTATGTATCATAAGACTCTCCTTTGTCTGAGCTGAATTTCCTTCAGGACTTGCAAAATCTTGGGTCATGAGATTCCAACCTAAGATTAAAAAAAAAAGTCCAAAGTTTCTGTTCCTCGTTTATAATTCTCCTAAACACGATTATCTAACTTCTTCTCTCAGTGCTGTGACAAAGCAAAGTTTTTTTTTTTTTTTTTCAAAAAGGGTACCTATGTGCAAATTGAATGTGATTTTTATGTTTTTAGTAACCAGATGCCTTAGAAGGAGCAAGACAGCAATATTCAACAGTGAATGTTCAAGGAAAATTCTCAACAGTGGTGAAGAGTTGAAGACTTCTGTGCATGGTGCACTTTTATTGTCCATCCTTTGAAAGGATTCTAGAGCACCATCCTTCCTTCTATGGAAGACACACTGGTTCCATAGACATGTTTTTGGTGTAGACTAGAGATCCAACCAGGTTCAGTACACTTGACTTTTAGTTACGGTAGGGTTGTTACAATCTTCTCAGATTTTGTAGTAAGATAATACTTGAAAGAGACAATCTGTCTTTCTACCTTTAAATTTATGCAGGTATAAGTAATAGTTGCTTTAGATTTGCAAAGGACAGATTTTACCATTGTCTACTGAGTCTAAGGTTGTCTCATTTTTGGGTTAATGTCTTTTCAGAGTCCTTTGATTTCTGAAAAATATAGTCAGAAGGCAGGGAAAAGAAGAAAAAATATGGGGAAAATTTAGTTATATTTGATAGCTTATTTGTGTAACAACTGAGTTGGAAATGCCCAGTACGTAAGAGAGTCATTTAACATGGTTGATTTATAAGGGCCAAATATTAAGTTTTTCTGTGGGGCAGGTTTAGAGGAGACTTCACCCCACTGAGTTTGTGTTTGGGGAAGTGTGATTTTGCTTCAGTGCTCCACCACCCTTATGGAGCCCACACCCCTACAGCTACCAAGAATTATAGAAGTAGTGGCTTAATGTTTTTCCTATCCAAAGTTCTCCTCCCACCACCTAGCCATCTGGAACTAACCTATGATTTCTTCTCTATTATATACTCAAATCTACCTACAGTCACCTAAGCAATATTTATTTTTTTTATTATGTCTAATGAAATAATTCTGCATTGGCAAAAAATAGTTTTTCCAAATGCTGAAGAAGGCAAAGTCTAGATGAAAAAAATAGGTATTTAAAAATGTATTGACATTATTTCTTTAATTCTGATTGCCATGAGCTTAGGGTAAATTGTAAACTTAACCAAATCATCTTAACCACTGTACTAGATTTTCAAAAAACTTAATTAAAAATTTTCAATTGTTTAATTTTCAATTTTTGATATATTCAGCTTAGTTCAATAAACAATTATTAAACCTTAATAGGGAGCAGACATGGGCTGCAGTTGTAGCTCAGTGGTAGAGCACTTGCCTCACATGTGTGAGGTCCTGGGTTCGATCCTCAGCACCACATAAAAATAAATAAATAAAAATAAAGATATTGTGTCCATCTACAACTAAAAAATTATTTTAAAAATATGGACCAGACATGATACTGGATGATGGATAACAAACATGACTCAGACATGGCACTTACCCTTCAGTGGCTCATGCTGTGGAGGAGAACATTCCTATGTAATATAAATAGCCTTATAAGTTACCATAAGTTGGGCATCTGTTACGTGCCAGGTATTCTTCTTGAGGTATTTTGAACATTTAATCCTCAATGCCAGGCTTGTATTATTTTTCACATTTAACAAATGAGAAAAAGAAGGTTCATGGAAATCTAGTCACCTGCTCAAGGTAAAAGACAGTAAGTGGTAAGTTAGGTACTAATAATTGGATGATCATTTTCCATGGCTTGTACTCTTATGAACACCATTTTCTAGCATGTGCACACATACACACACACGCACACACATACACACCCATGTTGATAGAGCAGTGGGAAATGAGTTGATGTACTTTTTGTGTCTTTTTGGGTACCATTAATTAAAAAAACAACTTATATAGAATATTCTTACTGTATTTAAAAAACATTTTTTTAACAGGAAAAAGAATCAATTAATTTGAGTTGCTGTGTTTTCTAGAAAAACCCAGATGGGAGGGTAAAATTATACTGTATAATTTTAGTAAGCTTACAAAATTTACAAAATAACATTGTCTTCTCCAGGGTAGTTGAGTTGGGAAGACCAGATTTCATCCAGTGATATTTACCACTGTTCAAATGTTATTGCATCTCTATTTTTTGAAAAAAAAAAAAAAAATTGGATATTTTTTATTCTTCACAGAGCTAGTTATATTATTTGATAGTTGAACTTTTTATGTAATAGAATTCTAGATTAATTTATCAGTAGGCTAGGCTCTTGAGAAACTCTGGATGTTTACAAAGTCAAGTGCTCTTTCTAAAGAGGACAAGTTGCTTCATTTGACATTTAAAACAATATGATGGAAGCTATGATGGCAATTCCACAAAAACTCTCTTGAATAATCAATAGAATCAATGGACTGTTTTGCAAAGTCACTATTTGGAAGTGGACTGTTCTTGCTTGTTGGTTTGTGTTCTTACATTTTTAATGAATGATTGCTTTATATCTACATGTCATCTAGGCAGATTCACTTTAGTGAAGTCAACTTAAAGAGATGTAGCATGTGATGTGTGTTTGTGTCTCTTTTAGCTTTCCTCTCCTCATCCTTGTCCATGAAGAACAGAACAGCTAGTTTAGGCAAAACCTTCCAGGAGTTCAGCATTCATTTGAAAAAAGAAAGATGGAGAGAGAGAGAGGGAGAGAGAGAGAGAGAGAGAGAGAGAGAGAGAGAGAAGAGAAATCATTGAAATGGGGAAGTGATTCCTCCAATTATCAGAAACAGGAGCAAAGTAACAATGCCTGAAATTCACCTCCCCAAGGGGAATGAATCATCAAAATAACCGGTGGAAAACAAGGTTGTGCAACCTTGACCAGCGTGTGTCACCGGCTGGTGGAATTTTTAGAAAGGCAGCAGTTTGGGTTCATCACTGTGGTTCGTGATTGCACACACCTGTTTGGGGCATGGATTTTGCAACCCCCCAAAAAGGGGAAACTGAACTCGCTGCTCCTCCTGAGCTGTGCAAAAAAGCAGAAAACCACAGCTGCTGGAGCAGTTAACAGATATCAGTAAAATACCCATGTTACATAATTAAGGATAACGTTCTTGAAGCATATGGGCCGGAGGTATTATACTCTCATTAAAACTTTAGGTAGCGAACAATTTAGCATATTCTCACACAGTTCTAAGGTTGAATTCTATAATAAATGTTTGTAATTAGGTATGCTCTAAACAGTTTATTAAATAATGCATGAAGAAAATGGTTGATGAGTTATAGACAGTTCTGAGGGTTGTGTACAAGTGACATAGAGGCATTGAGATGAGACATAAAAGATTTCTCATTGACGTGGTAACTAGTCACTTTGGGCAGCTTAAGTAAGACTGGAAGAGGTTTCATTTGTCAGCCTTGCTTGTCTGTAATCTTAAAGAAATAGGAATCGATGACTGGATTTTTCCCTTTTTAAGAAAGTACATTATATGTAGCAATCTCCTTTGAACTACTGGTCCTGAAGAGGAAGAAGTGTTTTTGACCAGAACAACACAAAAATCTCATACACTTTATTGTGGCAGGAAAGATCATCTTGACAGGGAGTAATAGGAATGGGTATAGCCAAACATGGACTAAATCAATAATTTAAAATTACACCTTGGCCAAGAGGTGCTATTATTTATAGGTCAGAGAGGAATAAGGAAGAGGTCTCTCTTGAGAATCAGTAAGGCAGGTGTTTGCTCCCTGGGGAAGTGGTAGGAAACATGCCCCAGAGATGACATCAGATGCAGGAAAGAACTTATTTCAGTTCTGCATCATTGCTTGATATTCAAGCCAGGTGTACCATTCCTACCTGAGTGGAAGAGAATGTTATCTATGGAAAATGAGTTTGGATGATCTTGGGATGTCTCTAAGGGAAGAATGGCCACTTTCTTAAGCCATTAAGGTCATCTAGATATTTTGTTTCCCAATACACACAGACAAGAAAGCTGTTAACAGAACAAATATGATATTTGGAATGTCTTCTAGAACATACTTGGTAGAACTGGCAAGTTAATGTAGCTTTTACTGATTTGTCTGCTTAGTAGGTAAATAGGGCTGCCAGTCTGGCAGTTAGCATTGGCAATAAATCACCACTAGACATTTTATTTAAAAATTGGCCCTAGTTTGAGGGAGGTAAGGGTTTGTCAATTGGTTTTTATTTTGAAGCCAGGCACAATCATAACATACACAGGCCACCTGGAAACTTCAGCCCACATGGAGAAGCATGGCTCAGGTCTGGGTGATGTTTTTGCCTGCTTGAAGAATGCAAGGTAAATAAGTTTTGAAGTGTCCCTGATCAGAAAGACCCTGATAGACTGGTACATCCTGGAGACATCCCTATTGGAAGCCAGCGTATTCGTGGAATAGTGATATAGGAAGGCTATCATAGATATGATATAGGAGAGAAAATTTTGGTGGTTTTTGCTTTATTGGGCTGGAGGACTATCCACAAAGTGTGTTCAGAACATAGGGCAACCATTGTGGTCTTTCTTTGAAAATCAGTGTAATGTATGAGGCTCTGGGATCAATCCCCAATGCATGTTTGTGCGTGTGTGCGCACACACACACAAACACACACGCATACACACACAAAAGAAGAAAAAGTTGACCTTGGATTCATAGCCACTCCAGTGAAAAGAGTTGAGAGGAATCCCCTCAGTTTCCTTTGTTTCCTGATTCCCCGAATATCTTTCAAAGCTTCAAATATCCCTGAACAAACTTTTTTTTTTTCCATTTTGAAAATGAGTTGTTTTGTCAAGAAAATTACATTGCAAATACATTGATCTGTCAAGTCACCAGACTTTTTGTCTCTCTTTATATATTATATTTATAAATCTTAATTGTACTTCATATTGCCATTATGCAAACTATTAGAAAGGATCCAGTTAAGATAGTTTTATTGTCTTAATCGGGCCTTCATGAATGATTAAATTTGTTCACCTTTTGAAATATTCAATTGCTCTTGTTGCTATAAATATCTGAATTGCATTTGACTTGTCCTTCAGTGATTTTCTCCCTTTTCTTGGACTTTATATATATAGTTTTAATGACACTGTCTACCAAAAGAGTAGAAATAATACACACCCTGGTTTCTGCTTGGTAAAGTCATTCGTAGTGATATAAATGTCAAGAGCAAACAAGGAAACCATCCCAATGATTGCTGAAGCACTTGGCAGTTTTCCTGGTATTTAGGACATGGATGTATTTAAAGATATACTACATTAACTACTCATGAAGACTTGAAGCATTAAACATCTGACCTGATAGAATTTTTCTGTGTTTTAAGATATGTAATATAAGATCCTTTATCAAATATTTTTTAAAAGTTCTGTTTTGAATCTGCACCACAATATTGCCTGTTGGTATGTGACAGCATTCCTAAGATAATACAACAAAAGCAAAAAAACAAACAAACAAACAAATCAACAAACCAAAAGTACCCCAACATCCCCAAAGCATTCCCCAAAAGTGAATCCCACAATTCTGCTAGCTTGAGCATATCCAATATTTGCACTAAATGTTATGTTGGCAAACCCGTACTCAGAAAGATCAAGATGCAGTGTATTCGAGACTAAGATGAAATAAAGTGTTGAAATATATTGGGTAGACTCCAAAACGATGCAGGTAATTAGCAGGTGTTTATATTTTTTTCATTTTGATTCACCCACAGGTACTGTTTTGGAAACAGTAACATAAAGATTTTCATCTTGGCATGTGTCTCTAACATTTGTTTGCATTTAATATACACATTAATTTGGATTGAAATTTTCTGGTTTGGATTTTTCATACTTGATGGCCTTCAGTGCTAGTATGTTTTTTTCAATTAACTTGTTAATTTCAAAATGTTAAGATCCTAGTATGTTCATTTATTTTTTCCTCCTATTTCAGAGCTGGTATGGGACATAAAGTGTGTGTGTGTGTGTGTGTGTGTGTGTGTGTGAAGAAAAGTGGTTACTTCAGCTTGTGGATTCATAATTCTGATCTTGTTTTCAAAATTTTTTTAAAAAAATCCCTTCCTTTTTTTTATCCTGAAGTTTTGAAGTGGATAACATAGTTTGTTTAAGTGAAAATTAATGAGATATAAGTTATGTTGGGCATAAATATGATTCAAGGGAGAAGAATATATTTTTGTGACTTTTCTAAGAAACAAAATGTTAATGTTTCGCATCATTAATGTTCATTGAGTTCTTTAAACACAAAAGGGCACATCCATGCACATACATTCTTGCACTTGCTCGCTCGCTAACTAAAGCAAAAATAGTCTCTGAGGGAAATAACTGCAAGGCTGGTGCCAACTTCCCCAACATACCCAAGAATGTCTTTATTTAGAACCTCCCATGTGCTATTTTTTTAAATCTCTGGAATCTCAGGGATTTTCCCATCCCTCTACATGCTTGAGACGTTTCAGAGCATGGTAACCCCCTGATGGAATCCTTTAACTCTTCTGTTTTATTTTTAAGATGTGGGCAGTATTAGTACACAGGGAACAGACTGTTCCTATGCAAAGGAGGGTGAGGTTCCCAGTGTGCATCGCGATAAACTCTGAAGACCATTGCTGGTAAAGAAGTCAACTCCATGAGCCACCAAAGCCTTCTTTAAGGGGCCTTTGAGAATCAGAAGATTTAAATTGGGATTTTAAATTGAGAGCTTTATGAGAAGGTGGGAAGAGCCCTATAATGCCAGCGCTGATAATACACACTTAGTGTAACTCTTGATTGTTCATAGGTACTCTTTGCTTAAAAACCCTAAATAAGATAAATGCTTAATTCTTTTCCTTTAAATTTTAATAGATACACTGGGCTTAAATTTTGGTGATGCATTTGCTTTCCACACAAGTAAAGACAATTTGGTTCTTTTGGGGCTAGACTCTGTTCATCTCTAAAGTGATTATCCTAGGATTGTCCATTTGCATCGTATGTGTGGAAGTATTAATACATATTCAAAAATTATATCATATTTACATATTGAGCTTGTGTATAAACACACTACTGCCTTTGCAATAAAGCACAATGTGCAATTGCAGAAAACTCCTTTTCATTTATGAACGTCTGAGTCTGAGATTCACACAAACCACACTTTTGTTTGACTCCAAAATGTGGGTGCCAAATGAATCTCCTGCACTAGGCTTATGAACACTACTGCAACTGTGCAGCCACTATTTCTCTACTGGGAGAATTGTTTCAGCAGATAAACCATCTGGCTTGAAACACAGCCCTCTTTGAAAATATTCCCCATTATGTTAGCTCTGAAACAATGTGTACAACTATGCTCCAGTGGGGGACATGGTTAACAGAAATTCAATGTCAAACAATATCTGCTCTGTAATCTTCTGCAAAATCTAAAAAGAGAGGTAATCAAAATGCAAAATTTTAATTTTTAAAGAGTCATTGTGACCATGGCATAAGATGAAGAAAATTCAGGAATATATTTAATAAGGAACTATAATAAGAGAATGTTTAATAATAGCGAAATTTTTCTTTAGGGATCACCCATGGAAAATGAATATCCTTTTGTTATAAGTATCAGAAGGATAGTGCATTAATGTTTTGTGTTTACTAATTTCCTTTTTACTAAGTGTTTCCAAGTATGGATTGATTATGTATGATTGGATAATTGTTGGAAGTCTGTATTTATAGTTAGAGATTCTGAAGTGAACTTACGTGACTCAGGGAGATTTATAAGGCAAGAAAACAATAGTAAAACTGAAACAAATATCAGGTAGAAAAAATTAGCATGTTGTGGGAACAGATGATATCAATAACCAGGTAGAGGAAACTTGATAGAACAAGTTTTAAGAATCCAAACCATCATAATGTTACTGTTATGGAAGAAAACTAAAAGGGAAAAGGAATTTTTAAGAAATATATATTATCTAGATTTACAACTATTTAGAGTTACATTAAAAGAGAAGTTTGAGTGCAGTTATAAGAAAGTTATTTTAAAAAGTGAGCATATTTTTGTCAATCAACCCAGAATAATCGATGGGGGGGGGGGGCATAGGTTTGGGTCATTGATTAGGGTGACTATAGGAGCATCAGCATATTATTGAAATAAAGTAAAACCTGGGAATTACCTGGTAAATCCTGGGAATTACCACAAAGCATGTAGAATGAGAAAAATATTAGGAAACAGAGTTACTTGATCAATTGGTGAGAAAGATGCCACAAGAGGATAATTTCCATGAGCCCAAAAGAACATGGCACATGAATAGGATACACTGATTACTTATTCACAGAGCTGCCTTGTACATTAAAGATTCTCATTGTTTGTTTTGTTTTAATTTTTACTAAATTGGATTTAGTCCTGGTCACTTGTTCTTTCTGGGTTCTTCCTTCCGAACTCTGGCATTAGCTACACAAGCTTATGTCTGTCAACAAATGTCTCAAATATATACCTACAAGGAGCCATCCTGTTTACTTTTTTAAATAGTATTTTTCCAGATGCAAGAAATAAAGTCCTCAGAATTGAATCACTTTTTCTTCAATTTTATAATTTTATTTTATTGGATAATGAAGTACTGGCATTAGTCAAAGTTTTCATTCCACATGCTGTAATTTCTAAGTAATGGGATTCCTGAGTAATGGTTTTCAACAGGAAGGCTGCTAAGAAACACAGTTGTCCAAAGAACCCAGGAGGACCCAGGAGGACTAACCTACAAGGCATTGTAAATACAGGTAGGAAACAGAGGTCTGTCCTTAGGTGGGAAGACGGTTTTTTGAGGGTTATGACAGCAAATGGGGAGGGGCACCTGGCCCTCATGATTAAGTGGTATATAGTTAATGATTAGAATACATATTAATCTCAATTATTTATTTTTAAATAATTTAAAAATTATTTCTTACCATTATCTTTGAAAAACCTACCACTGCACACCAATATTGGTGCCAATATCAGCATGGAGAGAAATTTGGTCAGGTGTGATTGTACCACTGCTTCCTTATACCTAGATTCACTCTATGTACTGGGGATATATGATAACAATCCTAGAAACTCTGGGATTTTTCTCAGTGTATTCATAGCCATTAGCTGGAACAGACACTCTATTAAGTTATATTGTGTCTATGTTTATGACTAGGAAGTGAACTCTGGAGTATGTCTCTAGCAGGAAAAGAACAATCAGCAAATTAATGTATTGGACTTCTATGAAGTCTTCTTTGGTAAAGGTTAATTATCACTCCAATATTGTAAGGTCTGCTGCCACTTAACACGTGAGCTAGTGTTTGCATGCCCCAATTTTTTTTTTTTTTTTTTTTTCCCTCACCAGTGAGTGAGATGCACTGCCATGTGGTAAGGACAAATCTCACTGAGAGGAAATTGAGGCATTGTTAGAAGTTAACCAGCTATTTGATTTTTTTAAACCTTCTATTACCCCTGAAATTTTATAGATTATCTGGTGTGTGTGTGTGTGTGTGTGTGTGTGTGTGTGTGTGTAGGCTCTGTTAAGTTTTAAAGTTTCACTAGAAACATTTAGATATAGGATGAACCTTTAATTTTTAAAAGATAAAATCCAAGCAATTTTCATCGTAAAACAGAGAGAATGTGACTTGTCTGGAGGGTGATCTGAATTTGATGAGGGGAATATTTGATGCTATATTCATAAAATTGAACTTCTGTATGTGTTTGGTTAATATTTTAAGTGCATAATTTTTAGAACTGAAAAGATAGTTATGTCCCTGACCACAGTTTCCGAATGAATTCTGAGGAAATCTAAGGAGTTCTTGTGTCTGTAGGGCTGGGTCTGGAAACAGCTGTGAATGATTTACTTCTTTGCTGCTTTGTGTACTTCTTCAGGTAAACCGTGTCTCCTGACCCATCTAAACTTGACAAAGAAATGTCAGTGCAGCAGATCCAGGTAGGTTCCCTCCCTGTCTTAGATAAAAGGACACGAAACCCAGTAATCCAAAACAGACTTTATAACCTGATGGTCATCACTGTTTATCCAAGTAAATTAAGCATTAGTTGAAGTTTAAAAAAAGCAAGAAATGAAAACCAGCTCCAGTAACTGCATTGAGGTGTCAGTATTGAGGGCAGGTAAGGTAGATTAATAACAGGCCACTCCTAAGAAGGTTTAGGCTCTTACTGTCAGAGGGTAATAATTAATGATCAAGTGTTAATGGAGATACTGGGCTGTTGATGTCATTAATTCAGCTCAGTGGAGCCAGTTCTGCCCAGGACCTGCCACAGCTGTCACTGCATTTGCTTAATTATTCCAGTGCCTTCGGGCTCTTTTTCTTTCATTTTTTTTTTTTCCCCTTTACTCTTTTTCCCCTTACTAACTATAGGACATTATGTTTTCACTGACACAGAATTATGAAAAGTGTCCTGCTCTCTGGGCAGTGCCAGGCCTAAAATACGTGAAAACCCAAAGGCAGCAAAGGAGACCATAACTTTTTACTTAGATGAAAAGATGGAAACTGCTGAAGAAAGGCCATCTCTAAATAGCCTGATTGTGCTGATATAATTTTTGGGGTTCTTTAAGGATTTAGATGTCAAAAGTGAACTCTGAGCTGTGTTAAATGTCAAAGTGCTCACCCTCTCCCACAGTCAAACAAAGAGAATATAGAAAAAGTGGCGCGAGAGTGTTGGTAGAACATAAGGCCGTACAATGATTCGGCCAAGTGGGAACCAGAAAACGGGCTTTGCTGGGCAAATTGAGGCAAGGAGAACACGTGAGGGAAAGGCAACTGCTACTAACATTCATCTGTGGGAGTGTGTGCATCTGCAGGCCAGTCGTACCTCGAGATCTTCTTCCTTTTCTCTGGCTTTGTGTCTCTTGTCCACTGCCTTGCTTAGAGTTTCAGGAAAGCCAAGTTTTCTCAAAACCTTTTGGATCTTTCTCCCCTGGCCTGGCCTAATAACCACCACATTTCTTACTTTCCTGTTTCCCTAATTGGAACAGGGTGTTTATTCTGTTTTTTCAAGATCCCACCTTTCAAATTGTGTAATTTAAAAAACTTGTTCCTCGGTTTTTAGGTATATATTTCTAGTTCTGATGAGTCAAACTAGTCCAATGTGTCTTGAGCTTCCAGACGGAATGCTGCTTGACTCCCTTCCAAACTGAAGTGCTTAAAAAAATGTGAGGCACTACAACAATTTTAAATCTCTCTCTACGCTGCACATGGTGATTTAAAATAATTGAAGCTCTTCAAATTTTTATATGCTCTCAAATTTGGAAGTGATCAGTTCTGAGCATGTGCAGGACACAATGATTTAAAGTTATTAGAGTCCTTCCAATTTATCGTTAAGTGTTTCAGCTTGGGAGTGACAAGGAAACCTGGACTTTGGCAGTTAAAAGTGATTTAAAATTGTCATTACACTCAGATGTTATGCAGGTGATCAGAAATCTGGACACTTGTGTACATTTTTAAAATCACTGTTAACATAATTCATTTTTTAGATCCAAAAGATATTATTAGCCCACCAAAAGAAGCATTTAAATAAGCCACTTAAAATGCACCATAACCCAATTTTACTTCTACTGCCATGGTCTCCATTGATGACCTGAATGTGATCACGATTTTAAAGCCAAATGTTCAGATTTGGCAAGGAAGAGAACTGTTGTCTTTTAGGCCAAGCATGAAAAAATAAGTATTCAGTAAAAACACCTGATGCGCTCTGGAGCTATCATGTAGTCTATCCTCATGAATTATGCTGGTTTTTGCTTTAAATAACAAGGGAATTTTTGAACTATGCATAGATGATCCCTTTTCATACATGGTTAAATTTATTTTTTTATTTAAACATTTCAAATAAAGTTCTTTTATTCAAGATTATGTAACTTAAAATTTCATATTATGTCATCTCCTCGATGGCATATGTGTCTTCATTTCTGAAGCCCTTCATTGCTTTGGTGGAAACTGAACCAAATGTGAAGGTACCTATTTATGAAACACACAAGATGGAATCTTCAGATGATTCCCTCCCTCGGTCACTTGACGGTCACTTAACATTCCTCAGACTTCTTACCAAAGGATATCCTCTGAATGGGACCATTAGGTTTTTGCTGAGTGCCCTGATGTCAAGATTCTAACATGGAAGTTAGATTTATGTTTCAAAACTTAATATTATATAAGAAGAAACTCAGTCATTAAGAAGTCAGCTAAAATTCTTAACATGTTTTATTTGTACCTTTGAAAGCCACATGGATGCTCTTTTACTTGATTTAAATGAAAATGACAAAGGTGAAATTCCAGCATATTTCTCAGCCACTTCCCTTCCTTAGTAAATGTTTTCATTTTGATAAAAATTAGGATAAGTTGATTATGGGTTTGATTTTTTTTTTTTTTTAACCCAAACCTGGAGTTGGAGTTTAAAATATTTTTGGCACAGGAAAACCATCTGATCTTATAAACTAGCTTTATAAATCTCTGTATTTTTATTAGAGCAGAAATTGAACAGGATTAGAAATAGAAAGTGCTAATAATAGAAAATATGTTGTATTTGGGATTTCTGTGACCCTAGGGATTTAGAGCCCCAAACTATGAAAAGTCACACATTTGGTATAGTAGTCAACCTTTGTCCTCAGATATATTATGAGTTTTTAAGTTTCAAAAATTTTCTTATGTTTATATATTTTTAGTCTCCACAATTACTTTGCTATTTTGTGTTGAATTTTGACAGGTATAAAAAAGCTAAGACAGTGTGTTCAGTTATTTGTGGCTGTGCTAAATTAAGAACATGGCAGCATGCCGGGCGCGGTGGCGCACGCCTGTAATCCCAGCACTTTGGGAGGCTGAGGCAGGAGGATCGCGAGTTCAAAGCCAGCCTCAGCAATGGCGAGGCACTTAGTAACTCAGTGAGACCCTGTCTCTAAATAAAAATACAAAAAAAGGGCTGGGGATGTGACCCAGTGGTCGAGTGCCCCTGAGTTCAATCCCCAGTACCAAAAAAAAAAAAAAAAAAAAAAAAAAAAAAACATGGCAGCAGACTAGGTTATGCTATTAAATAATTTAATTAAGCCTTATTTAGGTCACAGGTAGAATCAGTACAGTCTTTGGTGAACCCATAAGAATGCCTGGAAATTATCTTATCCCTAAGCCTGGTTATACCAAAATAAAGTCCTTGCTTTCAGTTATATCAGTTTTGGGGTACTCAGGTACTAGAAAGATTATCTGGGAAGACTAAGTTACTGTTTGTGCTTAAATTCTAAATTTTCCCATCATGTTACCTGAGTAAACCAATTCAAATAAATGTCTGATATGTATTGATGCATCCCTAATGAAAGAAGTCCATTTTTCCATATTTCAGTATTAACAGTAAGAATAGCTGTTTTTTTTTTTTTTTCCAGAAAAGACATGGTCATTGCATAAGATTTAAACAATGAAACACAGTATACATAACTCTTGGCCTTAAGAGTTGTGGACAGATTAGAACTCACTGTCCTTTTCAATTGCTTTTTATTTCAGTTGCTTTTGAGAAAGATCAGTTTTCTAAATTCTCTTTTATCACATAAAAAATAAACCCAGGAGGTGTAAAATAGGGATAATAAAAATAAATTTAACATAAAAACTTAAAGGATGATACAGATTATGTGTGTTTGCTCTATAGTGTAAAATTACTTTGAAAGAAATTCTACAGGGAATCATCAATAGATTTGACTTCATAGAAGTGAAAAATGAAAGCTATTTCTGTTTATCAAAAACACCATAATGAAATATATGGAACAAATAAGGAATATTGCTAAAGATATCACTGATGAGTTAATATCTATAATATGGAAGGGTTTTATCCAAGTTTCTATTAAAACTAACACCTCAGCTGATGATGAGGAAAGAGTAAAATGTAGACAGTGAAAGTAAAGATGGGCAAATTTATGAAAAGAAGATAAAATGAAATGCTGTATTTAATACATTATAAAATAAAAGGTTCAGATTAATGTAAGATAAAATTCTTTCATTACAAACTTCAAATATCCTAAAAAGCATAGTAACTCATTCAATACCTGTTTCTGAGTGACAGCAGGATACTCTACTAAGTCCTGGGGTTATGGCCATGGAAAAGATATCAGGGCCATGGCCTTGGAGAGATTTGCAGTCTTGAGTTACAGAAAATTAACAGGCCAACAGGGGATAGTGGATGATCATGCTTTATTAACCAAAGAGTAAGGCAGTGGACTATCACCTCATCAAGATCTGGGAACCAGGTAAGGCCTCTGGAGGGAACTGAGATTTGAGCCCCTAAATCTGACATCATTCTTGTCTCTGCTTTTTCTCACAGCCTTCATGCAAATTTAATTATTTTGAAGATATAGGCCTTTCATCTCTACCTGAGAATTGAACCACTTTTTTTTCAATTTCCATTTCTATTACTTTGCACCAAAATTCCACCACCCCTCTCCTGGAATGCTATACCAGCACCCAAATTGCTCTCCCTGCCTTCTCTCTTCCACACTATGTTCTGTTTTTCTACATTGCAGCTAGGTATTTATTACCCATGTCTTCTCATGACCACATAGAGCTTCAAAACAAGACACAAAGCTTTCTATGACCTTTCAAATCCTATACGATTATTCCCAGCCTGCTGCATGATCTTAACTATTCTTTCTCTCATGTCTTTAACTTTAGCCTTTCCATCCTTCTTCTCTTCCCCAACACTCTGTGTGCTATCATGAGTTTGTCTTGTGTTCTCTACATGAGAAATAGTTTTCTCTCGAATACATGTATGACTTTGCTTCCTCACATCATTTATATTTCTGTCTAAATATCACATCAAAAAAGCCTTTTCTTGATATTCTACTTAAATCAGAGACTCTGTCTTGCTTTTTGCCTTTGCCTTACATAATTTCTCTTCATATTCTTTGTTACCTGTTTATAAATTTACTGCACATTGTTTCTAATATAAAACTATGGAGATCAGGTACTATGTTGTCAGGGTTCAACCAAAGAAACAGAATCAGCAGGAGATCTATCTATCTATCTATCTATCTATCTATCTATCTATCCATCTATGATATGTCATCTTTCATCTTTTGGAATTGCCTTTCATGATGAAGAAGCTGGTCAAGCAAGTCTGAAACCCAAAGGACAAGTCTTCAGGAAGGGAAGATCATGGTCAGGATGAAATTCAGAGGCATAGGCTTCAGCTGCTATCCATAGGCAGAATGTCTTCCTTTCCAGGAAAGATGAGCCTCATTTTAAAGGTTTTCCAATTAATTGAAACAACCCTGCAGATTATGCAGGACAATTTCCCTCATCTAGGTTAACTGATTATAGATTTTACTTATGTCTGTAAATTCCCTTTATATTAACACCTAAATTAATGTTTGGTTAAATAACTGGAAGCTTTCCCAGTCAAACTGATATATCAGAAAAGTTGTCACAATGGAAAAGTCTTTTGGGGACTGTATGGAGCCCCAGACACTAGGGAATTTACCCTCATTCAGAAGCACTTCTGTATAGGTATCTGCTGCATGCTCATAAGAAAAATTGAGGGAATAGAAGAGAAAAGGAGAGGCTCCATCTATATTTCAGGTGTGAAGGAGGTGACTGGCTTCTCTGGCAGCTGGGTTTGGAGACACAAAGCTGTTTCCTGGACCCTTTTCTCCTACAAAAATCTACAAAGAAAATGACAGTAAATCCTCTCTTTTAGTTTTAAGAATTTCTCTCATGGAGAAATAGAAGTAAATTTTCTGTGCTTTTGGGAGAAAGGAAGGAGGAAGGAGGAAGGAAACCAGAAAAAAATCCATTGCTGTAGGAGAAAAGATAGAAACAATGATAACAAAAAACACACTCTTCTCTGGGGGAGCAGCAGGAACCCATCATGGGCTCAGAATCTTGTATATATAAAATGTAGGGATCTGCTACTTCTTGGGGGAGAGTTGGACAATCCCATTTCAACTACAGGTACAAGGAAGAGTTTAGTTGACATGAGTAGGAAGGGCAAGAATGCTGAGAAAGCCCAGTATGAAGGATCTGCCTAAAAATGAAGCTGGACTAGGAAAAAGAGAGAACTTCCCTGCCACCAGATCAGAGCCAGATGCTGAAAACAAGCAATGGCAACCTACTACCAAGGGCTGGAAGTAGGAGGGCATGGTGAGAGAGGCATAGCTGGCCTGGGCCTCCGTGCTAGGCTGAAAGCGGATGGGAGAACAGGAACACTGATAAAAACTCAATCCAAAGTGACAGCAGTGACATTCCTCTAGTGCTTGAGGAATGTGAAGACTGAAATGCACTGAAGTTAGGATTAGTTTACAACAATAAGTCCCAAGCTCAGTGCAATTTCTGACTAGATTGACTCAAACCCTCATACTAATCACTTTGTAGCAGAAAGGTGATGTCCATTTTCAGGCACAAACTCTCTTTTCCTGTCTCTACTATTCCTTCCCAAGCAATGTTAGTACATTCACTGAAGAAAATTACTGGAAAATCCTACCCATAGTCTGGTGATAGAGCAATCAAGAAAACCAGAATTAGGGATGACCCATATGTTTGAGCTATTATTAGAAAGGGATTTTAAATAAAGAAAATATGTTAGAAGACTAGTGGAAAATGTGAGCAGTGTACATGACATGAATAGTTAGAAAATTTAGTGGAGATATGGATACTATAAGGGGAAGTCAAATGGGAATGCTAAAAACAAATAGCAAACAAATCCCACCCAACAAGACACATGGCACATGTTATTAAAGATGAAGAATTCCTTTGGTGGATCCCACTGTATTACCCAGGCTGGTCTCAACTTGTGGGTTTGTGTTCTCCTGCCTTGGCCTCGCTGGAACTACTGGCATGTGTTACCATGGCTGGCTGCGGAATCATCTTTAGAATGGACACAGCTGAGGGAAGACATGCTGAGGTTGAAGAGAGGACAACAGAGATTATTTAAAGTAAAACAGAATAAAAAAGAATAAATAATGGACATAATTGAGTACCTAAATTATAAGCATAATTATAATCTTAAACAGACAATAGAGAGGTTATGGGGAAAGATATATATGTAAAAGATAATGACTAATAATTTAAAAAATTATAAAATATCAAAATAGAAATCCAAAAACTCAAAAAGTAGCAAGCAGAGTAAGTACAGAAATAATAAAATAAAATGAAACCACACCTAAACACATTATGGTAAAAATGCAGAAAAACAACAATGAAGAGATAATCTTATTTCTAGAGGAAAGAAATATGACACACAGAGAAACAGAGAGAAGAATTCCACCAGAATATTTGTCATAAAGCATGCAAAGTAAAAGCCAATGAATCAACATCTTTAGAGTAACAAAAAAGAATAAATAAATAAATTATCAACCCATGATTTTATACTCTATGAAAATATCTTTCAAATATAAAACTGAGATGAAACCATTTTCAGATAAGACAACTTTTACAGAAGTTTTTACCAATATCCCAACATTACAAGAAATGTAGAGGGAATTCTATAGAAATATAGCACCAAGTGAAAACTTGGATCTACACAAAAAATAAATGGCAAAAACTACCGTCAATGTAAAACATTTGAGAAATGTTTAGTAACCTTAGAAAGATAAGGCAGGGCAGTGGTGCACACCAGTAATCCAGGCAAATTGGGAGGCTGTGATAGGAGGATCACAAATTTGAGGCCAGCCTTAGAAATTTAGTAAAGCCCTAAGCAACTTAATGAGACCCTGTCTCAAAACAAAACAAAACAAAACAAAACAAAACAAAACAAAACAAAACAAAACAAAAAGATCTGGGGATGTGGTTCAATGGTTAAGAACCCCTGAGTTCAATCCCTAGTACCAAAATTGTAATAACAAAAACAACAATAACATTAATAACTTTAGAAGATAGCTGATTATCTACAGCAGTAGTGATAAAAATGTATGCATAAAACATTAAAAAATAAAATAACAAAAATAACATACGATGGGGGGGGGGGAGGATTTGGAAATATACTGCTCTAAATTGTTACCCTAAATTTGAAATGGTATAATGTTACTGAAAGGTAGATTGTGATAAGCTAAAAATTTGTATTGTAAATCTTATGACCATCCCTAAAATAGCAGTATAAAAAAATAAATCCAATAGTGGAAATTAAGTGCAATTATATTAAAAAAAAATGGTTAATCCAAAGAAAGCAGGAGAGAAAAAGGAAACAAAGAAGAATTTAATCAAACAAAACAGTACTGACAAGATGGTAGACTTTCAACTAATCATATCAATAATTACATTAAAAGAAAATCATCTAGCCAGGTGTGGTGGCACACACCTGTAATCCCAGCACTTGGAAAGCTGAGGCAGGAGGATCATGAGTTCAAAGCCAGCCTCAGCAATGAGGAGGCACTTAGCAACTCAGTGAGACCCTGTCTCTAATAAAATACAAAAAAGGGCTGGGGATGTGGCCCAGTGGTCGAGTGCCCCTGAGTTCAAAAGACAGATTATTAAAATAGCAAAACTAAACTATATATTTAAAATAAATCCACTTTGATTATAATGAAATAAATGGTTTAATAGTTATAGGATTGAAAAAGACAAACTGTAAAAAAAAAAAAAAAACTAATCAAAAGAAAGCTATAGTGGTTCAAAGTAGGGAATATTAATATTACCAGGGATAAAAGAGACATTGCATAATGGTGAATGGATCAATTCATCATGATGACATCACAATTCTAAATACATAATCACCTAAAAACAGAGTTTCCAAATGCAAGAAGCAAAAACTGGCAGACTTGAAAGGAAAAATAAAATAACTTCCAGTTCTTTTGGAGCTGTCAATACTCTTTCCTCAGTGACTGATTAGAAAAATAGGAAATCAGTAAGGAGATAGAAGACATCAATTACACTGTCAACAAACATGGCTTAGAAGACATTTTTGGACACTGTACCTGATAACAGCAGAAGGCATATTCTTCACAAGAGGATGAATAAGTCATATTTTGAACCATGAAACAACTTTAACCCATTTGAAAGAGTTGAAATTGCAGACTAGTTTATTTGACCATAATGGAATTACACTGAAAATCAGCAAGAAAATGACATGTAAGAAATTCCTCAAATGCTTGAAAATTAAACACTATGCTTCCACATAACTCATATGTCAAAGAGGAAGTTACAAAGGAAATTAGAAAATATTTTGAGTTGAATAAAAATGAAAAAAGAACATATAAAAACTATGGGACAGAGCCAAAGCAGTGATAAGAGGGAAATTTATAGCATTAAATGCTTGGAGTAGAAACCAAGAGAAGTTTCAAAACAGTAATAAAAGCTTCACCTAAAGAAACTTGGAAAATAAGAGCAAATAAAACCCAAAGTAAGCCAAGGAGAAGCAATAATGATGAAAAGAACCAAAAGAGAATAAGGAAAATCGATAACCCCCAAAGCTGGTTTTGTGAAAAGGTGAAAAAGTTTTCTTTATAGACCTCTAGGAAGACTTAATGAAACAGACTCTAATTATCAGTAACAGGAACCAGAGAACATCACAGATAATGCCCAACTTAAGACAGCAAGGGACAGTATAAATAAATACCTTTATGCCAATAAATTTGATAAATGAAGCAGAACTATTCTTTCATGACATAAAATACCAAAATTTACTCAAGAAAAAATAATAGCTTGGATATGTCTATAATTATTAGCAAGGAATTTAACTCATTGTTAAAAACTGCTTTTGATTCCTGATTATTTCATTGGTAAAAAGCCAAACATTTCAGGAAAATATAGTACTAATTGTACCCAAAATTGAAGAGGAAAGAAATTTCTTAACTCATTTCTTGAGACCCTTATTATCCTGAAAGTTATTTGAAAAAGTCATAACAGGAAAACAAAACTACGAAGTGCATCCTTTATCAACACAGGCACAGAAGTCCTGAGCTAAACTTGAAAATAAAATCTAGTCATATATAAAAGAATAATAAGTTGTGATCCAGTGAGTAGAAAGTTTATTTCAGCACTTGAAGAATCAATCAATTAAATTCATGATATCAACAGCCTGAAAAGTTGAAAAATGGTCTGATCTTTTTAATAGATGCAAAAACATATTTGGCTAAATTTAACATATATTCATAATAACACACTCAGGAAACTAGGAATGGAATTGAACTTCATTCATCTTTTTAAAGGCATCTATGAAAAAGTACAGTTCATATACTTTACAGTGAAGGACTGAACTCTTTACCTTTAAGATGAGGAATAAGTCAAGGATGGTTCTTTTCATCACTGCTATTCAACAAGTTACTGAAGTTCCTAGCCAATACAACAGGGACATAAAGAAATGAAAGGTGTACAGATCAAAGTAAAAGAAGTGAAACTATTTGTATTAAAAATCTTGTCTACACAGAAAACTCTAATTTATCCATAAAAACCAAACAAGAACTAATATGTGAGTTTAGCAAGGTATCAGGATAAAAAAAATCTTTTGAATTTCTAAATAACATCAGGGAAAAATCAGAATGTAAAATTTTTAAAAAATAACACCATTTGTAATAATGTTCACAAATGTGAACTTTTATGGATAAAACTAAACATGTTTCATTATTTGCATGCTATAAATTACGGCACAGTTTAAAGAAATCAAAGAAGATTGAAATAAAGGCAAGCTATACCATGTGTATAGATGGAAGATTTGGTATTTTTGAGATTGTTTTTCCTCCTTCCCTTTATATAGTGACAATGCAACCCCCATAAAAATCCTGACAAGGCTTTGTGTAAAGATCAACAGTTTGATTTAAAAATAGATTCATAGGGAGAGGTAAAAGACCTAGAACAGTCAAAGCAGTTTTCAAGAAGACAAAATAAATAACTCATACTTACTATTTTAGAATCTAACTGCAATACTACTGAAATTAACAGAGAAGATTTTGGTGAAAGATCAGATACACAACCAGGGAATATTGTGATGATTTCAGAAATAGACTCATAGGTATAGTCAGTCATTTTCAGATATAAGTGTAAGATAATGCAATGTAGAAAGGAGAGTTTTTTCAAAATATGATAATAGAATATCCCATAAGTGCTGAATAATAACATTGACCCATTCCTCATCTCATTTATAAAGGCTAACTAGAACTGTATGCTAGACTTAAAAGATCAATAGCAAACTACAACATTTGTACAAGAAAAATATAGTAAAATTTCTAGAAGAAAACATTGTTATTGTGGTCAAGGCAAATATTTCTTAGAAAAGAGACAAGAAGCAGAAATGATAAAAGAAAAAAAATAGATTTTATCAACGTTTTTAAAATTTCTGCTGTTTAAAAATTGATGTTAAGAAAATGAAAACAAAGATTTTCAAAACACATATTTGGTAATGGACATATATTCAGATATAATAAACATAACTCAGATATAATAAAAATTTTTAAATAAAGATAAAAACCATGCAAATGATTAGAAAATTTCATCAAAAAGAAGATACATATGGTAAATAAACATGAACATCATTATTAAACAAGTCAAATACAAATGAAACCATTATGAGAAACTACTGTATGCCTATTAGAAAGGTAAAACTTTAAATTTTTATTTATTTATTTGTTAAGTATGATAGCACATTGTGCTAAGAATGTAGAGCAACTGGAACTCTCCATACATTGCTATTGAGAATGCAAAAATAGGAAGATCCAAGATGGCGGATTAGAGGAAGCTGCTTTTCAGGGCTGCTCCGTGGAAAAAATCCAACAAAGCAGATAAATAGCTTTTCACCAAGTATATATAGACTGAGAATGCTCAACTCCTGGATGGTTTGAATACTGTGACCGGGGAGCAAGCAGGACAAGCTGTCTGCAGCACCTAGTGCCATGTGGCTTCAGCAGCACCGCCCGGAGCACAGGGGGTGCCGAACAAAGCCAGTGCTGGGAGACCACGGGAGACCATGGGAATGCAACACCAGATCAAATCCACACTCTGCACGCCATGACCCTCAGCAGTGAAGCCAGTGAAAACAGCGTGATCAGAGCTGGAGACCGCAGGAGACTGCGGGACGACAACGCCAGTTTAAATCCACACTCAGCCGGACACGACCCTCAGCAGTGAAGCCGGAGAGAAAGCAGCGCGCAGAAACCTGCGAACAGGCAAGGAGGAACCCGTGACTGGGAGGACCATCAATAGCCAGCAGGGTAATGTGTATCTGAGTCCAGCGTGACGACCCCTTGGGCCCCATCAACTCAGGAAGAACACGGAGAGTAGACGCCATCTGGATGGATCGATTTTCAGGGCCAGCCACACAAAGCCCCATCCCCCAGCATCACTCCTCGCTAACCAGGTACGCAGACTTGACTCCACCCACAAATTCTTCGCATCAGCCAGGGCCGATTTGCCAGACAGCTAATTTAACAAGCTGAGAGAGGAAGAGAAAAGGCTGCCTAATTGAGACTTGTGGGTTTGACTTTGTTTTTTCTTTCTTTTTTTTTTCTTCTTTCTCTTTTTCTTTCCTTCTTTTCTCTCTTTTCTTCTTCCCTCATCTTTCTTATCTACACCCTGCCCCTACATTCTCAACAGAGATGAAAACAAGTTGTATACAAGAATTAGGAATTTTAGAACTGATGCAACTGAATAGTACATCAAAGGGGTGTTATATATAGTCTCCTCTCTCTCTATTTTTTTTTTTTTTTTTGACTCACTCTGTCTTCTCTCTTTCACTAAGTCTTACTACCCGAACATTTTCTAATTTCTCTCAACATTTGCATAAGCTTGGCTTAAATATACATCGGTCTTCACACTAAATTGTTCACACCAATTCCTTTCCTCTTTCTTCTGCTATTAAACTACTTCCATAGATTTCTATTTTTACACTTCCTAAGAGGGTAAAGCAACATCCTTCCTTCCTTCCTCCTAACCATATCACCTTTGTACCCAGTATCTGAAATTATAAACCCCATTACAATCACTCAGAGTATATTGGAGACAATATCTAAATTCTCTAACTCTGTACATTGTGACCAAATTATGATTAACTGAATATAAAATGTCTGGTTTTAGGGTGTAAAGTATATATAAGGGGAGGTGATAGCATTGTACAACAGGAGCATCATTAGGCCTTAAGGTAAAAACAAAAAAGTCAAGGTTCCACAGTGCTAAAAGAAAAGACACACAAGCAATATGAAAAAACAAGGGAAGAAAATGTCCCAAACAAATCAACATACCTCCTTAGCAGATTCCCTGGCAAGCACAGAAGATCTAATGTCAGAACAGGAATTCAGGAACTACATAATCCAAATATTTATGGAGCTCAAGGACAAATTCAAGAAGGAGGTGAGAGAGCAAATACATGTAGTAAAGAACCTCATAAACAAATACAAGAAGTAAAAGACTACTTCAATAGAGAGCTAGAGGTTCTAAAGAGAAACCAAAAAGAAATTCTGGAAATGAAAGAAGCAACAAAACAAATCAAATGCTCTATTGAAAACATCACCAATAGATTAGACCACCTGGAAGAAAGGACCTCAGATAATGAAGACAAAATATACAATCTGGAAAAAATGTAGAATACACAGCAAGAATGGTAAGAAATCAAGAACAGAACATTCAAGAAATATGGGACAACGTAAAAAGTCCCAATTTAAGAGTGATTGGGGTAGAGGAAGGTGCAGAGTCCCAAGCCAAAGGAATGAGTAATTTATTCAGTGAAATAATAGCAGAAAATTTTTGAAACTTGAGTAATGAATGGGAAAACCAAATTCAAGAGGCTTACCGAACACCAAAGGTACAAAATCACAACAGATCCACACCAAGGCACATTATAATGAAAATGCCTAATATACTGAACAAGGAGAGAATATTAAAAGTCACAAGAGAAAGGAAGCAGATTGCATATAGGGGGAAACCAATTAGACTATGTTCAGTTTTTTCAATCCAGACCTTAAAAGCTAGAAGACCCTGGAATAGCAAATTTCAAGCTCTGAAAGAAAAGGGATGTCAACCAAGAATCTTATACCCAGCAAAATTAAGCTTTAGATTCGAAGATGAAATAAAAACCTTCCATGACAAACAAAATTAAAAGAGTTCACAACTCAAAAGCCAGCACTTCTGAACATCCTTGGCAAAATATTCCACGAAGAAGAAAAGAAAAATAGCAATGAAATTCAACAAAGGGAGATATTAAACTAAAGGAATTACCAACCAGAAGAGAAACCAAATCAAGTTAAATACCATAAACAAATAAAAATGGATGGGAATACAAATCACATCTCAATTATAACCTTGAATGTTAATGGCCTAAATTCACCACTCAAAAGACACAGATTGTCAGACTGGATTAAAAGAAACAACCCAACAATATACTGTCTCCAAGAAACCCACCTCATAGAAAAAGATATCAATAGACTGAAGGTGAAAGGCTGGGAAAAATATTACCACTCACATGGGCTGCGGAATCAAGCAGGGGTTTTCATTCTTATATCAAATAAGGTAGACTTCAAGCCAAAGTTAATCAAAAGGGACAGATATGGATATTTCTTACTGATTAAGGGAACAATTCATCAACAATATATAACAATTATAAATCTATATGCCCCAAATAATGAAGCGCCTACATTCATCAAACAAACCCTTCTCAAGTTCAAGAGTAAAATAGATCACAACACACTTATCCTAGGGGACTTCAACACACCTCTCTCACCACTGGATAGATCATTCAAACAAAAGCTAAATAAAGAAACTTTAGGCCTCATTAAAACAATTAATAACTTAGGCCTAATGGACATATATAGAATATTTCATCCCTCAGTAAGCAAATACACTTTTTTCTCAGCAGCATATGGCTTGTTCTCCAAAATAGACCATATATTATGCCACAAGGCAAATCTCAGCAAATATAAAAAAGTAGAGATACTACCCTGCATTCCATCAGACCATAATGGGATGAAATTGGAAATCAATGATAAAACAAGAAATAAAAAAAAAAACTACTCCAACAAAAAGCTAAACAACATGCTACTGTACGAAACAAGGGGTTGAAGAAGACATCAAAGAGGAGATTAAAAAATTCCTAGAGGTAAATGAGAACACAGATACATTGTATATAAATTTCTGGGACACTATGAAGGCAGTATTAAGAGGAAAATTCATTGCACTGAGTTCATTTCTTAAAAGGAAAAAAAAAAACAAAACAACAACAACAAATAAATGACTTACCATCATACCTCAAAGCACTAGAAAAAGAAGAACAGACCAACACTACAAGCAATAGAAGACAGGAAATAATTAGAATCAGAGCTGAAATTAATGAAATTGAGACTAAAGAAACAATTCAAAGAATTGACAAAACTGAAAGTTGGTTCTTTCAAAAATAAATAACATTGACAGACCCTTAGCGATGCTAACGAAAAGAAGAAGACAGAAAACTCAAATCACTAACATCCGTGATGAAAAAGGAAATATCACAACAAACACCTTAAATATACAGAAGATAATTAGAAATTACTTTGAAAACTTGTACTCTAATAAAATAGAAAATATTGAAGACATTGACAGATTTCTAGAGTTGTATGAATTGCCCAAACTGAAACTGGAGGATATACACAATTTAAATAGATCAATTTCAAGAGAAGAAATAGAAGATGCCAAGCCGAGTTCTACAAGACCTTCAAAGAAGCACTAATACCAATGCTCTTCAACTTATATCAAGAAATAGAAAAAGACGGAGCACTCCCAGACTCTTTCTATGAGGCCAGTATTACATTAATTCCAAAGCCAGGCAAAGACGCAGCCAAAAAGGAAAACTTCAGGCCAATATCTTTAATGAACATAGATGCAAAAATTCTCAACAAAATCCTAGCAAATCGAATACAAAAACATATAAAAAAGATAGTGTACCACGATCAAGTGGGGTTTATCCCAGGGATGCAAGTTTGGTTCAACATTCAGAAATCAATAAACATAATACATCACATCAATAGACTTAAAGATAAAAACCATATGATCATCTCAATGGATGCAGAAAAAACATTTGACAAAATACAACACCCCTTTATATTCAAAACACTAGAAAAACTAGGAATAACAGGAACATATCTCAACATTATAAAAGCTATTTATGCAAAACCCCAGGCTAACATTATCTTAAATGGAGAAAAATTGAAAGCATTCCCTCTAAAAACTGGAACAAGACAGGGATGCCCCCTTTCATCACTGTTATTTAACATAGTACTTGAAACTCTGGCCAGAGCAATTAGACAGACGAAAGAAATTAAAGGGATCCACATAGGAAAAGAAGAGCTCAAATTAGCACTATTTGTTGATGACATGATAATATACCTAGAAGACCCAAAAAACTCTACCAGAAAACTTTTCAAACTAGTAAATGAATTTGGCAAAGTAGCAGGATACACAATCAATACCCATAAGTCAAAGGCATTTTTGTACATCAGTGACAAATCCTCTGAAAGGGATATGATGAAAACTACCCCATTTACAATAGTATCCCAAAAAAAACAAAAAACAAAAAACCAAAAAAAAAAAAAAAAAAAAAAAAAAAAAAAACCTGGGAATCAACTTAACGAAAGAAGTGAAATACCTCTATAAAGAAAACTATAGAACACTAAAGAAAGAAATTATAGAAGACCTAAGATGGAAAGACCTACCTTGTTCTTGGATAGGCAGAATTAATATTGTCAAATTGTCCATACTACCAAAAGCATTATGCAGATTTAATGCAATTCCAATCAAAATCCCAATAACATTCCTCAAAGAAATAGAAAAAGCAGTCATGAAATTCATCTGGAGAAATAAGAGACCCAGAATAGCTAAAGCAATCCTTAGCAAGAAAAGTGAAGCAGGTGGCATCACCATACCAGACTTTAAATTATACTACAGAGCAATAGTAACAAAAACAGCATGGTATTGGCACCAAAACAGACTGGTAGACCGATGGTACAGAATTGAGGACACAGAGACTAATACATATAATTTCACCTATCTTATATTAGACAAAGGCACCAAAAATGTACAGTGGAGAAAGGATAGCCTCTTCAACAAATGGTGCTGGGAAAACTGGAAATCCATATGCAACAAAATGAAATTAAACCCTTATCTCTCACCATGCACAAAATTCAATTCAAAGTGGATCAAGGACCTAGGAATTAGACCAGAGACAATATGCCTAATAGAAGAAAAAGTAAGCTCCAAGTTCCAACATGTCGGATTAGGCCCCAAGTTCCTTAATAATAATTCTGTAGCACAAGAATTTGTATCAAGAATTAATGAATGGGATAGAGTCAAACTAAAAAGCTTCTTCTCAGCAAAAGAAACAATCAGTGAGGTGAATAGAGAGCCAACTAACTGGGAACAAATATTTAATATGTGCACATCAGACAGATCACTAATTTCTAATCTATATAAAGAACTAAAAAAAATTAACACCAAAAAACCAAATAACCCAATCAGTAAATGGGCTAAGAAATTGAAGACACTTCTCAGAAGAAGATACACAATTAATCAACAAAGACATGAAAAAATGCTCGACATCACTGGCAATTAGAGAGATTCAAATCAAAAAACTACTCTAAGATTTCATTTCACTCCAGTCAGAATGGCAGCCATTAAGAACACAAACAACAATAAATGTTGGACAGATGTGGGGAAAAAAGGCACACTCATACATTTCTGGTGGGACTGCAAAATGGTGCAACCATTATGGAAAGCAGTATGGAGTTTTTTTGGAAAACTGGGAATGGAACCACCCTATGACCCAGCCATCCCACTCCTGGGTCTATTCCCAAAGGACTTAAAAGCAGCATATTGCAGTGACACAGCCATCTCAATGTTTATAGCAGCACAATTCACAATATCTAGGTTGTGGAACCAACCTAGATATCCCTCAGTAGGTGATTGGATTAAGAAAATGTGGTATATACACACAATGGAATTAAACTCAGCAATCAAAGAAAATAAAATAATGCCATTTGCAGGTAAATGGATGAAGTTGGAGAATATAATGCTAAGTAAATTTAGTCAATCTCAAAACTCCAAATACCAAATGTTTTCTCTGATATAAGGAGGCAGATTCACAGTGGTGTTGGGTGTTGGGGTACATAGGAGGATTAGAGGTACACTCAAATGGTCAAAGGGGAGGGAGGGGAAAGGAGGGAGCAAGCGGGATATGGAGGGGGAAAAAAAAGAAAAGGTGGTATATGGATATCATATACCATAAATGCATGATTGAAGACTTGAATAGCATGAATATACTTTCTATGCAAACAGTGGTATGTAAAAAGAGGCTCTATATGTGTATTATGAATTGTAATGCATTCTACTATTACAAATACAACAACTTTGAATAAAAAAAAAAGAAAAAAAAAAAAGGAGAATGCAAAAATATTATAGCCACTTTGGGTTTTCTTATAAAGTTTTTGAATTTTCTTATGAAATTAAATCTGTACTTGATATTTGACTTAATAATCCCTATCTAAGTCACTTACCTAGGAAAAATAAAAACATATTACACAAAATTGCATGTGATACTTATACTAACTTTATTCATCCACTCTCCAAAATGGTTAACAATCTAATGTATATCAACTGCTGAAATTATAAGCAAACTATATATAGCATATCCATATATGAAATATTGCTCAGCAAAAAATGGGGAACTAATTACTGATTTATGTAACAAGGTGGTTGAATCTCAAGGCAGTTAATATCAAGTGAACAAAGGCCAGATATTAAAGCAAATATACTGTATAACTCCATACTAGAATTTCATTTACATGATATTCAGAAAGGGAAGGCCAATGTGACAAATATTATTGTAGTAGATGCCTAGGGCTGGGAATAGGGGAAGAATATACAAGAGAACTTTCGGGATGAGGGGACTATCCTACATTTTTGTTCTTTTGTTAGTTATTTAACTCTAACTCATAAAAGTATGCACCTAAAAACCTAACCTAACGTTTAGGAAATAATAATTTAAAAATTAGCTGAAAATTAAACAAGTTTAAAGCACTGAATATTATTATTTAATATTATATTTTATTGTTATTATTTCATATTATATGATATTATTAAATAATACATAATGTTATTATTATTTACTGTTATATTATATTATATTATTATTTAATATTTTTTTATCCCCTCTCTCTTCTGTTCCCTGAAATTAGAAAGACAACACTAATATGTCTTTCTGGTAGAGGTGTTGACATGTAAGGAAATCCTGTTTTCTATTTACATTATTTTGAAAGACAATTGCACTTGTTTCTGGAATACTACCAGACCTGAAAGGGTAGGTATGTGCCTTTCAGGTGAAAGTAAAGGTCTGCACTCAGAGTTGTTGTACGACGTTCCACTTACGAATTGGGAGATAGAGACTTTCCACAAATGTTTTCTCTGATATAAGGAGGCTAGTTCATAGTATTGTTGGATGGGGGTACATAGGAGGATTAGAGGAACACTAGAATGGTCAAAGGGAAGGGAGGGTAAGGGAGGGAACAAGGGGGGAGGGAGGGGGAGAAAAGAAAAAAGAAAAGGTGGTTGAATGAGACGGATATCATTTTCCTAAATGCATGATTGAAGACCTGAATTGTACGAATATACTTTGTATACAAACAGTTGTATCTAAAAAGATGCTAAATACATGCTCTATGAGTTGTACATATTAAAAATTATAAAAATAAAGTTAAAAAAATACCAATTATAAGTTAAAAAAAAGTATGTTAAAACTTGGACTTTCCTAGGAGGTTGTTTTTTGTGCATGTAGATGTTTGATTACAAATTAAAATAAAGAGTTTAGCTACAGGAAAACAAAAAAGAAGAGCAGCATCTATTATATTTATAACCCAGAATACATGAAGGGTTTTGCTTTGTTTTGTTTTGTTTTGCAGTTCTGGAGATCGAACTCAGAGGTCTCTACCACTGAACTATATCCTTAGCCCTTTTTATTTTTATTCTTTGATTTTGAGACAATGTCCTGTGAAGTTTCTGAGGCAGACCTCCAACTTGTGATTCTCTTCCTCAGCCTCTGGAGTAGGTGAGATGATAGGCATGTGTTACCATGACCAGCAAGAATTCCTGGAGTTCTTGAAGCAAAAGCTGATCAGTATTAGAAATGCAGTTTTCTTCATTTGCATCCAGATGTTCTTTAAGTTATATCTCTATGTTTTGTCCTGCTGAGTTTTCACTTTTTTTTCTCAGCCATTGGTTTGAAAAAGAGTAACAGCAAGAAGCAGAACAGAAAATAACTAGCATTTTTGCAAGTGATGATTAAAAGTATTCATCAAACAGGGAGCCCCAATGCATCAAATTTTTCCCTGGAGTATACCTGTTAGGGTCAGCAAAAGAAGATACTTTAAAAACGTTTTTGGCTAAGATGGGAAATCACAGAAATCCCACATCTCCTTTGTCTATGGGTTTTTAATTAAGAAAAAAATCCCTACTATTTATTTATTTTCAGGTGCTTTCTATGCATTAATTTTTTTTCAAGATCTCTGCATGATAGGTGTTTTTATCCCTATTTTTCCAGATGAGGAAATGAAGACTTTGAAGGGATTATATTACTTGAATATAGTCAGAGAGCTAATACATAATAAGGTGAAGTTTCAACTGAGCCCTCAGTCCATATTTTCCCCATAATAATATGCCCGGATATCACCCTAAAGTGGCTATGTTGGCCTTTGACATATTGGTGATGTTCTTGCTCCACTGGCTTTGGTGACTGCTGGCTTAACATCTCTGTGCCTAATCAATTTATGCTCATAATTCTGCAGTAACATTCTAGTTTATTTTCTTGCTTTGAGCATCTCTACTCTAATGCATTCTGTGTACCTGTAACTCCACACTAATATTCTAATACAAACATTTCACCGTGACATTTCTGAACTCAGCATTTGTACCCTTTCTCTTATTGCCTTATTTCCTACCTTTTTGGCTCAGCATTAAAGCTTTTATAGTCAGTTTATGTTTCATTCGTCTTTGCATTCCCTTAGTCTGGTCAGGTTAACCTCTGTCTTGCCAGCAAACTCAGTCTTTGCTTGGATTCTTGTTTTCCAATGCTTTGTCTAGTGGCCTACTTTCTTTTTCATCTTTTTGCCTTGCCAAATCCTAGGGCATATCTAAAGGCATATTTTGAATCTCTCCTCTTCCAGTACACTTGCCTTCTCCTAGTAATGATTTAAAAAGACAAACAAAAAAAATACCAAAACTCTGAATTTGTAGAGAATGGATAAACAGTGTTTCAAAAGATTTTTAATGCTGTGAAATTAAGTAAAATGTAAAATATTTCTAAGGATTGACCCAAATGATTACTTTGCAGATGTATCTTCTGACCTGCAAAGTGTTTTTGTGCATGGGAAGTTTAATATCCAAGTGTATTCTTTTTTTAAAATTTATTTTTTATTCTAAGTTGTTAGAAATGACAGCAGAATGTATTACATTTCATACTATACTTGTAGAGCACATTTTTACATATCTCTGGTTGTATACAAAGTATATTGACACCATTCATGACTTCATACATGCACTGTGTGAAGGATTGTATTATCAGTCCTTGATACTGGGAAGCCATTATATTTTCTTTCTTTCTTTTTTCTTTCTAATTGCTTTTTTTGGGGTGAAATTTTTTGCCTACACTCACAAAAATAGTAACTAAAGTTACTACTAGCACATTCTAGAACATGATTGGCCTAAAAGTAGGCAAGAGCCTGTGGCCTTTTGTTTCCATATAATTGTTTTTTATTCCTTAAACTATTTCTCAGTGCTTATGGGTTATTCTGGCAGCATAACATTTAAAATAATTCAAAACACTAGATAAAGAATTTTATTGTGAGTATAAGTCCAGTATTCAAGTCATTTCCCCTTATAATGATTATCTCTAAGAGCAAGTCTATTCATGAAGAAAATTGTGTCATGATGCTTTTGCTATGATTCTTTCCCAGGCCTGAAGGACACTACAAACACAGTCCATACTTAATCCCAGGGTTCTTTCTTGAAGGAGGGTAATGCTGACACTAGATTTGTGGAATGTATACCCACCAGGCTCTAGTAATAAAAAGTTTATTAATCCAAAAGGAAGATTTGCCAACACACCCACATTTTAGGCTCATTAAGCATCTCCGTTATTCTACAAAAGGCTTGTTTTCAATAAAATTCCAAATGCTTTCTATCCCAAGTATTTCCTTCCCTTAATTATTTTTAAATGATGTCAAGGAAATTTCATCCACATGTATTTGCTTCCAATGTATTTACTGAATCATTATTGTTTATAAAAATGAAATGGTACTGCTGCCCTTCAAGCAGGGCCCCAGATAGGCTGTTAAAATGTATTTTCCCTGTTAAATAGGAAGTTAATATTTGTTCAAGGCAATCTTGGTTGTAATCAGTGTTTGGATTAGAGTCAATACTAGCAATTCTGCATCAGCTTTGAATTCTTCTTCATTTCTCTACCTTACTTCCAACTAAAGACACATAAACTATACAAGTAGAAATAGTTTAAAATTAGAATAGCTGTAAGTAATCCCTCCTTCCCACCTCATGCTCCTCAATAGTGATAAGGTCTTTTTTAACTGGAATAAACATGGCTCCTAATATCCTCCTAACTGTTGAGTACTCACTCATGTGTGTTAAAATTTCCTTAAAATTCCTTTGCACAGTTAAGAAAATATAAGGAACACATGAAAAACACATAAATAAGTGCTGAAGAAATTAATGTTATTTTTCAGTTGCTACCCTAGGATTAGAACTCTAAAATATTTTTATATTTGAATTATCATATATGTTATTCTGTTATGTGATTATATAAAATGCAAATGGGAGAGTCCCCCGCAACCCCTGGGTAACAGGGATTGAACCCAAGGTGCTCTACCACTGAGCTACATTCCCACATCCCTAGTCCTTTTTAATTTTTGTTTTTAGACAGGATCTCTCTCAGTTGCTGAGACTGACCTCAAACTTGTGAATCTCTTTCCTTAGTCTCCCAAATTTTGGGGATTATAGGTGTGTGCCACTGCTCCTGGCAGAAAGGAGAGATTTTTAAATAAGAAATACATTTATTTTAAAATTATAAATGTGTTTTATTTGAATTTGTTCAAGAAAAAGCTAAATGGTTTACATGCATGGTAGATAGGGTTTAGCTTTCACTTAAATTATTCTAGGTGAATAAAATCATCTTATCTCTTTTGTCTTCTAAATAAATTATTAAAACTGCACTTTCCTTTTGACATCCAAGCTAAAATAATGAAAGTCTTAAAGTCATACATGTAGTGGATTTTGCATTTCTAGGTTGTGGAACATGTTAATGTTGGTAAAATTTGACTTTAAATCTCAAAACTATCTTGGAAGACAACTGACAGGTAGCTAAAGCCATTTTCACAAGGAGAACTTGCTACTTAAAACTTTTCTTGGAAGAGATTTCCAAACCATTTTGACATGGATGAAAGAGCTGCCTAGTGACCTGGTATTATGAGAAATTAGAGAATATCTAATGGTGCAAAGTATGATGGTGGGTCACTAAAGGTATTGCTGATATTTAAACCATGATTGGATTTTTACCCTTATTTATTTTTTGGGGGGGCAGGGGAAAGCTTTGCTTAAAGATATATATATATATATATATATATATATTTTTGCTGTGCTTTGGGATGCATATCAAAATATGTTCTAAATATTTATATAAAACTAACAGACTTTGTAGAATCATTGTAACCTACAAGTTAAAAAGAAATATCCAATTTGTATTTTAAAGGCAGATACTAATAGTCTAAATGAGTCAGATCAATAAATGTTTCAAAGTCCTTGATGAATATTTGCATACTCTGAATTTCAGATGGTCCACAAATAAGTATTTACACATCTTTAGAACCTTTTGCAGTCTAGTCTATCATAGCATCCCTTTACACTTCCATCAGGAATTTCTTCCATTAAAAAAAAAAAAAAAACTGTTATAAAAGGAAATTAACAACTTTTAACTAATACTCTTAGAGAAAATCTCCAAAGTCGGGAAACTCTAAGTGAAGGCTAACACTTAATTCCTCACTTTTTCTGCTTATTCTTACGTGTTGGAGGGATCTCAGATCGGCATGGTACAAGCCATATGTGCTGCAATAACGAGATACAATGGAACAAGTTACGCATAGAGTGTCAGCCTGCCATTCCCCCTCCCCAAACTCTTCCCTCTCCCTTGTTTCATGCAAACACAGAAAAAAAAAAAAAAAAATTTTTGAGGTATATGCTTATTCTCCTTTTAGGTGCACTACAATTTCAGTTGCTTTGGTCATAGTATCAGATGACTTAAAATCTGTCTAGAAAATAAAATAAAGCTCATTCATGTGGAGAGTTAGCTGTGATTGCATTACCTGGTTAAACATGTTCAACTGAATTATTAATTTTCTGTCTTGTTAAGTACTAGATTCATGGCTGGAAGTGAAAATGCATGCAATGTAAAAATATGCTGGAAAACAGTTGTAAAACCATCATTAGGTCTCAGTATTGCATGACTTCTTGTGAGACAGAGTGACACGTTTCTTAAAACAGGATCAGCTGTCATTTTCACAGGTTTATCCAAATAGTTTATATTATTATTAATTATTATATATTCTAAAAATTTAGGTGACAGAAGGTTCATATAAGATAATTTATATACAAAAAATGCTGGGATGATCAGGGTATGTTGAGCCTAATATCTTGCAATATCTTGCATATGATGATGAGCTGTTGGCCAGAGTTGGAGAAGCCTTTTTTTGACAGAGTTTAGCAAACATTGAAGTTTATTTTATATCAAGAAGTTGTGACTTCAGCTTATTATTACTTTTCCACCTTTCCTGTGTGGAAGCTGTGCCATGGAAGATGCCAGTCTCTAAAGGTGAGTGTTCAGAAAAGGAATAGCAATTATTTATGGTTTTTAAATTATGTTGGTATGTTTTGTGTTGTCACAGTATGTTTTATAGTTACATTTTATAGCTTATTTTGGAATACCAAATATGAAAACATTTAGAAGACATGCACAGTAGAGTCATAACAAATTCACCTTTTCTTTCTAGAAGATCTATTATGAACATTTGGGTAGCCCTACTTCCGACACCAGGCATAGAATTTCTATGTAATGTTGTAAAAATTTAAAGTTTTGTTTAACTGAGTAAGAAGCTGGGTTTTTAGAGAAAACATTGTAGTAAGAAGAAATGATTCAAGTTAACTGACTACTTTAACTTTCTGGACACATTACATTTTAAATTAATACTTTTGCAGTACTGAAAAGGAAAGTTTCATTTGCTGATGATGAACACCAATGCACTTAAATTATTGGCAATGCTTGTTTGTAAGCTCCTTATTAAATGTCAGCGATTTTCCCCAAAGGCACCAAATATATAGAGTATGGCATTATTGGATTGAAAAAGAATGAGAAATTCTCTTCTACCCCATAGATAAAAATAATAAAAACATTCTTGAGATGGTTATCATGTTTTACGGATAGTAATTGCACAAATCACTTTATCTTTCTGAATTTCAGTGTCCTCATAAAAAGGGGCAGGTATATTTAATTTTAGGGTTGTGATGAAGATTTTACTGGCAAATTGTCCATGAGCTTTGTCCAAAGTGCCTTGTCAGCTAACATCCCCTTATCATTAGCATTACCAATGTCCCAGTCTTCATTTTAATAATTATCAACACATTAGACTCACTGTGAATATCAAGTCCTATAATCACTTAAGAAATTGTTCTTTGGTTGATCGATATTTTTAGTGTGTAGATACTTTATTTATTAAATTGTCAGAGCATGTAATTCATTCACTCATTTATTCTACTAATACTGATTTAACATATACAATATACTGAATTTGAGCATTCCATGGTGAATAGATAGACTCTTAACTGCTTGCTCCGGAGGAACTTGTTGTTTATGTGCATAAATCTGATATCACACAGATAATCTTCATATTTTAACTCTGAAAAGTGCTATAAATTAGTGGTATAGGGATGTTGTAAGGTCCTTTTTGGGAATTTTGGCTAATTCAGGGAACTCATGGAAAGCTTCTCTGGAGAAGTGACATTTGAGTTGAGATCTGCAGGAAGAATGACTGATACAAGAGAAAAAGAGTATTTGGCAAAAGAACCATCATGCAAGGCAGGTGAGAACATGGCATATTAAAGAGACTGAAAACACAGTAGGTATGCCAACAGCAGAAAGTATGGGAGAAAATGTGTGGGAAATATGCTAATGAGATATGTAGAGGAGAAACCATTTAGAGCATTGCTCTTTGTGCACTGGGTGATATAAGCAAATTTATTGTTTACTTAAGCTAATATGAATTTTGTGAGGCTTTAGTTTGAATAGGGCAAGAGTAGAAGTGTAAAGCTCAATTATTTTTATGGTCTGGATAAGATGTAATGGTAGCTTTAATAAAGGTAGTGACACCAGGGATGGACTGAAATGGATGAAATCAATAAGAAATTACAGGAATCTCCTAGGAATTTCTGATGGAGTGGGGGAAAATTGGTGAAGAGTACTGTTAAGGATGATTCCTAGGTTTCTGGCTGGCACCACTGGATCAATGTGCTTCCATCAGGAAACATTGGAAGAAACATAAATTTATCTCCATAAAAATTGGATGAGTGTCTTATTTCATTTTCCATTCCTATAACACAATATCTGAGACTGGATAATTTATAAACAATAGAGGTTTGTTTAGCTCATGCTTCTGGAGGCTGGGGAAGTCTAAGAGCATGATGATGGCATCTGTTCCTCATCTAGTAAGCCTTCTTGCTGCATCTTAAGATGGTAGAGAGCATCACATGGTGACACAGAGCAGATGTGATAGAGAGTTCTTCTTATACAAAGCTATTTCCATGATAGCCATTAATGTGTTAAACCATGAATGGATTAACCTATTCATGAGGGTATAGTTCTCATGACTCATTCACTATGCAGTGGTTCCTTCTCTCAAATATCATTAACAAATGACTTTGGGAATTATGTTTCCAACACAGAAAAATTTGGGGTACATATTCAAACCAGGGCAAGGGGCCTCAAGGGAATATTTTTGGTAGAGAGTATATAGTGAAAAGAGAAAGTGATTTAACACCAACACCAATGCCCAGGGGAAGAAGAGAAAGTGTCTGCCAATAAAGTGGCCAGAATCAAAGGAAAGGTAGGAAAATGACCTCTTATGGAAGCCAAGAGAAGTAAGAGTTTTAAGACAGTAGTAAAGAGTTGCCTGTTTTATTTAAAAGGTTAAGTAAGATGAATGCTAAAAATATGTCTATTTATGTCTAAAAAATTTTTTATCTTTGGTAAAGATGAAAAGTTGCTTTCACCGTGTGTGTGTGTGTGTGTGTGTGTGTGTGTGTGTAAGTTTCTAAGTGGGTGGTAAAAAAAAGAATAACTATTTCACACAAGGTTTTAGAGCAGTTTGGAGGTTTGGAGGTGCTTTCAAGGTGTATATGATTTTGTTTATTATTGAGATTTAAAAAAAAAAAACTGAGTTAGAATTTGATTAGTTTTCTTCTCTTTTTAAAAAGGTTTCCATACTGAAAGTCACTGTGACAACTTGGGAGAACTTTAATTTTTAAAAATTTTGATTACCTCTGATTATAGGCATATCTGCTGGAATGCCACTGAATGCATCCTGTTCAGACTGAATTATTTTCCCACCATATTAATAGCCAATCTCAACTGGTAGTTAGATCAACCATAGTTCAGTATAATCACTTCATTTGTGAGTCTATTGGATATAACCCATGTGTCGGTGACTCATAGGAATAGCACAGCAGTCAAGACGTAAGCCCAGAGCAATGACTTGGAGTTGGTCAAATCAACTACTTTTACTGGGCAGTTCCTTTTAGATACAGCCTGCAGGCTTTCTTATACTTTGATGTATACTTTTGTTTGTTTGTTTGTTTAACAAAAAACAGTTATAAAAATATCTGAAGCAAATGAATGTTTCTTAAAATTTTTATTATCTATCTTTGGGCTTTATAAAATTGAAATTTTCACATTTTCATGTTCATAAAGTTTTTTCCCCTTAAATCAAATCATTATTCTTCAAGAGAAAATTGACTTTAAAAATAGGTTCAGTTGACTAAATAAAAGACTATATTACATAAACAATTCAAGTTTTTGTTTAGAAGTAATCATATTCCTGTTTCTGGTTCTAACAGGCCCACTGAGGGAATAAAAAATAAATAAATAAAAGCTATGATTTATTATTGCTTAAACTTCTGTGGGTTCCACAGCATAGAGCATGGCAGAATTTAAATTTCTCTTAAGAGGAGAACCCATTTTTGGATGGGTTTGCCAGCTCCTTTTCCTCCCTGCCAGTACGGAGATATGATGTTGCAATCTCTAGCACTGTTAAATCAGCAGGGATATCTGTAGCTAATGGTTATGCCTTTCTGTTCTGCAGTTTGACTAAATGAATGGCATGTACTGTCAGATCTAATGACTTTGGAAAAGGGAGGCAAGCCCCTGGTCCCCTCATGAAGTGTTATATTATGTTAGATCTCACCATATGAAACAAATATCTTGATTCCTGCTTCAAACCATGGCAGTGCATGCTTGTAAAATTCCAGGGAGAGACCAAAGTGTCCCACATATTGTGGCAAATTTCCCATAATGTCCTGCAAATTGCAACAGAGTTCGTGGGAAAAGTAGGAGGAAATGATCTTCCTGCCCAGGGATTGCTCATGTGGGGAGGCTAATCCACAGGTTCCCACAAGAATGGAGCAATACATCTGGTATATTTTTGAAGCACATCATGGAACGGTTGTTTTGTATCTCAGTTTTACACATTGGGGAAGTATTTGGAACAAATGAATTTCTAATAGATGACTCTTGACTATGAGTTTATATATTGCACCTTTTTGCTATTAAGAAAGTTGCTTCCCAAAAGAATGAATATAGTCTCTGCAACACATACATATTGTCATTTCCCCAAACTGTAGGTTCTTAAAACCCTTAGTACTGACATCACAAGTAGATGGCAAGCTAGTCTTAAATGGATCGCTTTTAAAAGGGCGTTCCCCAACAACTTAATTGGTGAATGTATTAATATAAATTAAAACATGTGGAGAAAGAGTATGTTCACACTTTCTTCCTAGGAATAGGAGAATCAAACATGATAGTTAATAAATGAAATTTCTGTGGTCCATTTCTATTATCATTCTATTTACTTCTGCCATGCAAGGTGGAAAGTAGGTTTCTAAGGGTAGATTTATTAATCTATGTTTCCATAAGAACTTTATCATTCCCCAAGTAGGGTGAGTTTAATAAGTAATCATTTATCCTTTTTGTACTTTTTTCTTCTGAACAAGGGCAACTGCTCTCTACTGAACACTTTTACCCTCCCAAGCTGAGCTTGACATAATTGCTGCACTGGAGCTAAGATTCATAATCTGATTGCCAATGTCAACGGAAATGAAGGCTTTCATGAAAAACAAAACCTGTTAAGTATACTCAAGGCTCAGCATCAGTCCCACTCAAGAGTAATTAAAATATCAATTTATGATGCATTTGTCTTTTACTGGTAAATCTGGAAATCCTATGGAGTTTTTTTTTTTTTTTTTTTTCCTCAGACATAGTTGCTTGAAGGAGAATAAATTCCAAGGACAGATATACAGATTCAAACTTTGGATTAGAACTTAGTTCCAAAAATACTATTCTGGAATTCCTACTATGTGTGGAGAAAGTCTACATTAAACTAAATTAGTTTTGTAATACTTAAAATTTTCTTAGCTTCATATTAAAAAGGAAACTTTGCAACTTATTCTGGTTCAATTTTTTTCTTGATATTTTTGCTTGTGTCTGGGAATATGGTTCAAAGGGAATCTTTAAAGGGGTGAAATGCTACAATTTTTTTTTGTGCTTCATGTGTTCTAGGGTCTTGAGAGAAGTCTTTTACTTATATTGCCCATTTATTTCACGTACCTACCCTATGAGATAGATATTAGTACCATCATTTTAAAGGCATGGCTCATATCCATGCAGTGACTTGCCCAAGGACACATGATCATCAATGATAGAATGGGGTTCACAGGAAAGAGTGGAAAGAGAAGTACAATACCTGGTTGGGAAGGAGATAGATTATATACCAAAGGAATGCAGGACATTGCCAAGTGTATCAGTAGGAGTCTGTGTAGCACATATGAATAGTGTTTAAGGGAATTGAGGAGAAAAAAATATAAGTTTAGGTAAGTCCAAGTTTATCTATATAGTTAACTGTAGCTGGGTTTAGAAAACCAATGTGTTAAATTAACCGTCTGGGAATGATGCAAATATGGTGAACAGAGGACTAGACGAAATGGCTCTATACTCAGTGGGGAAGAAATGCTTCAGACCCCTTTGGAATATTGTAGAAAGGAGTCCAAAGCCTTATGGAAGTATGAATGTTGGGATTAATCTATTATATAAAATTCACTCAGTTGGCCATTAAACAGGACCTAGTAAGAAATCCCCTTCACCAGAGAGTTCAGAAATGTTTCATAAGGAAAAACACCAACATCTGTAGTATCAATTCCCTGTAGGCCAATGAAGGTAGTAGGAGAGAATGCATTGATGTCGGACTTTTGGATTTCAAGGGAATAATGGTCACAGAGTAGTAGAGTATATGTCACAGCTTAACTAGCAGGGACAAGTTAAGCACAATTATCTTAAGCTGCAAGGATGAAGTGGTTATCAGAGTGGTTGACTCATGGGGACTTGTGGCAATGGTTCATTGATTATGGAATCTCTAGAAATGAAAGTAGATGTGCACTGTCCTCAGGTGTTGTTTCTCATGTGTGAAAAAGTCCACGTTTGGTTGGCATGAATTTGACATGAATTGCCAAGGTTAGCATTCATGGCCTCATATTCAGTTCCTAAAATTAACCCAGTTCACATACCCAGAGTCTCTTGATTAAGGGGGTAACAGCTCTCTGAAGAAGTAGACTACAATGCTGACATAAGGATATATTATTATCTGCTTCTGTATTTTCTACATTCTCTTTAGGTGGAACTGCTGTTATAAATGATGTGACCTATGCTTTAAAGTTGCAACCAATATGGGTGCTATCTTTTCCATAGCCAAAATACATGTTCCCAGGAAGGAAGGAATAGACATGAGAGTGGTAGTTCTTGGTACTGCACCTAATAAAGCAAAGCTGTTTGACAGTTTTGCTACTATTCCACGAACTTGGGCTGGTTGGCTTTGGAAGTCCTAATCGTTCATGAAAGGAATGTCCTCATCAGGAACCAAGGTCATATTCTATTAATTTGGAAGGTGATATTTCTCATTGGAATTTTGGCAAAGAATGTGGCCACTTGTTTTATTTAGCTCTTTTTTTGCCACTGTGACCAAAAGACCTGAAAAGAACAATTAGAGAAGAAAGAGTTTATTTTGGGGTTCATGATTTCATAGTTCTTATTCCCTAGATGACTGGCTCCATTCCTTGGGGTGAGGCAGAACATCATGGTGGAAGAGTGTGGCAGAGGAAAGCAGCTCAGGACATTACACTAGGAAGCAGAGAGAGATTGACCCACCTCCTTCAATCATACCCCATCTGCCCACAATCATCACTCTGTTAATCCTATCAGAGAATCAACACACTGATTAGGTTAATGCCCATATAACTTAATAATTTCACCTGAAAACCTTCTTGCATTGTCTCACACAGGAGCTTTTTGGGGGATACCTCATAACAAAAACCATCACAACTCTGTACTGTCAGAGAAGGTTGATACGGGTTAACCAGGGAAAACTGGATTGTTGCTGCATAAGGTGGGAGGAAAGAGCATCATGTGTTTAAACTTAAGATAATTCATTGGGATGTCTCATGATCCTTCCTTGTCTACTAATAATGGTTAATGGGAAATTATGACAGTCCAGTAAAGACTGTAATACTCAGAATACATATCTCTTGGGAATGAAGGCTTAGAATCTCCGTCAAGGAAAGTCCAGGTGCTGACATGGAAAAGAATAATGGTGGAAAATGAAGAAAGATGTTATTATCTATTTTGTAACAAGACTATAGCAGTGGCTCTATTTTAATTATTTCTTTATCCTCAACTTTCAACTTTGTCTCATTCCTCTGATTATCTCATATGTTATATACTTTAGGTTTTCATTGGAAATAAAGCTGAACTGGCACAATTCTGTAATAATGTGCAACAGATGGGACACTGTGTTTCGCCTATGTTAGTGACATGTGTTTTTCATTTGGACATAGGACAAGAGTGGATGATGAAGGGCAAACAATAGGACCTTACTGGCTCTTCCCTTTTTGTCCCTCCATATTCACTCTTCACCCTTTCCTGATGCCCCAGAAGGCTTGACTCGGTGGGTTGGCTCACTCAGGCTCCCTTGGTTTCGGACTTCTGACTGGTTTAGTCAGTGTACTGCTAGGACAACAGAGGTCAGGGACATATTTATTTCTCTGGTTCTCTCCTTCCTCTTGCTTGATGATTGGCAATAGAAATATTCCTCACTAAAAAATCATGTGGAAGGAAAACATCTCCTAAAGCTATGGTTCTTTTGGGATTCTAGTTACTACTTTTTCCTTTTGACATTGAGTTTCAGAGCTCTGGACCATTACTACTAATCTAGGAGTGTTTATCAATCCTTTATGGATTTCTCTCAAGCTTTCTCACATACTTATGAATAATACCTGTTAAACTCTCCTTATCTCCATCACTTTGTGATACAACTGACCCATACAACTAGGATCAATTTTATTTAAACTTTTGAGAAATTATCTGATAGAGGGCACACAAAGTAAAGTTGTCTAAATATGCTCATTATAGGAAAATTTCAAGTTGCGGTGGTAAACTAAACAATATCTATTTAGTGTCCATGTCTTAATTACTGAAACCTGTGAACATGTCACATTGCAAAAGAAGGATGACTAAGTTAAGGATCTTGAGGGTGAGATATTGTGTAAAATCTAAGTCAACCCATGTAATTTCAAGGTACCTCATAAAAAGAAGACAGGAGGGCAGAGAGGATTTGATAGGGAAAGTAGAATTTAGAGCAATGCATTTAGAAGATCAAAGTACATCTCATGAGTCAAAGAATGTAGGTAGCCTCCAAAGCAGGGAAAAGGCAAAGAAATTGATTTTGCCCTGAAGTCTCCAGAAGGAAATAATCTGCTCTGTTGGCACTTTTACTGTAGTCCAGTGGGATGGATTTTGGATTTTTGACCTTCAGAATATTCAGATAATAAATTTGTGTTGCTTTAAATGGTGAAGTTTGTGGTAATTTGTTATAGCAGCAATAGGAAACTTATACAGTGGAAAAAATACAAAGTTATAAAGATAAATGGGACAAAGATCTTGCTTGATTGTGTACACTGGCAGAAAAGTGACTGATCAATTTTACTATGGATGAGAACAAAAACAGATGTTCTTTAAAACTATAAAATGTGAAAATGTGAATGATTAAATTTGTGCATTCATTTATATTTAAGGATAAATGTCTGACAATTACTATAGTGACACTTCTCTGAAAGCTAGTTTAGCTGTTTGTGCTTTAAAAAGGTAAAAGAATGCTGGACCAATGCATGGAGAATGTTGTGACCCCCCTAAGGTAAGGATGTCCTCTTTGTTATGTTATTATCAATCCTTACTTCTCCCAAAAGATTAGTCAGTTTCAAAAATCCAAAATTGTTTCTAAGAAGGAAGTTGTAGAGTCAGATTTTAAGCCGTTTTTGGTCATATCGCTCTCGTTTTATTTCTCACTCCCACTTTGTGGGTGTTTTACTTTCTTTCTTTAAATACTGTCTTCACTTTCCATGAGGCAGAGAGGCCTCAGGTCTGTGTCCTGGCCTAAGAGTGCCTGGATGGGTGACTTAAGTCTCTGGGCAATATCCTCATTTTTCAGACGAGAAAGCTGGGCTCCCCACAACTCCATGTCAAAGTCAGAAGTAGAATCTGAGGTTTCAGTGTGGGCTCAAAAAATTGTAGGTCAGTCAGTGTATTTAGATTTATGCCTCTGTTTTGCTTCTAATTGGGAAAAAGGAGTTTTCTACTGGTCCACTCCAGCCAAATAGAATTCTGGTTTTGTTTAGGTATTGGAAACAAAAATCCAAGTTAATACTAATGGTAAGTTGCTTCATTCTGCCATTTTTAACTACAGTAATTCTGTGGCAACTTTGTGGGGATGAGAGGCGGCAAGGCCAAGACAAGATGGATATTTTCTATGTTTCTGTGTTAACTCCATCTTCTTAAAAGCCCTCCTCTTCACCACATCTAAAGAGGATACACCAAGCCAATGTTTCACTTTGTCCTTATTCAGTGTCTGACTCTGGCTACTATGAACCTTATTCCAGTTTTTCCATTCTAAGAAAGATACAACAGAACAGGAATGATGTGCACAAAGCATACATTTTGATTGTGCAACTTGAGTCATTTATTCAGAATAGTGTCAATAATGGTGCTTTGGTTGGCTTATCATTTAAATATGCTTATAAGATCAAATTCATAATGAACAGAGATTTCTAATCTCTAAGCCATAGAATGAAATATAAGTGTATAAACATGTATAAATATTTGATATCTTCTCATTCACACTCAGTTTCAGTTGAAAATTTTCTCCAAGTTAAAACTCTTTGGTTCTCAACCTATTAGAGTTGTTCAGAAAAAATCCGAGGAGACATTTCAGAATTGGGCCTGCAAACTGCCCCCCTGCCCTGAGGTTATGCTATGCTTTGTTCTTCAATTTAATAACCCATTAGAATTTATTTTTTGAAAGCTTTGCAAGGAAGGTTTTTTTCCACCTCAACCCCCAGGGTTTTCAGGATAACATTTCATTAAATTTTAGCCTTTTAATTTTTTTTTTTAAAGTGGCATTTCTGCTCCACTTTGTGGCAAAGTCTATGTGATGAGGAGCATAGCTTCTACATGGTGGCTTCCTCACTGTGGTCTCTTTCCCAGACACAGGAAGCAATTTATCATATTTTAAAGAAGTTGTCTTTATTGCCCTCCAGCCAGGTGATTGAGATTAAAGTTTATTTTTCTACATCCCTCTCCTTTTTCCCTTTTGGTTCTTCCTTCTTTCCTCCTTTTCTTCCTACTTCCCTCCTTCCTTCCTTTCTTTCCTTCCTTCCTCCTCTTCCTTCTCTGACTTATATAACTTTTTTTTACTGTCTCTTTTTCTGTCTTGTCTTTTTTCCTTCCTTCCTTCCTCCTTCTTCTTCTTCTTCTTCTTTTTTTTTTTTTTTGTATATTTTTTTAACATTTCTCTAGATAAGCATTCGTTGTTGTTGTTGTTGTATGCTGGGGATTGAACCCAGGATCACTATATCACTAAGCTATATCTCCAGCCCCTTTTATTTTATTTTGAAAGTGTCTCATTAAATTATTGAGGCTGGTCTCAAACTTGCAATCCTCCTGCCTCGGCTCCCAAATTGCTGGGATTATAGGCATGTGCCACCACACCTATATTGACAGAATTGAAAGAAAAGATAAAAAAAAAATCTGCATATGCAGTAAGATTTCAGTGCTCCTTTCTTATATCAGAAGAATTAATAGTAAAATCATTAAGAATATTTATTATGAACTAACTGGACCTAAAACACATAAACAGATCACTCCCCAAAACAACAGAAGAATGCCATTCTTTTTCTTTGAGTATACATACAACATTTACAAAGAAAAGCAGATGCTGGGTCACAAACAAATCTTAACAAATTTCAAATAATTGAAATCATACAAAATATGTCCTCTGAACATAATAGAATCTAAATAGAAATCAATAACAGAAGGTAACAAGAAAATCTCTTAATACTTGGAAGTTAAACAACACATTTCTGCATACTCTTTATGTCAAAGGAAAAGGCTCAAGAGAAACTTGTAAATATTTTGAACTATGTCATGTTCAAATGTGGAAGATGCTGTTAAAGCAGTGCTCAGAGGAACATTTATAGTGTTAAAAGCTACTATCAGAAAACAAGAATGGTTTCACTTCAATAAAGAGAGCTCTATCTTAAAAAACTAGGAGTGGTGCTAAATGGATTCAAAGCAAATAGATGTAAAAAGTAATAAATATATGAGAGCAGAAATCAGTAACACTGAAAATAGAAAACACAGAATATTAATTAAATCAAAGATGGAATCATTAAAAAGATCAGTGGAATTGATATACCTGTAGCAGAAAGACAAAAGAGAAAAGACACAAATGACCAATATCGTGAATGAAAGGTGATTGACATAAAGGAAAAAATTAATACAATGAATAAAGCTAAATATATAATTCAATAAATTAGGAAAGTTAGTAATTGTTCCCAAATCACAATAGTTCTATAATTACTAAACCACTTAATCCATTATTTAAAAGCACCCCCCCCAAAAAAAAAAAAAAAAAAAAAAAAAAAAGACCAGAAATCTGCAGGACTGAAGGATTTTGTCACACATATAAAGAAAAGAAAAAAAAAAAATATCTGGGCTTAGTGGCACATGCTGATAATCTCAGCCTCTTGGGAGGCTGAGGCAGGAGTATCCCAAAATTAAGGCCAGTCTGAGAACTTAGTGAGACTCTGTGTCAAAATAAAAAATGAAAAGACCTGGGAATGTAGCTTAGTGGTTGAGCTCCCCTGGATTCAATTTGCAATACCTAGAAAGAAGAAGAATGAAGACATGAATGGTGTGAATATACTTTGTATTCAACCAGAGATAAGTAAAAATGTGCTCTATAAGTATAATATGAAATATAATGCATTCTGCTGTCATTTATACAACTTAGAATAAAAAATCAGTAATGACAATAATGAAGTATAACCCATCAGAAAAAAAAGTAATAACCCATGAATTCATGGATATAAATACAGGTGGTTATTGCTCTGTGTTCTATTGATTTATTTTTGTATGCAAAAACAAATATTGCCTTCTTGGGATAAAAAAAAAAAAAAAAAAGAAAGAAGAAGAATGAGAAGAAGGAGGAGGAGGAGGAGAAATGAAACTAAGCTTTCACTATTGCTTGAAGAAGAGGAAACAGTTCCAAGTCATTTTATGAGGTGGACATTATTGTGATAAGAAGACAGATGGACAATACATGAAAACTACAGATCAACATCTCATGTGAAAATAAATGCAAAATCATCAAAGTAGTAGCAAATTAAATGAAAGTGTATAAAAATAGTATAGTTTGACCACGTAGTATCTATCTTATGAAAATTTATCAAAATGTTAAAGATTATGAAAAGTCCTTCAATAAATAAATAAATCTACTAAACATTGCTTAACTCTGTATATTCCAAGATTTTGATTATAATTTTTTTTTTGCAATACACGTAATTGCATAATATATATTTTGGAATATATTATAATCATTGGAAAATGCTGGTCTCATGGAATAACTGCAAATTAGGTTTCTAGGTGTGATCCCAGCATGAAACAATGATGAGACTTTTTATTGACACTCAATGTTTTGTTCCTGTTTCCTCAAATGTTAATTGGGTTCTGTTCTCCAAGTCCTGTTTGAACTCTCTTTTTTTTCTTTCCAGTTTTTCATCTTCCTTGACATCACAGTTGTTTCCAGAATTCTTTGTTTTCTTTGCTACTTTTTAGTGTACTTTAGCTTATTAAATAAACTTCTTGGGTTTTTCCAGTAAATTCATCAAACATTTTCATTCTATCTTTGCCTAAAATATACTATATTTTTGCAAGTATGTAAATATACTAGTTATATGAAATAAAACAGGTGGCAGTGTTCCTTTGATTAATTTGCTGTTTTCTATTAAAAAAGAGAAAATGGGTGAAACAATGCAACTAGAGAAGCAATTACATGACCCCTGTCCTCTTGCTGTCTCTAGCAGAGAAAAGTATTCATTTGTTGCTTTTTATTTTCTGGAAAGGTATTAGGCCTTTGCCTCAAAGGTGTAACATCAGAATAACAAGACATCCTCTTTTGACTCAGTCTGACCTCTGTGTCCTACTCATCCTTTACTCAGAGTCAGCTAAATATGCTGCCAGATATTGTTTCCTTTTAGGAAATTCTTCCTGGAATCCTGTAGTAAACTTTCTGAGGGAAAAGGCAAATAAAGGGACATTTTTCTTGTGGACTGCTGAATGCAAGAAACTTATAAGAATTACTTTTGAATTTTCCAGAAATTCATCAGCTATTTTTGTAGACACATTATGCTGCCTTTATTTAAATTGTTAATTATTCTCAATTATTCCTGGTTTGGGCTAAAGGATTTAACTAGACCCCTTTGAAATAGAAAGAAGGAATGCTCTTTTAACCTAGAAAGAACTAATTCCAATACATTTTTAGTTGTTCGTCTTCATAAGTGAACGATCATAACAATTAGTGATCATAAGGGATTTGATCATTTATCATGTGATGTTAACAAGCAATAGGTCAGAATGTGAGAGAATAACTTATCTGCCATTGAGTAGCAATATTTTTGTGCTATGGTTACATTGTTAAGCAAACTAAAATAAGCAAATCTTCATGCCAGGGTCTTAGTTAATGTCATTTTGCTTGGCTGAGAAAATCTGAAACATCTCTTAGCAGACATATTTTAAGAGAGCATTAGGACATGCATATTTTTAGGATGCTAATAGACTCTCACCCCCTTTGGTTTTAGCTGCCAGAAATTATGATTCATAGTTCTTGATAGCATAGAACAGAAAACATTGTAAAGGGAAAGAAATTCTAACAGATTGCTCAGGAATGATTTCTGAGTGTCAGTTAATCAAACATTTTTCTCTCATTCCTTTAGGAAAATGCATACTTCGGCTTTGAAAAATGCATTTAGAAAAATCTTTACTTTTTGCCTTCTAATACCCCACAATTATTGATGAATTCTCAGTAGTATGAAGAAAACTGGATGGCGAAAGAATATATAGCAACATAATTATTTTAATGATTTGTAACAAAAATGACATAACTGAAAAGTTTCCCATAAAGAAGGTTCATGGGGAACAAAAGATGTGGTTTGTTGTAGTTTTTCTTTTTTTGATAAGATTTTGGAGAACATAGCAATATTATATCTTATTACTCTCACTATTTTTGCTAATCTGCGGGAAGAGTTAGCCAATTAAAAATTCATAGATTTTTAAAAAATTATATTAGACCCTACATTTTAAAAATATGTGAATTAGTTGTATTATTCTAGAAAGCTCTGGCATAATTTACATTTAGAGCTTGAAAAGGAATTGATATCATTATAACTGATGATGAAAGTATTCTGCATTGAATAGCAACTCTGGTAGAAATCCTAAGTTATACATAGTTTGACTGTGGTGGTACATATCCCAGCACTCATGCTTTTTGTTAATGTTGAATATTTTTCTCTAGTTTTCTAGGCTTGTTTTAACTATTTACCTTCCTAGATTGCTATTCCTCTTTTTGTATTGGAACATGTTTATGTGTAGACAGGAATGTGAAGAGAATGCTGTTATCACTGAGAACCTTCCAGTGTGATGGCTACTGAGCTCCTGAGATTTCACACAAGTATCTCCTTTGTGGGAATTTTCAGGTATAAGAAAACATCTTACTACAAAGAAATCCCCTGTTACCCAACTGATCAGTCAGTATTTTTTTTTTTTTTAATGCATGCGTAGGATATTACTGATTGAAGTGTGCAAAGTGTTTGTATTTTAATTAAAATTTTAGTGGAAAAACTCATTCACATGAATTAATAGCAAGATTTTTAGCAGGTTGCATAAATGGTGACAAAATTTATATCTTTGTATTCAAGAAGAGTATAAAGTTACTTGGTGAAGATCACTACATATGTTAAATCCTTTCAACATGTGCTATAAATATTAAAGATCTGTGGATATTAAATTATGTGATAGCAAATGACTCACAAGTAATTACAAATACCTGTTCTGTTTCTACTTAGCACTTATTTTCTTAAAGGTAGCATGGAAATGAAATGCAAATGCAACATAAAAGAGTCTAACTTCCTGTTAAATGATGCTTTTATCATATAATAGAATATTGCAGCCTAATTCAGTGCAGGACGAAACCAACTTTTGAGGGAAAATGAGAATTCCCAAAGCCAGGAGCCTCTGTGCTCTCTGCAGCTTAGGAGTCTGCATTCTGTTTACATGTTTCTTAAAAATATTGCATTTTTTTCCCATAAGTATTCCTGTGGAATAGCAAAGACTTTGTATTGATGAATGTTGCCAATCATAGAAGTGAAAACATGCAAGTCAATAGTATGGAAACAGCAGAAATTTGTACAAAAATAATCTGTAGAACCAATGAATGAAATAAAATTAAGCTCAGTTCAAGTTTTCACTATCACACAAGTAGATCCTTGATAGTTCTTATCATTTTGTCTTTTGAGGGGAGTCCTCATCTTCCCACATTTGCTTCTTGACTTTTTGTACCTGATGTTAATAAGAGATGGGTGTGCTCCTTTCTGTGCACCCTCAAAGAGAATAACCTCTGTCAAGTTCTTTGAACAGGTGGCCATTTCATCATTAAGATGAGTGAGTAGCCACCAGATGTCTAGGTAATGTTGGCAAGGCAGACATTATGCTTTTGGAGTTTTAAGATGTTCTCTGAGGATCCTTAGAATCCAGACCCACATCCCAAGGTAGCTAAGATATCTGAAGAAAGGATTCCACTTGTTAGAAAAAGATATCCAAGTATATACTCTGTCACCTTATATATGAGGAAATTGTACCTAAAAAGTATGAATGACCCAGGGAAGAACTAAGAGACCTCATTCTTTTGTAGTACATGAATAAAATAAATCCATACCTTACACTAATTTCCAAAGTATTTCTTTTTTTATTACCATGCTTAATTCCTAGAAGTGTGTAAATCTGTCCCCAAGAACACACAGTCTGAATGGTACAACCAGGAGGAGACTTCTGGTCATTTTGAAACCTAAGCTCTTGTTCAGTGCTGTTTCTAGAGATAGAGTACACCATGTTCATGACTCCCTGTGCAGCAAAGAGCATGTTATTTGAAGGCAACGAGGTTCTGGCCTCCATTTGTACTTTTTTCCCAGTGGAATGGGGCAAAATAAAAAGACAAGCACCGTGGATCCTCTTGCCGTCCAAGGCAGTGAAATAGGGTTAGCTCCTCTGCTTTTAAAACCTACACTTCTTCCATGGGCTTTCTTTCTTTCTTTTTCTTTTCTCTTTTTTTTTTTTTTTTTTTTTGTGGGCTTTCTTAAGGCTAGTAGGGCTTTCCTAAAGCTAGTGTGGAGAAAGCAAGTGGAATGAGGGTCTGTGTTAGCTGGCCTTGTGACCACAGATCAGAAGTCTGCTCCTCAAATCAATCTTGGTGACCTCTGGCCAACTGTCATTATTATTATATTTTTTTGGGTAGGAATGGCTCCTATTTTCCTATTGGTTCCAAATTTAGGGAGGAGGTGCAACAGTTACTGATTTAATTTTCTAAAAACCCAAATTGATAGTACTTAAACATGACAACATGGACACGGAGGTCTCAAAAAACAATGCTAATATCACCCCAATATACTCTTCAAATATACTCTTCAAACTTAATTGACTATTTCATAGACTGAACATAGAAACTGTCCCTATTTGAGTTCCTTTATAAAGGAGATGCCTTTTGGTTAGTTTGCCTAAAGAGTACCAGTGCATTTGGTGCTTTTGGGCCTATCTAGTACAAGACCTGGATGAGGTCTCTTCAAACCCTGTGTGGCTCAGGTCTGATATCTGGAGGTCATTCCCACCATTGCTCCCTTCCTCACCTTTACAGCTAATTGGATAAGCATCTCCTGTCAATTTGTTTTCAAAAGGGCTTTGGAGCCATCTGCTTTCCCCCACCACCACTGCCATTACCTTATGCTAATCCATCATCATCATCTCTCTCTCTCTCTCCTCTTTTTTTTTTTTTTTTTTTTTAACCTGTGTTTATCTCCACTGTGATAAATTCCTAATTGGTCTTCCTATTTATTGTCTCCTCATAAATCCATTCCCCACAGAGCAGCCACAGTGATTAAATCACGTCAGTCTCCTGCTTAAATTCTTTCAGTGGTTTCCCATCACACAGAGAATAAAATCTAAGCCCCTTGCCATGGCTGAGAAAGCCTTGGTGCTCTGATCTCTGACCAGATTCTGGGGCTGCCTTTGGCTGATCTTCCCCTGGACAACACCCCTCCCGCCCTGATGGTCTTTCAGTTCCCTCATGGTCTCACTCAGCTCCTAGACTGGGTTGAGTTTTCTCCTGCTTTTGAGACTTTTTACCTCTATCCTGCCTGGACATCTTTTCCTCTAGGTCTTTCTGTGAGGTCTTATAGAGCTCAGCCTAACTAGCACTTCCAGGATTTTCCTGACCACTCCATCTAAAGTAAACTCCCTTTCACTCCATTGTTATAATACTTGGTTCTTAATACACAACACTCATCAATATCTTAAATATTCAGTTATTTGTTTTTAACATGAAGAAAGTGCATCTTAGAATGTAAGTTAAATTATGCCAGTTTACCAAGAGGTAATAATATTTAAATTCACATACATATTTAGGTATATTGAACTAACACATATACGGTTACAGCTGATGAATATTTTATTAGTCTTTCTGTCTAGAGTATTAATGAAATTCTTAAGTGAGAACAGAGCAAGATACAGGTCTAGACCAGGTTCTCCTCTTTGTGTATGATCCTGGTGTTGAGCCTTAGCTGACCATCAAAGTCAGACCTAGTGTCCATCTATAGCCATCTAATGTGTTAACTGAAGTGCATTTGGTGAGCCTAGAATAAGCAGAGGCATAAGATGAATCAAACAGCAAATGGATTTAGGTTGATATATTCCATTTCACTAGGAATAGATAGCTCAAAAATTTTGGCTAGGTATTGACCTCCCATAGACATAGTTGGAAAGCACTACTAATATGTGCTTTTGTGACTGTTTCTTTAGAAAAGTCTTTCAATGGCTGACGAACTCATTTTGAATGCACACGTTTTTTCCTTTGTCTGTGAATACAGTCAATTGGAGTCTAATCAAATTTTGCAGAACTTGGAAACCTTTCTCTTTCAAGGTATACATGTCTTCTCTGAAACACTGTTTAGAATAATTTTCTCAAAATCAATTCTAAACTTCAAATATTAAAAACAATCTGCTTAATATGACTGTGTGAATAAGTATTAAATAAACCTTTTTAGGCTAACAGGTTAAATTTTTATTTATGCCAATCACAAAAGAAAGAAGGAGTATTGTGTATAACAACTGAGAGGAAAAGAGTAGAGAAAAGGCTAAAAGTAAGTATTGCTGTTAAGATGCCTTTTCTCAGGTTCTGTTTGACTAGGGCATGTCTCTGTTCACTGGCTTGCTTCCAGTTTAGCATGGACAGTAGAAGATGGCTTGAATGTCTGTGTCCCATCCAAACTTCATGGAGAAAATTTAAATCTCTAATGCAGTAGCATGAAGAGGTGGGGACAATAGGTGGAGCTTAGGTCCTCCTGGGTGAGATTGTTGTCTTATAAAAGGGCTGGAGGGAAATAGCTAGGCCTTTTTCGGACAATGCAGAAGGAAGACACCACCTAGAAAGCAGAAAGCAGGCCCTCACCAGAAAAAAAAAAAAAAAAATCTTCCTAGACCTTGATCCTGTACTAGCCAGACTCCAGAACTGTGGAAGGTAAGTTTCTGTTCTCTATGACTTACCAGTCTCAGTTTTTTTTATTTCTAGCAGCATACATGGACTAAGCTAGGTTCCTTAATTCCTACAAACTTGCAGAGCTGTGCTACTCTTTTTCCAGATAAAATAATTGACCACAAACCTTTTGATTAGGATTTTGAGAGAGATTTTTTTTTCTTTCTTTTCTTTCTTTCTTTCTTTGGGTTAGGGGTTAAACCCATGATAGAGAAATTTTAAAGCTTAAATTTATGTATATATGCTTAATTTAAATTGTAATGTATGTATGTATATATGTATTCATTATCCTGGTGTTTCATCTAGTTAATCTACAATAAGTTTAATTATCATTTAGCTGTCACTCTTTGTTTGTCTAGTTCTTCCTGTTTAGTCCCTGTTAGGGTTTCTTTTTTATGTACTTGTCTTTTGGTCATTTTGTATTTGCCTTTAACTTTGAAGGAGGGAAAAATTACCTACAAGGTTTTTCTTCTATTATGAACTTTTCTGAGGTCATTTTATTCTTTGTAAATGTTTGCAGAGACATTAAGCCCATGGATTCAGGGCACTGGAAAATTGGGAGAAATTTATTTGTGTGTTTGTGCTAGCATCCCCAAAATGCAACAGTGGATTTCAGATTATTATGGAAAAAGAGCAGAAACACATCAATGAAGAAAGAAATATTTATTAACAGAACCAACAAAGCTATTTTCGCTCTTCATTGTAAATTTAAGTTCTTTTAAGAAAAAGCTGAAACGAGTGAAAAGATAGATCATACATATAACTTAAAATCTGTAGTTCAAATCTAGAGTATGCTCATTTGTGAATGTTCTCAGTGTTTTAAATTGAACAAGATAACTTTTCCCCCAGATGTTTGAAATAAAGTGTTTTTGAGAAAAAAAATAATCTGAATGTTACTATGAAAACTGGAGATCATCAGGTAGTTTCACAGACACACCAGCCCAGTTTGGGGAGTATATATTTACTATGTGACACTAAATTATCTCAGGAATGACAGATTAGAGTTTTACAATCCTGTGGCTATAGAACATGAACAAGATTTTTTTCTTCCTCTTGTCCTGAATATCATGTAACAGATGCCCTTGTAGGATAAGGGAATCTTTCCATGGTTTAGCTAAATATGTAACATCACATAAAATATGGAGTTTCCCAAGCTGACAAAAGTGGCAAGAAGTGGATTCTTTTTTTCTGAGTCACAGGGATAAGGTTCTGGAATTTGGGTCACTGCCTAAGCTTTTATTTAAAACAAACAAACAACAAAGTGTGCCTCTCCTCAGGTTGCAATCTTTGAGGAAAGGGACTCTTCTGTTGGCAGTGTTATTGCAAGTTTTGGTTAAACTCTGATTGAGTTCTGAACTGGATGGAGAAATGCTCCCTTCTGATTTCTCATGGACACCCTGGGTACCTTTTAAATGAGCTGCAAGGAAATCTCTGCCCAGGTGTCAGTGATACTGCAAGTAGAGGTTTCTTGGAATTTAGGAAGGAGGCTAAACGAATACCCTCAAAAGAGTAGTGAATGGACTTACACTCCTCTGTAATGACATTTTCACTGGATTACAGTAAAATAAGATATTCCAGAAAAAAAAAATTTTTCATTAAGTGTAGTTTTAAATAGGATTATCCTTTACTGAGAGATTCTGAACTTCCTACTCTTTTGGTGTTTATATGATACAATGATGTAATGATAACAGGGGTATAGGTTTATTTCCTTTAACCAATGTCCTTTCTTGGCAAGATTAAGGAGTTAGTGGTAACATTTTGGGGGATGTTTTACTGGTTTGAGAAATATAACAGTCTATGGAAGCCAGGATTAAGAGAATGTTAGCCTGCTATAAACCAGATTCTTAGTGATTGTTCTTCTTGGTTAGAATTTATAGTGACATTGTAATCATTAAAATTGGTAATTCTGGCATGATTGTATCTGAGATTAGAAACCATATACAGGGAAAGTTCTGAAGCTATTTAATATCATCCAAAGATTAAGAATTTTTTTTTTTTTGTAAAATTTGTCCAATATGGTTATGGCCTAAATATTGTTAACAGAGGGCCACTGTCAGATTCTAGAAGAGTCTCATAAACAAATATTACATTTTATACTGGCACAGTGTGTTTGTTTGTACATTATTTATGCTTAACTCTGACAAGTGATACAAACAGAGTGGATTCTGCACCTTTAGAAAACATGTTGCCCAGTTAACAAGAACGTTTTCAGTAGTTTACATGCCAGATCTAATCTGGGTTTCTATACCTTGCAAGCCTACTTCTAAAGACTAAGCACTTCTTATCTCGGTAGTTGTCCTGCACATAGTGCAAGCCTGGCTTGTATTTTGACTGTGAAATGCACCCAGTCATGAAATTATTGAATATTTAGATGAAAAAGACTTTAGAGTTCTTAATCAGCATTACACAAACCTACGTGTATTTAGGATTGCTAAATTATCTAAATTCTGTACAACAGATCCCAGATATAGAATAGAAGAGCAAAAAGAGGATGTGGGTGGAAGGTAGTAGTTTGAATAAAAATTTTGCATCATTATTCTGGCCCAAGCTCCATCTGCTCACTAAGACTTTGCTATTTTTCTAGGAAGCTCATTTTATTTTTAAATATTAAAAAACTTGCATATCTTTTTCAAATGTTGATATCATCAAACTTCTAAATATCCACTTAATTTTTAAGGGACTTTAAAGCTATAACCATATATTATTATAATAAATTCCTAATAATGACATTATCAAAAATGAAACAATTGCTTAGAATAGTTTACTTTTGCTAAAGGATGATAGATATGCAACAATAATTATATGTCTAACTATATATTTATTACATACAATGAGGACTGCACATGAGTATCAGGTAGGGAGTTTTAAACCACACTGCTGCCTGGACACACTCCCTGAGATTTTAGTTTAATTGGTCTTTTTGGGCCTGGGCCTGATAGTTTTTAAAGTTCCCCAGGTGATTCTAATAGATCTGGAGAAATATGTATTCTGTCCTGAAGCAGGTGCTTTTGAAAGTTGGGACTCCATAAAGAAAGAGTTTTCTTATGTATTATTTGTCCTTATAAAATACATTTCCAAATATTATCTTTAAAAATCTGTTTCTAAAACGTGGGTTCCTAGTGAAAGACAAGTTGAAAGGAAGACAACTTTGAAGGTAATCTTGGAATTTAGCTTCTTCCACATTTTAATAATTCCATGCCCATATATCATCCATTTATTTACTTCCTTCCCTTTTTTCTAGAGCTGATTACCAACTCCTACCACTGTTAACCCTCCTCCAGGAACGAGCTCCTCTCTGTACCATTCTGAGTGGGCTTTAGCATCCTTGCATATGTTCAGCTTTTTAAAAAACCTGTTGACATAAAAGACAGAAGACATGGGGAAGAGGCCAGGCGAGGGTGTGGTAAGTGGGGAGGATCCTAAGGAACTGGAGGTCTCTCAGGGTCAGACTATGTGTGTTTGTCACATGTGGGTACATATGTGTAGCAAATATGCTATGCTGTGTAGCCCTGTTCCAGGGGTATGGGAAAAGACAATGTTATAATGTGTGTTTTTCTTTCACTGCACTGTGTGCTGCTAAAGGTCAGGGATCCTGATTTATTATTTTGTATCTTCATCCTCACAGGATGGCTAGCATATGGGTGCTCAGTACATGTTGGTTAAATGCATGCATGTTCAAAAGAGGTAAGGAAGAAAGGATAAGAGGAAGGAAGAAAGATGATGGTATCCAATGTGTCAGGACAGAATAAATGATTTTGATGTTTTCAGGCATTAGTACCTACTTCTGCACCAGGAGGGAATAAGTCACATATGTGTGGCAGGATGAGGAAGGATAGAAAGAAGGCTCTTCAGCATCTTCGAGATGACCCATGATCTGGGTTCCTTCATAGCCAGGAAGCTCTCTTCCATGGGGGAAGTAAGGAAGTATGGTAATGGACAGAAAGTAGGCATTGAGATCTGGACCAGCTTCACTGGTTATGAAAATAGTTTTCAGCGTCTCTCATCTCCCACTGACTGGGGAACAATACTGTTATGTTTCTAGGTGCTTTTGTTCTGAGACTGGGAAAGTAGGGGAGACACACGAATGTTCAGAAGAGCGTCTTTATCCCTGACATGGCCTACAAAGCGGTTGGATTCAGGGCTTACTTGGATTCCTGTTTCTAGGAATTAGACTTTCTAGGATAGGAAGGTGAAAAGAACCATACCTCATATCCATTTTTCCCTTGATTGTCTGTTCTCGTTTTACTTTTTCTTCTCTCTTTGTTTTCTTAAGGTCCTCATATGGCATAATACCTTACAGGATAGATTGTATTCTTAATAGCAGAAAAACTGAGGCTGGTTTTAGAATTGTAAAATTAATCTTATATTTTATTGTTATAGTTATCAACAATTTTTCCTATAGTATTTTAAATTTATCATTTGACTTATTTTTGTTTTGAAAATAATTTATTATGCATTTTTAATCCCTATATAACATCACATGTTCTTTCTACAAGGATATTATTTTTTTCTCCAATAAGATACACAATATTTCCTCTCCATAGTTAAATATTAAAAGTCACCTGTGCTGGATGTCTTATGGCTGCCTTTCAGTCCACTCTCTCCTGGAGAGTTTGACTCCCAGGATGGCCCTTTGCCTTCTGGTTGGTCTCTGTCAGACTGACAGTAATGGTAGAGCAAAGGGAGGGAGGAAAGCAGGGTCAGATTATTTGTTCCCTCACTTCCCTCTCTAGTAAGTGGCCATGGATTGACTGAGGCCTTTGAGCAGAGTCATAGCTCCTGTGAATTGAGTCATCCTTTGTACATACCACCTTTTGGGCTCCTTCCCTTGACTCCTCAGGCCTCACGTGTCCCTGTTTGCTGCTGTCAATTGCCCAGATGCCTCCCATCCCTGGGTAGTTTTCCCTGCCCACCTCTTTGAGTCCTACCTCCAAGCGTTACCGTCACCGCTTGGGCTGAGGCACCATGTGATCATTGCTTCAGGGCATTCCTCCAGGGTCCACACTAAACGGGCAATGTGTAGATGAGTAAGTGGGCTTTTCATTCCTGGCATGTTTAGGGAGAAATCTGTTTCTTGCTTTTGATCTCTCACTCTTCCTTGTTCTCCAGGGAAGATTTTATGCTGTTAGTTCTCTTCAACTTTTCTCAGCCGAGAGTGCTATGATTTAAATATCAGCAGATTTCCAGAAGATATCCAGGAATACCCACATGCTCTCAGACTGAGTGCTCTGGTGTGGGCTTCATGGTATTTCAGGAAGACAGACTGAGATTTGAAGGTACTGGGTTTATGTTAAAAGCAGATGTAGGTAAATTGAGTTCTGCTGTGTATTCACTAATATTATAGAGGTATCTGGAATTCATGGGGAGAAACTTCTATTTTGTGCCATTTATCAAACATTGGCTCAAATTAATAAATTTTTTTCCCTCTCAAATGTGGATTTGCCTATCATATTTATTTCTTCTATTGCTTTCAATTAGTTTATTTGCTTGCATATCACACTGGTAAAAAGCAAATTTTCCAGCTTTTCTCTTTTTGAGCCAAATTTAGAGTGACTTTATCAATGTTTTTCAAAACTCTTATTTAAAAAAATTAACTGTAAATTCAAAGATATCTCTTTAATAGAAATCAAATGCTTCCTTTTTTGCTTTGCATCTTTATTTTGGTTAAAAACTTAAAGTTATATACTGGGAAAGCATGAAGATAGATGCTACCTTTTAGTCTCTTATGAGAAATATGTAACACACTAACAAATGAAAATAAGTAGAGACTATTTTTTATAAAGTTCCAACCATCAAATAAGTGACAGGTTAGAGTCAATCAATTTAAGAGGTTACTGGTCTACTGATGAAACAATTTGAAGAAAATGTGCTGTTTGATGTTACAGAAGCCAAAAGCTGAATAAATGTGTCATCTGTTTTTCATTTTAATTCACTATTTCAGAAGTATTTACTGTGTATTAAAAAATCTTTTTACCCTTTCAAATCTTTTGGACAACCTGGAAAAATTCAGAACAGTTTAACATGTATCTATAAAGGCATATTCTCAGCTAAGTTATCTTGTTCTTAGTAATAATACTATGTAAGAACTTTAAATTCGAATTAAAAAATTGTTATTTTACTATTTATGTTATGGGTTTTTAAACATAATTTTCAAAAGAAAATATAAAAAATAAAAAATGTTCAGAATAAGGGTTTTACAAATTTTATATAGTATAATCTGAAAAGTATCTCTATGTTGGGGCAAAAATATCTAGACACAAGGAAGCAAGTTATTTTAAAAATAATATATATATATTTTTTTTTGAAAAGATAATTACTGTTTTAAGAAACTAGATTAATTTATATTTTTGTCTATAAGAAAATATTCCCAGACTAGGAAACTCTTCTGATTTAATTCTCCCCCAACCCCTATCTCTCCCTTGCAATTAATACCCAATTACTGTGATGTTTTGTTTTGTTTCATTTTATTCTTACTTTTTATAACCTTCTTGCCCACAGAATTGCTTTTTAAGAAGATCCCTCCCTCCGTAGATGCCATTCTCCCTCCTTAGTACTTGGCCCTCTCACCCTGGCCACTCCCTCCCGCCTGCATCTGCCTGTCCTACCTCTTGATAATGCTAATATCCTCCTCTCAGTCTGGCTGCTGAATCTCACAGTATGCCATAAACAGTCTACTTGTGATGCCTCTGGGTATCCATAAGTCATCACCCAAAATACTCAAAATGCCCTCATTCCTTAGTTCTAGCCAGAAGCAGTCCAGGAGGAAAATATCTGTGCCTTACATTAAAGCCATTGTCTTCCACTGGTTTTCATTAAAGGAACAAGAGAATCAAATGTAAAATATAGTAATCGTCAGGTTTTCTTGAGTGTGTTTCTAGGAGTGAGTGTTTTTTACCCAGCCACGTCCGGGCAGCAAGATTGGAAAGTGGCAAGGGAAAGCGACAAGGGTGTTGAAAGTCCCTAAACGGGATCCTGTAATTTCCAGAAAAGAAATAGTTCTGCAAACAGCAGACATGATTACATAGGCTTAATTAACAGTTCAAAGTAATAGGGAGAACTTATCATGGTAGGACGCATGTTTCTTGTTCTTTAATGAGTAAATGACCCATTTGATGCACGAGCACATATCAGAAGCACATGGCAGCGAAGAAGCTTGGTGGTGGAGGATCTGATCAAAGTTTTTCAAAACTGACTCCAAGTATTTGATGAAGAAGATTAACATGGAGACAATTTACCAAATAAATACAGCATAAAGAGCCCAGAGACCTTCTAAGGGACTTCAAGGCTCCAGCTTGCCCACATAAAGAATATCATTAAACAGAAAGAAAACAAAGACCAGAATAAATATCTAGCGTACTGAGGCCGTAGAGTAACTGAACTGCTGATTGATGATTTTTTTTCTCCTATTTTTTAACATATACTCCAGAAGATGTTTTCAGTTCTTATTGTAAAACAAAGCCATTCGTTTGACCTGGGTTCTAACTGGGTAACTCTCTTAAGTGTTCTAAAAGATTTCTGGACCAGAATTGGTTAATTAGTGCTTTGTGTTGCACTGTGTTACATATGACCTAACCAGAGATAAAAAGGTTTAAAGGTCTCTTGTAACCCTGCAATGCCATTTGTAACACAAAAATAACCCCCTTTCATTACTGGCATGCCACTGTAGCACGCAGGTTATTTTTTCCCTTCACTGCAATAAGGGCAGCTTTCGCATCAGAAGAATTCTTGGCAAATTAATGCGCTACCTCTTGGGCTAATTAAATTAGAAAGGATCAAAAATACAGAGCGGCTTTTGTGGTGGACACAATGTCGTGCTTCATGCATCTTGCTCAGAGAGGAATTTCTGCCATTTAGCCCCCTTTTGCCTCTAGCAGTGTTCTGGACTCTCTAACACAGTCAAGTTCCTAATTTGCCTCAATGAGAGAGAATTATTAACTGATAATAAGAAAAGGAGCATTCACAGCTTCAGGCTGGGCTGTGTGGAAAAGGGTGATCTACCCAGCACCTGAAGCGCATGCAATTTTTATTAATTCCTGCCTAAAACAATGCATTCAGGAGTAAAATTGCTGTGCAGATGACAAAAACAATTACGCCTTTGATTCGTTCATTCTAAAAATGTGAACTACTTTAGCTCAAATATAACCAGATTAAACAACCAAAGAGCTTGCTCACTTCTCTTTAAATCCAGTTTGGATTGCAGGGAGTATGTTTTATGTTGAGAAGTTGCCACTGCCACTTAAACTGATTGTTCCTATTGAAATTGCTGAGTGCACAAGTGATTTTGACAATAATTAATATTGTTCTCTCTATACTGTGGCCCTTTGTTTTGAAGATGACACTGATGGTGGTGTTGCTATCTTTATGGGCATTAATCCCAGAAAGAGAGATGTAGGTTCCTGCAATCAATCCTTGCTTGACTCTTTGCTTCTCTAGACTTTCTGAGATTTGTTGCAGTTTTATTATAGAGTCTTTTATTTGCTGGTCTGTTTTTTTTTGTTTTTTGGGTATCATGGTAACTTTGATCAAAATAAGATACCTTCGTTTCTACTTGCTGCAACCTCACTAATGGCCTATCTCTTTCCAGATATTGTTATTTCATGACAACCAGAGCGTTTTCTGTTGTTTTTTGTTATTCTGTTGTTTTTTGGAGATGATTATTAGTAAACTTTGCCATATTTCAGGTTTCATGTGGTCAGTTAACAGAGCTTGGACTACCCAACATCTATAACATATATTGATTTGAGTATATTAATTTGCACATGAATGGCAGATATGTTTTTTGAAAATTATGGAACGAAATGTTGTTGCTTGTTCCATACCATCCTTGTTGTCATGGAGATCATTGGATAGGTTATATATTTTCTTGGTTAAAAAAAGGTGTTCAAAACTGGAAACAGCCTCATTATAACTGTAGTTTTTGTGAATGCTTTATTCATTTTTGAGCCTCATTCCAATGTAATAGAAATTAGTGATTATTTTGGGGTATTCTGTTAACATCTTGTCTTTTTTTTTAAAAAAAATTAATAGTACTGTATACACATGCATTACTTTGATCTTCTTCAGGATTTCCAATATGAATTGCTTTGCACTCCGACCAAAAAATCCTTTTCCTAAGAGTTGGGCACAGTAGTATACACCTGTAATCCCAGAGATTGGGGAGGCTAAGGCAGAAGGATTACAAGTTTGAGACCAGCCTCAATAACTTAATGAGGTCCTTAGAAACTTAGCATGAACCTATCTCAAAATAAGATATAAGAAGGGCTGGTGATAAGGCTCAGTGGTGAAGTGTGCCTGGGTTCAATCCCCAGTACAAAACAAAACAAAAAACCCCAAAAAACAAAAAAAAAACAAAACAAAAGAAAAAGCAAAAAAAAACCTTCTCTGTGTGTAGGCAAAGTAGTTCCCAATTCACTGGTGAAAATTTCAAGGGCCATTAGTGATAAGTGCACAGCATTAGACTAGTGGTTTTCTCTAAAAGTCAAAGAACATTCTAATGTCATTAAAAACTTCCTGTTTGAATCCCAAAATAGAATGGATAATTAATTTGTTATAGTTGAATATATAACCTGCTTTCTTTATCAACATTATTTCAGTGCTAAGAAATTGTTCTAAACTAGATTATCTATTTTGACTTCATTGGTCATTTAACCACATGGCAGTCACCTTAACCTTGAACTTCATTCACTCTGTCTAATCCATACTTCCTCACTAAACACTCTTTTTGAGTACCACATACATAAAATCTTCTTGGATCATACTATATGTCATGCAAAACATTTTAGCCTAGCCTTTTTAGAACTTTATTCATTGAATACAATGATTCACAATTGTTATGCACTAAAATATTGGTCTAGTCTTTGCAGTTTCATTCATGCATGATCTTTTAAGTACTTGAGGATTGATATCTTATAGTTTGTTTTCTTTTATTGCCCCTAGCATCAAGCTTGGCATACTGTAGATACTCATTAAAATCTTATTGTTTTGCCAATTGGTTTATTTAATGAGTACCAGGGATCAGTTCTCTTGGCAATGTTAAATGCTTGTGTAAAAAAAAAATAAAAAAGAATGTATGGAGACTTTTCTATGTAGATGGCAAAGAGCTAGTTAGGGCATAAGGAGAAAGAGTAGTAGGCAATTGTATTAGGAATCCTCATGAAAGCTGTGCCTTCAGTGAACACAGTGTTATTTATTAAGCCCCAAATAGTTAGGATTTTCCTTCAAAAGTGGAATTGATTTTTTTTCACTTAAACATAAATAAGGTAGTTGGCTTGTATTTAGGGTCATGCTGTAGGAAAGAATGGTTATCTCAAAATGCTAGTGTCACCTCAGTGCTGAAAGCTGTTTTACTACAGGAGAGGCAAAGGAGAACCAGAAGTGGCTGATGCAAGAGTAGCTTCTATTTCATGCTTATTCTGTAGAAAGAGTTGGCAGAATGGCCTTCTACATAAACAGAACTTTCCTAGTTAATTTACTTATCTATTTGGCCACGTTATGCATTGTTGTGATTATATGACTCAAATGTACGCTATATTGTGGCTCTGTTGCGCAATGGCCTTCTTGTTTAAGGAAAGGCTCTCTGCAACATTGTCAAGAGTTCAGTGCATGGACTTAGCTTGTCAGTGCAGCCTTGGGGCTCTTATGTTAACATAGCACCTACTTTGCACCCTTTTGTCTTCATTATTAGTTTCATGTGGTAGTCAAGGCATTTGATGTGTAATCCTGTAGATGGAAAGGAGGTTGCTCCCTTAAATCTCAATGTTGTCAAGGAAAGTGCAGTTTAGGGAGATAGATATCTGCCAGATCAGAAAAAAAAAAAAAAACCATTAATGAGCTTTTTTTCTGTCTTCAAGGAGTCCTATAGAATTTTCTTATTATTCTGCAGCACATGTATACACACACACACACACACACACACACACACACATACACACGAAACTATTCAGGTATGTGCTCAACCTTCTTCTTACATGCTGTTATGATTTGTCTTAACTCTCACAAGAAAGCTGGCACGCTAATAGTTTGGAAAAGACTTGAAGTGGGAGGGGCTGTACAAGCTTAATAGAAGGTCCCTCATTTTCAGAAAATAGATTTTCATGTGTTGCATTTGCAGGATTTATGGAGGTCTTTACCTTGAAGCTTATTTCCAATAACTTGAGGTTGGCTGAAACATAAGATGACATTGATAAACAGATATGTTTAGGCCAAACTATTTACTATTCTTTTTAAGTAAAGGGATTTTTCTATCATAATATAATTTTGGATGTTTGAGGTCTGTGTAGGACCTCTCATCTGTACATAGTGATTGCACGTGGAGCACACGTGCTTTTACACATTTACATTTTAACAATGGAATGCACATTCTGTCATAAATGTTAAGGTTAAGAAAGTAGACTGCATGGATGATGTCAAATCTTTTAATAAATGACAGTTGCAACACCTCAAAGTGTTCCTACAAGCTCTTCTTGGTCCTCCCTGCTTTTAAGCTCTTATTTTTCCTGGACACATATAGGATTCAGAGAAACAGAACATGTCTGACTACTTTCCTTCTGGTATGAGTATGCTGTGCTTAAAAATATCATCTGTATGTGCTTTATTTTTATTTCAACCATACGTGCTTTTATAAGTATTTGAAAAGAAAATATTTTAAAGATTTGAAATAGAAGGAAGGGAATATATGTGAGTTACAGCAGCCTCGGGGTAACAGTATCTCACACACTAATGATTCCTATGGAGTTTATGTGTCTATTTATGCTGTCATTTAGTTAGGGCAGGGGTGTCTAGAGAAAGAAAGCAATGTACAGCATACTACCTAAATACCAGTGGTTTCTAAAGGAAAATGAAAAAAAAAAAAAAGTACACCATAAACCTTATCCTTATTTAATTAGGAGCAATCATTACAAAGTTATTCACATTAATTCAGTTTCTTACAACAGACTTAAGCTTATTGCCACTTCCTCATTTTCCCCTGTGTTCTAAAAAAAAAAAAAGAAAGAAAAAAAAAATAAGGAGGAATGCTCTTTGTCATTTGAAAATAAAAAGGAAATTTTATTTTCTGATGAAAAGTGTAAAAAATTCCACTTTTGATGTGGCTCTTATGGTCACATGGTGTTTGATGGCTGTACATGATCCTGGATCTCTCTGTAATTATTTCACACACAAATAAGTAACGGTGACTTTGAAGAAACCGGAAAACTTGAACTCATATCTTTATCATAAATGCAAGGTTTAGATTATCAGAACCTAGTGTCTGGCTTTGAAGTAATGAATACAGCATTTAAGAGAATTATAAGAGATGACATAAAAATGAAATTGCACGGGGAACATTGTTAGTGAAGCCAGAACTACACACGAGGGGAGGGTGAAATGAATGGGTGAAATATTATTAAGGCAGCAGGCTCCGTGAGATATTTTAAACCAGATTACTTATTCACATAGTTTACCTAGAAAATGAGCTTTCTAAGAGATAATATGTGAAACAAAAGAGTTGTCTTTATCTGTACATGTCTTAGTTGAATCCAGAAAATTACACTAAAAAAGCACATAGATTCATTTTTGCCTTCATCATGAACCTAAAAGAAAAGTCAGATAAGTCAGAACAAAATTTCAGAGGTTACTTGCTTTTCTCTCTGTAAATAAGAGATACCTTACAGTATAAAAAGAGTAAAAGTTGGGAGAAATTAATTGAAAAATTATTAGTTCTTAAAATGCAGGAGCACGAATAAATTAAAGCAGATGCACATTGGAAGGTTTCCCTTCTACTTTTACCCACACATCCATTTCTTTGCCTTTTGCAATTACATAGAAAAGAGGGAGAAAACCATTTCCAGGTGTCTTCACTCAGACTCTCAGTTTCAGAAATGTCAATAGATGATTTTACTACTGACAGGGGACAGAGGAAGACGATCTGATCCCTTCTGATCCTTGCTTACAAATATAGTTACAGAATGGTGTAAAATAGTTCTTTTGAGTTCCAGATTTGTGACTACAAAAAATTGGGTATTTCTTTCTCCCTTTGCTTGAAAATCAAGTCCACCCTGTCTCGACCACATAAATAGAACAATTTTCCTCTGTGAACTGCTTGATGAGGCTGTGGCCAGATTCATATAAATGTCATAAAAACAGAGTACAGAATGGATTATTTTATGATTAAGATCTGTATGGATCTTTGTATGAATACAACGTGCTTTGGCAGAGTTCTGCTGCACGCACACTAGTTTTAGTGTGTGTGGTGGAAAAAATGGCCTGCCACACTGTCACTTTAATGTCTTTTTGAAAAGGAACAAAAATCACTGGGCTCCACCAAAGGTTACAGCAATAGTACAAAGGTTTGGTCTGCTAACCAGTACAGTGTGTGTTCTATTTCTCATTGTGATAGCGATGAGAGTAAGATTCAATAAAATGCTGCAGTATTTCTCAGCACTTTGTCATTAAGTGACATGTTGACATCTAATGGTAATTGCAAGGTGAGACTTTCCTGTTCTCTAATTTATGTAATAGGATTCAATTTTCTTTCCATATCTTCAATTGTGCCAATGAGCTGAAATGTATATATTTTGTCTGTATCTTTCTGTTCTCTCTTTAGTCAGATCTTCTGGGGGAAAGAGAGGCTTCATTCAGATTCATTTTTTTTTTTGAAGCATCAGACAAGCTGCTATCAGCACATGGATGCCAAGATGGTCCTTTAATAAAGAATTGTGGTTTAAGAATTTCAACCCAAGGATTAATGTATTAAAGTGAATAATAGCATCCAGGCAGTAGCAAAGATGATGATCAGAGTTGGTGAAAGAAAGATTATTGATCATCTGACTCTATCAGCCACAAACAGGGAGGAGGAAAACAAAAGGAAGAAAAAGGAGATTAAAGAAACGAAATATAGTTTAGTGATGCCAGCTGATTCTGTTGCTAATTATAACTCCTTGGCAAGAAGCTCTTGGTTATACAGTAACACTCTACTTATCTGGTGGTCAGATTTCCAGCAAAATTTACCACAGCTGAGATCCTGGAATCGTACCTCTCAAAACATTGAACGAGTAAGAAAAACTTTCTCTGGTGGATGTGTTCAACTATCTCCTGGAAAGTTTACTGAATTAATTTTATGCTCAGGACTGCTTATATAACAGATGTGTTGTCTTGACTTTTAATCCAGATCACAGAGGGAAGTGGGAATAGGGATGGGGTAGAAATTCACAGCAGGAAAGGAGGAAGGATGTGTAGCTTAGCAGACTACAAAATAAATGCATGTGAATAACACTTATTTGGTAAACAATAAATATTCTAAGAGAAATTGCTAAATTCTCCTGAATTCTTTAAAGGAGGAAAGATAGCGGTTAGCTATGAAGCCCAAGGAAGTCTTTGGGGAATGGACATAGAAAATGAACTTAGTAGGATGTCTAGAAACTGAAAAGGTAGGAACTGTGAGATAGATATTCAGGAAAGTTTAAGATAATGGCAGGTAGGGAGGGAGCAGTTGATGAAATGCTGAAGAACTGGTTGAAACATAAGGTGAATCTATGTGTCCTTGAAAATATGGTTGAAGTAGCAAATGAGAGCAAACTATGGAGAGTTTTCCATGGACAAGCTAAGGAGTTGAGACTTCAAGGATGGCCATCAGAGCTACTGAAAATGTTTGATCAGGGAGTTAAGATGTCAGAGTTAAGTTGTAGAGGTGCTGGGTCAAGGAAGGCAGCCAGATTCCTGGCTTGCTTGTTTTGACTCTGTACGTGGTGGTAGCACTAAAAAGAAAGAAAGACAGAAATATAAAAGGGCAACATATGAGGAGAATAGAGACAGTGGTGTATTTGGAGTGAGAAATGCAGTGTTTGAGCTAATGAGCATCCACCAGATGTTTAGCCAGCTGTGGGATATCATGAGCCAGGAAGGTGGAGGGAGGTCTGGAGTGAACTGAATAGAGGTAAAGGCAATGGTTAAATTCAAAGATTAGATGCCATTATTAAGGAATGCAATGTAAAAAATGAAAGAATGAGGAGCAAAGATAGAGCTTGGATCCATTTTACTGGGAACAAGATAATGAGGAGTCTGAGGAGTTACAAAGTAAAAGCAAGACAACAAGGAAGGTGGACTATCATAGAGGGCAGAATAACAGAAAATGAAGGGGAGAAGCAGAGGATGAAGTAGAACTAACACATACTGAGGATCCACTATATAATGCAGACCCGCATGTGTGTAATGGTATTTAACCTTACCAGGCATTTTATTAGAGGTATGTCCTTACCCTAATTTTACAAAGAAAGGAATTGATATTCAGAGATTTTTGGTACTATGTTCAAGTTTGCACAGTTAGCAAGTAGCTGAGCTGCAATTTGTTCTCAGGTCTATTCTATTGTACTAATCCTCTGGACTATCAAATGCTGCCAAAAGTTTGAAGCGTGTATGAAAAGATAAAGACCTGTTTGATTGGTTGACCTTCAGTAGAGTTGTGAGCGGAGAGGCCATATTTTAGAAGAATAAGAGATAAGTGGCTGGTGGATTCTAGTCATTTCATGCATTACTTATTGGGGCAACTTATGTGTAATGAGAAGCTGTTCAAGCCATGGAGATGCAAAGGTCAATACACCTAGTCCTTCCTCTCAAGCCCCTCGCTGTGGGAGGGACAAAACACACCTCTGGATTGTTCACTACAATATGGTGTCTGCTTTGAGAAAACAGTTTAGCCTCTTAAGAAATTGGATGAATGTTTAATAAAACAGCAAAATGAAAAAAAAATTGTTTTCTTTTTTAGAGAATATACACTTGAAGATCTTTGTAGACTGGAAGATGCAGTGATGAAGAGGTCATTGATTATATTGAAGTAAGAGCAGATGTTAGGAAGATGGGACCAAGTACAAAAGAATGTATGGATATAGTAATGTTGAGGGAAAAATAAGGGGATAATCTGATAATGCCCATGGCTATATATAACCAATGCCCATCATTATCTTGTGCATAGCTTATGGAAAAGAAATGGACCTGAGAATATTAAGTTAGTATTTTATGTGTGATCAACATTGTTCATTAAGCTCTCCTCTCACCTTTAGTGGCTCTTGGCTCTGTACCTGTACAGGGCGTAAACTCTGGACAGTCAAGACCAAGGCAGAGAAAGTCTTGTTTACATGGCTGCACCTAAGAAGTGGAGATTGAAAACCACATCCAGAGCAGATAGACAGTCTCAACATGGGTATATGAGTTTAACATTTTTCATACAGAAGACAACCAACCATATACATAAGTTATACATAAAAATTCATTTTGTTTAGTCATTGCTGTTCTAATTTTAAAGGGTAAATAATTTCAGTACATTTCATTTCACTTCTCTGATTAGAGGCTACAAAAGCTGTGTGCATAAACAGTATTTGTCCTCCTCATCAGCTATTTCTAAGAAGGAAAGTAAATTTTGTGTTCTGGTACTAGAATAGCTTATATTATATGGTTGTCTCTCATTATTTAAGGATCATGAAGATAATAAAAAATCTTGTGGTCAAGATGTGAGCTATTCTTCTTCCCAAGCTGCATAGTACTTCCCCTGTTCACCTGTATAGTTACACTTTTCCTGTTTAGGCTAAGGTCTATGATGATACCCACCCCTTACCCCGCTACCACTAGGTCTCTCTTTTGTTTTAACTTTGGATGTATTACCATTTCTTTTTAACTTCTCTACTTCTGAAAACAAGATTAAATAATGTGTTTTGTTACAGCATACATTCTAGTAGGTGCTTAAAATGAAAAGATAAGTGAGAAAATCAAATGATACCCTGGTATTAACAAAAAGGTGTTCAAACAGAATAATCTGCTAATTTCTAACACCAAATATTAAATATATCATTTATCCTCATTGGTATAAGTTTTTAAAAATGACTTTAACTCTAGCAATAATGCAAAAATACATTGAGTTCCTATTTTAATCATACAGGGATTGTCATGTAGGCTGCAATGCCAATAATCACAGGTTTGCCAATTTACTAGAAAGGATGATGACTTTGTTTTCAACAGTATTAAAAAGAGTAAGTTTTATGAACCCACTTTAGATGTTCAGCTAGAATTTGCACTGCTGGGCCTCTGTGAAGACCCCACAAAGGATTAAGATGACCAGTATCTGTAAATCGGGAGTTAAGATAAAATTCTGTTATTTTGTAGGAAATATAACATTATCTTGTTAACCCAATATTTTATGAAGAGTTAGTGTTTAATAATTAGTGTCATCATCTTTCTTTTTCTTGCATTTATTTATTTTTATTTGTTCTTTTTAGATAAACATGACAGTAGAATGTTTTTTGACATATTACACATACATGGAGTTTAACTTACTCTAATTAGGATCCCATTCTTGTGGTTGGACATGATGGGAAGTTTCACTGGTCATGTATTCATATATGAACATGGGAAAGGTATGTCTGATTCATTCTACTGTCTTTCCTATTCCCATCATCCTTTTTTACCACCAGCATTTCAGCAATATCAACCAAATTGTATATGCATTTGCTTCTATATGCATAGGAAAAAAAAAAAGAGAGATTGAGAGGCCACCACTGAATTTTAAAGCAACAATATTCTGGCAGTAAATTCCAAAAATAGCAATGATAATTTTTTGAAAATGTATGCTTTATAACCTTTGCTACTTAAAGGGTTAGACGCCCCTATCCCAGACAAAAAGGACCCATACTTCACAAGTTATATCCTATATTTTGAAATTCATATAATGAATTTGGCCTTTTTTCACTGAACCTCTCAACTGTTGTCTATTCATATTTTATGCTAACATTATAATACTGTAATTCAAGTCAAGTGCTAAAATAATCTATAATCTTATACCATACGTGATAGCTTTCTTTTCTTCATTCCTTTCTTCTTGGTTTTAGTGTTTATCTATGTCAGGGGATTTCCTTCCTTATTTTTAGCTTTTTCCACAATCTTCTCAATTACCTACTTTTTAATTCTTTTACTATTCCCCTCACCCCTGTTTGTTCATATTATGCTTTTTAATGCAATCTTATTTTATGTCACTCTTTCTATGATAATGCCACCCATGTATGCAGTCTCAATAAGTAGGGCAATTCTCAAGGTGTAGATTCAAGAGAATACCCATAAAAGAATCTCATGTCTACTGTTGTGTTGGTGGCTGATGCTAATTTTCCTTACTCCTATTGTTTATAAGTGCATGTTGCTAGGTTAAAAAAAATCTTAAAAACAAAGCATTTCTCTTCAGAGGTGATTAGAACTCTAAGAAATATTTCAAGGCCATTGCAAGGAGCCTTTATCCATTGGCTGTGGTGGGTAGATGTGTCAGATTGAAGCCCTTGGGCATGGCCCACATCATTATGACAATAGTTTAAGTTGTTAAGAAGCTCAAGGACCAACAAGTGAGAATGTAATTCTCTATCAAGATTGCCAGCTGTTTTTAAGTGTTTAGAGACCAGGATGAAGACCACAAGAATCAGTGGCAGATTGTCAAAGCAATGATGCAGAAGCCTACCATTACCATTACGAGCCACAAGAGGTACAATTGTGTTTCCTGTGATGATGAAATCTTAGTTGAGCTCATTGAAAGCTTGGGTATAATTAGTTTGTGAAAATTTCTAGAACTCAAAACTTTTTTAAGGAGAAAAATTATCTGAGTACATAGTAAGTGCAGTAGTGTCTATATTTGTGAGAGGAAACTGGGATAGAGGATCCTACACAGTTCTCTTACTGGATCAAACATTCTTAATTAGATTTGTGGGTTATATATGGGAATGGGTAAAGAGGGATACTGTGAAAAATAGAAGAAAAAAACTTTTTCTCCAAAAGCTTTTGCTTTGAGGCTGGATGTAGTTGTGCTTTTCTGCTGGCAAAATGTAACATGGCAGAAGCATCTGTCAGGCTTCCTGAGTTTAAATCCACCTCCATTCAAGGCATTTCTAAAGATTATGACAATAATCTGAAATTTGAATTATATGCAAATCTAAGTTTGGATTAATTATGCTAATTCTCAGAGAGAGATATTATCACTTTTATTCATCTTCCTTTTAGTGTCTTTGAGTGAATTAGACCCCTTTTATTAAATAATAAAACTCTTACTTTCAAAATGACAGATAGAATCCTGGCTTAATGGTGATGACTATTAAAATAACCCATGCCTAAGCCCAGAATTATATATAGTCTTCCCTACCTTATGCTCCTAAAATGGTCTTTTTAGACTCTACTAGAGAACTCCATGTGTGATTTCAACAGGAAGGAGATTTACAAGGCAATATTTAGAGGCTTTTGAGTTGGACAGAAGTGAATTCAAATAATGAGGGTCTAAAAAAAGGTATATAGTCATTTTCCCATGAAAAATAAGAATAACATTATCTAATACCTAGGATTGTGGAGTGGATTACAGATGATAATGCCTACAAATTTCTTAACACACACTACCTGACATTTAGTAAGGATTCAAGAAATAATAGCTATTATGATTAGACTTGTCTTGAATTATCCTGGCTCCCTACGGCTCACACAAATTCCTATTTTTTTAATACATGTTTGCCACTGAGAAAGGTCAAGGTAATCTGGGATACCGCTATATGAAGTGGGTGGTTGAATTTAATGTGAATCATTCAACATAATAAGACTAAAATGGTTATAGTTGTGCCCTAATTATTATTTATTAATTTATGTTTTATAATTCTGTTTTTTAATAAGATCTATTCCTCTATATTTTTAAATACACTACATGTGGTCAGAACTTATTAAGTTTTGTGGTCAGTGTATTCTGTATTCTGGGAAGTATTTTATGCATGGTAGAAAGCACAGGACTGAACATAGGTGAAGATTGGATGCTTTCACTTGGGACACACAGGATACTTTTGTATATAATGATTTAATACATGATATAACTTTTATCTTATTTAGTCAATGATATAATCAAGGTTCCGAGGAGTAAAATGGTTTTGTGCAATGGCTAGATGTGTAACTGAAATTCAGGGTTCCTAACTTCTGGTCCCATGGAATATTGCTTTCCTTTACAATTATTTACTTGAGGAATTTATAACCCATCTATTTAAATGTGATCAATATAAACTTTTCTTATACTGAATGTTGTTTTCAAAAGGCAAATGTTATGCATACTCACCTCATTTGAGGCACTTTAGATAATGTTCACAGTTATGAGAAATAAATGTTAGCCTCTACAAATTCATATCAAAATGAGGTTTAATGCTCAGTAATGAAGAATCTTTTTCACAGCCCTGATGGTGTTATCTGGCTTATTCCTGACTTATTTGTCTCATTTCAGCTTACATTTTAAGTCATCTGGTTACTCAGGACTTAGAGGATGTTAAATGTCTCGAAGGCACCATTCAAGTATGGTTCCATCATTATCTGGAGGTGGCCCCAAACCTCGGATCACTATAAAAATTGTCATGACATCATTACCTTGGTTTTATCTTCCTGGGAAAAATTGTGAACCTGGTTTGGTTGCTGACTGTTTAGTGCCTAACATGAATTAGCACAAACATTCTTTCCTGTAGAACTGAAAAACCAGAAAAATACTTATGTAGTCAACTACTGAAAACAGAGGTCTATACTTAAAATAGATACACATTTCTGAGATTTTACTATGGTTATGCAATCAATTTTAGCTACATTTATATTATTTACTTTTTTATATTGACATGCTGTCCAAAAGATTGGGTTGAATAAGTAGACAATATAAATCACTGTACCTGGCTATTTACACTGTGAGAATAGAACTGTGATTAATGAGTTGAGTAGTGTTATGTAAAACCAACTATTGAAATCATATAAATGATTTAAGTTGGATTAATATCCTCAAGCCATATTTTTAGTCACATATTGGGAGCATGAATTACTTTGCTCATCATAATGATCTACAAGGTTATCAGCAGCTATGATCATATAGTGGGGAAATTTCTTAGTTAGATGGTAGGAAATGAGATAAATTGTTTTAGCACTGTTGAATTTATGTCAATAACTTTCTAGTATTTATGTATTTTGTGGAGTGGGTTTGTATTAATTCCTGTTAGTTCTGTTCTTTAGAATGGGTTTTCAGTGCCATGCAAGTTTCATATGACTTAGATCTGTCATTCATAATCCTAAATGTTATTTTTGAGGGCCTTCAAGACCTTTCCTTTTTTAGAGAAAGGCATTTTCATGCATTGTCATCAGCACTTCAAACTTTAATTCCTTTAATATAATCCTCATAATAATTTAACCAGATATACATTATGACTCTTTTGCAGAAAATAGGAAATCAAAACATTGAAAAGTTCATCAAAACTGTACAACATCACATACTTTCTAAGTGGTGTGAGAAGAAGCAGCCTAGGCCAATCTGAGGCCAGAATCTGTTTTTAATCAATCTACTATATAGTGTGTGCTAACAGTTGTCAAGACTTAACTTCTGCTCTATTTAAAATCCTCCTATCTCATTGGATACCTTTATTCTCACATTTGGGTTAAAATTTTATTCTTTATTTAGCTTTCTTGAATCAGCAAGCTGATTTCTTACCTATGAGGCCACTCTGGTGTTGTTTGACCTTAGAAGATTTAAGAAACTGGTTGGTGGTGCCTTCTACATGTGGAGTGTTTTGTAGTTATTGGGTGGGGCAGGGGTAGTTATTGGGTGTATTGTAGTTATGGATCACTTTTTCTGGTCTTTTTATATTTGATGAATCAGTATGACAAAGTAGCAAGAGCATAGGTACTAGAGTAAGATCCAGAAGATTCAAATCCTGATCTAGAATTTGCTGCATCCTCACATTAGGAAAGCTATAGAGTTTCTCTGTGGCTTCCTTTCTCAGATTATGGAACTCATAAAGATTTACAGAAGGAAAATATAAGAACACACTCAGAAGAGTTATTTTTGGTAGGTAAATGGTTTTAAGCAATTGTATAATTTCATTGTTATCACTATTGAAGAATATTTTTCTTTTGTTATTTAATATTTGGTATAAATTCTGTCTCTAAATGCATGATCTAGATTGTGGTATTTAGTTAAAACCAAGAAGTTTTTCAGAGTTTCTGAGGACTTTAGAAATGCAAGTACCATTTAGAATGATGACTAGTTTGCTGGATAAATGTTCTGTTTGGAGAAAATTCAAGTACACTCTATTTCACATACCATTACAAGTTAGGCAGTGCTATCCAACTATTTCTGGCCAGTGGACTTGAGGGGAAGACATATGGGCTATCCCAGGCAAAAGCATTTTGAGAAGGAGTATGGATCCTCAACTTTCTTTTTCTGATATAGTAACTTAAAAGTCTAATGTCTTTGTTAACACAGTAACAAAACATAAGTAGCCTGAATTCATGCGACATCAGTTGGAAGTTACTAGACCCAAAGAGGACCTTGCATGACAATTACTTTACTTTTATTAGTATGCTATAATTCTTTGGGGATCTGTTTGTTATTATGCTATTGCTTAATCTAACTTGACTATTACATGTCACCTATGGAAAAGTCTGTTTTTTACATGATAAGAATACAGGGAACAAGAATAGATTAGGAAAAGTTGCAACCAATTACTTAAATAATTTAAGTAGATATTTAATTGGAAAAGTCTTTTTTACTAATAACTAGTTCTATGGTTCCATTATACAGAGAAAATGATTTTTTAAACCACCTTCAAAGTAAGTATTTGTCACACTCAATATTTCTTGTTGAATTAGAGATTTATCCAGACCAGCCCATGGTCAGTATAAGACTCTTCAATGTGAACAATAAACAAAACAAAAAATGCAAGTAATTGTGTCATATCTGGTTAGATTAATGCTCTAAAAGGAATTAACACCTTTTACATTATTAAAAAAATAAATGTTTTGAAGCAGAAGTGAAAAATCAAGAATAGAACTGTTCACTGCATGGACAATTCTATACAAAGACAATTGAATTTTAATAAAAAGATTTATCAAAGTTTCACAATTCAATTATTTTGCTTACCATAATGACAAAATCAGATCAATGATACAATAATTCAATCAACCTCAAAGTATTATTCTATAACTGCTTAGATTACTTGAATGGCTATTGTGTCAGTGGGCCAGTTGTGAACTGAAATGCCTTTATTTCCAGGCCCCTCATTTACTTTTGTATCAAAATATTTGTATCTGGTAGTGTGGAGACACAGATATGAAATTCGTGTTTCATGTTCTGTGTGATTTGATTGCCACAGTTCATGAACATTTTAGAATAAGAATGGGATTATTATTGCTTATTTTAAGATTATGAAGTTCTTATTCTAAAGGATAGACCAAAATGATATTCCCCACTATTCTTTAGCCTTGAGCTCCCCTGCTTTTTGGTGAGGTGTGATGAACAGGATAATGGCAGAGTGCAGCATAGCAGAATGATGGTAAAGCTGGAAGTCAGGAGTTGGTAGCTTATTCCTGGCTTTATTATAGGTGCATTTTTATCTGAGTGACCCTAGGTTGGTCTCAGAGCTATCTGGGCTTTACTGTCCTTACCTGTAGAATGATGGTACCAAAATCTTTCATACTTCAGGAGTTGGGATAGGATAGATTAGCTAATGCCCATGAAAACTACTTAGTGACATACAAATGTTATATTTATTTAAACTTAAGGACACACACACACACACACACACACACACACACACACACACACTCATTTATTTGGCCAAGTCAATTCCCTTGGTTCTCTGTTTTCCAATTTGGAACTCCAACTCTATTCCCCAGTCTCCTCTTGGAGTCATATTCTCACCTTTCACCCCATGCCCAAATCTTGACCAAATGCTCTTTTATCTATGTTCCAGAGAATTCTCTGCATAACTGCATTACAGCATTTGCCACATCACACTGATGGGATGCATCTTTGCCTGTCTCCTCTAGGCAGGGAGCTCCTTGGGAACAGTGGCAATTGTTTTAAATTTTTGCATCTCTCATTCTCAGCATAATGCTTGGCACATGGTAGATGCTTCTAAATGCACCAAACTGATCATAAAGCTTGGAGACACTATGATGACTACTATATTTTTAAACAATAATTCCCATTTAAAAATATTATTCCACTTGGCTAGGTGACAATTTATAATAAATATGACTTTGCAATTTCTAATTTGAAACCTTTTAATTTCTTAATTAGCTTCATACAATTTATGTTAATCTAGTAGAAAGCAATAAGAGGGTAATTATTTTTTTTTCTGCTTCTAATATTACTAGTTATATATATATATATATATATACATATATATATATATTTGCAAAACATGAAAATTCTTTGCAACTTTTTCCTTTTAAAGTTCTACTGAGCCGTTTATGGAATGGCAACCTGCCAAATGGTGATCCATTTTCTCAAAAACATCTTTTGAGACCATGCCAACCAGGCACACTGAGCTTATCTACTGCATCATAGTACAGTCACATAATTCGTGCAAAATTATGTTTGACATTAAATTATGAACCCTTAGCATAATAATAAAAAAATAAATAACCCTAAAAGCAAATTAAAAATATGTTTTCACTGGAGCAGGTTATTAGAGCACTGGAAACTTGATCTGTGGTAGTCAATCCATGGGCATGCTTCCATTTCTGGAGGGGTTTGAAATTTCTCTCTGTGCAGAGAAAAATCCCTAATTCATGAAAGGAAAATTAGCTAATAAAATAATTTTTTCCTCCTGAACTGCTCTGTTGATGAAAACATGTCCACTGCAATCATAGAAATGAGTGACTTTTCAAATAAAGTAGCCCGTGTTGCCATAAACAGAAGGATGGTAAGGCCGTTGCTGTTTCTTGCCAAAAGAAAGAGTAGCCAGCTGTGTCCGGCTTTTTTTTTTTTTTTTTTCCTACTGCAATATTCATATAAGTAGTCTATTCTTCAGATTGGTGTAGCCCAAAGACAGCCCATCAAAGAGTATCTGAGTTCCCTCTGAGTTTGTGCATTCTGAAACCTCAGTTATCAGTTAAAAAAAAAAAAAAGAAAGAAAATATTTCTACTCAATTGCCCCTAAAATTTCAGCTTTCATAACTATCTTTATGTTTCAAGTGATTTTCTCAGTTGTTGACAGACCTATAAATTATAGACTTATGTTTTGGTGGAGTCTACATGGTCACTATTTTGATATATAAATCCAGCAATTTATGTTTTGGTCAAAGCATATCAATTGACTGTAGTCCTGGTTGCCCATAAACTGAGATTAAATTGTTATTTGGTATCTCCCATGATAAATGACAACAGTCATAAAATAAAACAGAATTTATCTCCATTTTATTTATAAGGTTAAATTTTAATTGCCTTTCACATAAGCATACTGTTCATTCTTGTTTGTAGTTAAAATTTATCATGATTTTTCTTATAGTTAAATGTATTTTGGCATCTGTATAAATGTTTATGAAAGATAACATGTATTCTTTTATAAAAGCATCAAAAGGGGTATGTTTTCTTTAATGTAATGAGAAATAAAGCTCAGGAATCAGACAGACTACATCTGTGGGGAAGAAACCAGAGTACATTTTACCCAGGATAACATTTCAAAAGGATTGCCAGGTAACCTGCAAAATTGTAACGTGTTTTACTGCCAAATTCATTTTAGCATTGGGAATTAATTTTCCAATGTGTTTTTGGAAGTAAGAGGTGAATTAATTATTGCAGGCACTGTGATATCTTTGGAAGTCTAAAGTTAGACAGTGATTCAGATGAACTCGGAACCAGTAATCGAATTGGACTTAGCTCCTTTATCTTTCAAGGACTCTTTTACATGACAACACAACATACACACTGCTCCAAGGGATACCTTTGGCACTTCTACAATTCTAATTTCTTCCTACACTCCCTTTCATTGTTGATTCTTGGAACCTAAGCAGGATAGAGGCTGGTAGAATAAAGATCAGAGTTGTCAGCCTTCCCAAGCAAACCTGAGATCTCCTGTCACTTCAAGGAGCATTTGCAAAAATTTTCCAGCAAGGGCATTTGGTCTTCTTAGCTAGGAATGCAAACCTTGGCTATGAATTTCAACAGGATTCATGACTCAGGAGGGGTCTGAAGGTGAGCAACTGTCCCCAGGACACTGGGACTGATTCTGTATAATCTCAGAGAGTAGTTACATATTTAGACCCGTGATGTGCCACTGCATTAGACCAGAACCGAGAGACAGAACAGGTGTCTTCCCCAACAGACAGGTTTGGAAAGGTGTCAAGTAGTATATATTTGTCTTTGATATCAGAGAACTAAAAGACTATTTCACTAGTGAAAATCAGTCCCGAGCCTATAGAAAAGCATGAAATGACAGGAGTTTGTGAAGCAGCATAATGTGTCTCTGCTGGCAGTTATTTTTCCTTCCTCTCAGTTTTCTAGTGCATATTGTGTTTGCCTCTTTCTTTTATTTCTTTCATTTTTCAAACAAAACCAGACCAGTAGCATATCATATTAAAGTTTATCTGATAATATTTAGGAGGTTCACATTCTGTCAGAATTCTTTTTTCTATGGGTGTATAAGAAACTTGAGCTATTAAGGCAGAGTTCTTTCTTTCTTTATTTTATTTTTATTTTTTTAGTAGTAGTAGATTAAATAGTGCAGATGGTTATTCTGGGGCAACAGGCTTCCTCAGCTGCAAGTCTACTGGGTCAAAGGCTCTTTGGTGAAGAGTTAGCTGTGCTTAGATTTTGGCCTTTAAGTTCCAGATTGAACATCTCTCCTCTGGCTGAATTTTATTACCATGCAATAAAATAAAATCCAAGGTACTTAAACTCTTTTTAATGAGGACTACCAAAATATTTTTATGCTTTGACTCTCTCTTTGTCCTTTCCATATTTTAATGAGTTTTTTGGGGGGAGGGAGGGAGAAAGAGAGACAATTTCAACCATGTCTACGACATAACATTGATATAATGATGGGAGCATAAAAATTCAGATAAGCAGTTATTTTGTTTGTCTGCATGTGAAAGAAAAACCAAAGTTTGTTTTTTCCTGATCTTTTCTTTCTTTTATTCCTGATGCATTTATCAGATTAACTAGGTGTTTGCCTCAGAATCAAGACAGTTACTACTGGTTTCAGAAAGAAAACAAAATAATTTCTACTCCGTTTTTTAGTTACCCTTTCCTTTTCTTCTAGCTTGACCATTTGTTTATTTTGACCTTGCATTTGGACCCCAACATTCCCCTAAAGAAAACAGCAAGCAAACAAAAACCCCCAAACAGACAATTCTGGAATTTTTTGAAGATTATTTCCTTAAACTTAGCAATTGATGTTTTTTAAGTATAAGACTAAATTTATAGTTAGAACACAAGGTTTGGCTCCTTTCTTTGCTGAGACAGTAACTAAAGTATTTAATATATGTATACAGAGCTGTATATGTTCATTTAAACAGGACTATAAGCAGCAAATTTTGTTTTTGTTTTTTGAAATATCACATTTACTATTTGACTACATGGTTATTCTGCTGTTGGCTTCCTCTCCAGTATAAAAATAAAATAGACAACTAGAGCAATACCATGGCTAACTCAGGGTAAAATTACTTTAACTGAATTATTGAATTGAAATGAAAAAAAAAATTAATGACTCACTCTTGACTTTTTCAATGAGAAGCAATATGGTCTTCACTTCAGGCATTCTGCATGCAGTTATTTCAAAGTTGCACTAATTTTGTATCAGATAAAGAAAATTACACATATCTTCCCAAACCAACACAGCAGAGCACACTGGCTATGTCTCTTGCTAGCATATGGTATTCATCATTAGCAGTAGCGGCAGCAGCCACCTCTTTTAGTTGACTGGTGGAAAACAGAGCTCCAACTTCAGTCTCTGTCTGCTCGCCATAGCTTTTTTCCAGCTAAATTGGTACCACGATCTGTATGGTTTCATCACTCCATTGGCAGTTTAATATAAACATCTGTTTCCAGTCTTTTATATCCTATCTGAGATTTATTCAGTCCCTCTGAGTTATCTGTCCTTTTCTCCTTCCCTGTTTCTTTCCCTTGACTTTGAAATACTGTTTTATTTTCCAATACTACCTTGATTGTTGGCTCAGATGTGTGCATCATTAAATCTATTTAATTATATTTCTTTTCTTGTGGAGTCTGAACTGTTTGTTTATAATCTCTGCTATCCTTGTACTTTATCCATATGTGTTATATGTGTAATTAAGCTCATTACCCTCACAGTTAAACTTGCCTTGGAAATAAAGTAACATAATTCCAGGTTCCAGTGATGAAGGTGATTGTTTCATTGGGATTGACATCATGATCAAACTGAAGAATTTTACTCAAGTTCAATGATTTGTCTACTCTTCACCCATGTTTTACATTTGCCACTATAAAATGTAAGCATTTGAAGGTTCTAGTGCTCCGGATTCCTATTATTCGTTTTCTCATCCATTAAATTTGTAATGTTGGATAGCAAGGGTCTTTTTGCAAGGCAATAATCTGTGGGAGAAGCAGAGACCCTGAATCAAAGACAGTAGAGTCTTTTAATCCAGCGATTGGTTAAATGTCAGGAAATGTCCGGCCCAGAGGTCATTATTATTAAGTCAAATAGAAAGCTTTTATTTTCCTATCTTCTTTTTATTCTGGGAGCTGGTCATACAGATTGATGCTGTATATGTCTCTAACCACTGGGAAATGGTGGAATTCTGTAAACAATTGGCAAGCAGAACTTTGTTCTTATTGTCCCATTAAGCTTAATATGAGGTGTTAAATTTAATGAAATGTGGTGAGTGAAGTGCTATTTTCTTATTGGTTACTGTAACAGTCATTAACAAGTAGGACACGACTAGCACTGAAAATAGAATACTGTATCCATGACAACACAGAGTTCAGCTTTTCCATTTTCAGCAAATGGGACAGCAATTACTTAATATTTTCTTGATTTATTAATTTCCTTATAAGTGGGAATAACAAAGAGACTCTTGAACAGGGCATTTACTAATCTAAATTAAAATTTTTAGCTACATCATATATGAAATCAGTTGGTCATTCATGCATTTCTATAAACATTTCCTGAGGTTCTACTACGTGGTAGACCATAACCTTACAGAAATGAGTGAGATCCAGCCAGTTCCTGCCTACAAGTTGGTCATGGTCCAAGTATCAGCATCCTAGAACAACTCAGCCACATGGGGATGAGGCCTGCTGATCTGCATCCTAACATGCCCCATAAGTGATTCTGGGGTTCCCTAGAGTTCAAGAACAACCAGTTGAATGGAGAAATTAAACATTTTACAACTAATAGCTCATTTTATATCTAAATTAAATACAAAAATAAGAGGATACTTTAAGAGAGTTTTCACCATGTAAAACCTCAGAAAATTAATAAATAGTTATTCTTTAGATTTATGGACAAGAAATGTAAACCATGGACTAACCAACTATATATAATTTATTAAAAAAACTTAGTGGAAATAAAAATTTCCTTATGAAAACCTTACACATTTCATGATTATTGCTACATCTGCTTGGTTAACCCATTGCTTCATGAATATTATAAATGACCACCCTTAAAATAGAATTGTATGTTCTAAGATTCTTGCAGAAATATTCACTCTCTAATTTATTTCAAAAATTTGCATCTACCACAACAATAGACGGATGACCTTTCACTAAATGTCCAGCCTATTCATGGATTTAAATCGTCAAAGAATTACTTCACTTTTCCATGTATTTTTTCTTTTACAAATTGAAGGTGGAAGTAGTGGTTGGAGGGTAGGATGGTTTCTCAGTTCTCTTCTAATCTCAGTATTTTATTATTTTATTTTTAGAAGCATATATACTCCCAATTCTCTGAACTCTCTCTCTCTCTCTCTCTCTCTCTCTCTCTCTCTCTCACACACACACACACACACACACACACACGTATTTTACTACTGTATTATGTATTATTTCTATTGCTTATTAAACCTTGATTCTTTGTGCAATTATATCTCAGTTTTTCACTATAGCCATGGCCTTGAATCTTTGCCCACTAGTAACTGCATGCATGTTTTTCCAAACCACTAGTCCCAGGACTGCTTTTTCTTGAATATGCCATAAGGTACTTCACCTTTTGCACTTGGGATCCATCTGTCCTGTAACATGTTCCAATGACAATAACCACCAACCACTTTGTGCTGTTGTACAATTATCATCCTCATCTCCCATCAGTTAACCTCGACAGTATTACTTGAGAAGAACACTTTTCTTCTTTGCTTCTAAATTGTAACTGGTGACATGCTTTATAAACTTGCAAAAAATATGTTTCACAAAAGGGCATCCAGTATGTTACATAGAACCATTTATGACAATGTGAAACTAATTTGAAGAGTGAATTGCTTTGCATGTAGGTGGATAGACTAGCTTATTAGTGAGGATAATGTGAAATTATTTGTTGTTCAGGTGTGATTCCTGTAGGACCAGTTACCTATACTATCTGTTACAGATAAAACTGTAGCTCTACCCTAATTCACCATTTCAACATGAAGATAATGTTATAGGTAGTGTGTTGGAGGCAGAGTAAAGAACATTCTTTATGCAATCAGACTTGGGTTCAAATTCCTTCACTGCTATTCACTTTCTGTGTGATTCTAAACAAATTAATTATCCCCTCTGAATCTATTTTCCTAAATGCATAATTGTAAAAACAATCTTCATGTTTTAGGATTGCTTTGAAGGTTAAGTGATATGGTGAATATTTGGAATACATATCACAGGGCCCAGCACAAGCCATTTAAATATACATCTGTATCTGCAATTCAAACCTTTACCAAGAAAAGAAAAAAAAAAAAAAAAACAAAAACAAAAAAATCTCTCTCTCCATGTGAATTTTATCCCCAAACTAAATTATGAACTCATTCCCCCCATCAAACTCCTGCTCTTATATTACTTTTATTTTATCATTGAGTGAATGAATTTCTACACAGATGTTGTCCCACATCATAAACTTCCCCATCTTTCACTCTTGTGTTCAACCAAGCACTAATATCAGATGGTTTTCACCATTCATATCCATCCTTACAGTTAATTCCTTAATTAGGACTTAAAATGTCTTGCTTAGATCATATTACACTGAGTCAGCCTCCTGGTACTTGGTCTAGGATGTTGACTTTTATTCCTTACACTACTACCAGGGAGAAATGTTAAAATAAAAAATTTGATCATGATACTTTATTGTTTGAAATCATTCAATAGTATCTTATAACATTTTTGCATAAAATTCAAACTCTTTTGCATGATAGACAAAGTTCTTTGTAATTTCCAGAATAACTATCTTACCTTAGATACCTTGACCACACATTTTTCTTCAGTCATCCTGAATAAATTACTTTTCATCTTGATTTAGATTCTTCTAAAACAAAGCCTGAGGCAAGGACTTGGTAGCCGGGAGGATATTTGGGTGCTTATATAATGGAGACATGGGGTATGATTTTGATAGGCCTTATTATTGCAGTCCTTATAATAGCCAATAGAGCTTCATTCCTTGAGACCTCTGAGTAGCCTATAATACTACAAGAGTTTTTGGAAGGACAGGAGACTGAGTCATTTATTCACAATCTCCTGTGTCTCACTGACTGTAGGATGAATTTTAGTGTGATGTTCTAACACTTCTGTGTTGTTTTTGTGCAGGAGCTAGCTGGGCTTCTAGAACTTCAGAAAAGTCCATGTAGGACTTGGCACAGTGGTGCATGCCTGTAACTCCAGCAACTCAGGAGGCTGAGGCAGGAGGATTGCAAGTTTGAAGCCGGCCTCAGCAATGTAGTGAGAATTTGTCCCAAAATACAAAAAGAAAAAAGGATGAAGGATGTAGTGCATTGGTAAAGCATTCCTGACTTGACTCCCAATAACCCTCCCCCCGCCAAAAAAAAAAAAAAAAAAAAAAAAAATGCCATGAAGTGGGAAATGCTTCAGTGGGTTGCTATCTCTGAATTCTGTGTGAAAACCACAAGGGAACATGACATTGAACATCAAAGAGATGGCTCCATTGTGCTATATGCTTCTGAGCCTTGGCATGAATTGTTCCCACGTGCCTAAAATGTCTTCCTTTCTTCTTTAGATTCAAGGTCATATTATTAACGCATAGTGATTTTCCTGCCAAGGATTTTTTCCCTGATCATGAGCTTTATCTGGAAGTCTTTACATGTCAAAATAAATGGCTCTTATCACCTTATTTCTGTCCCTAGAGAAAAAGCACCTTGAGGGTAGGAGATGCTTGACCATGCTTAGATTTTTAGCACAAGAATATACTACAGTATTCTAGAACTTGAATCTGTATTTATTGAATGAATGAGGACATAAATGAATAGAAGAAAGCTCTCAGATTACTTATTTTAAGGTGTTTTTTTTTTTATTATGTCATCTCTTCTTTCAAAAATGATCATTAATTCTACCCTTCTGATACATAATAGTTAAACCTTTCAACTTGGCTTTCTTAGATATCTTGAATGTAGATAATGGTATTCTAACCAATTGGTATTCTTACTGGTGTTCTAACCTGATTGCCCATTACCCCAGTTATTAATTTTTCACTACTACTATATCACTCATTTTCCCTTATATAGCTTTGTAGAGCTCAATCTTCATATCTTTGGGTCACACTATTGTGGATTTTAAAAAATGTGTATCTGACTCTTACACATATTTTGAGATATAACTTAAAAACTTCTTTTCCTAAAAATGAGAAAAAACACCTCTGACTGAGCCTGAATGGTCAACTCTCTCTCTTTTGAATTCTTGAATTATTTATTTAAAAATTTTTTTACCTTTATTTTTATTTTTTATGTGGTGCTGAGGATCAAACCCAGTGCCTCACACATCTGCAAGGTAAGCGCTCTACCATTGAGCCATAACCCCAGCCCTACATTTATTTACTTTTGTCCAAGGATTACTAACAACACTGTCATGAGTTTGTCGTGTGCATGAACTCTATCTCTTCAATTAGACTTTATGTTCCTGAGGTCAAGTTCCTGTCTTACACACATTCTGGGATGACACTTCGTGTCTGCAAGTGAATTCTTACATACATTGTAAACTCAATGTTGTTTCTTTGTGAAAGAAGATATGTCCTTACATGTAAGTCATTCCAATCATACTTGGGACTCCAGATAGAGCTGCATATTATTATGTACAATAGCACTGACCTGACCAACAAGTGGCGAAGGAGATGGAGATTGGCTTATAATTTTACAAATGGGAGAAAATTACTTTGAAGTGTTCAAAATGAGAGATAATTAAGAGGGATTGTTTAATAAAAAAAATTCAAGTATATCTCCTAGAACAATGAAACTTTGCTGGATATAAAAATAGCCAGAGAATATAAGTTATTTTTTTTTTGGGGGGGGAACATACTGATATTCCCATTCTAAAATTTATTAATTTGATTTTATAATGTTTTGATGAAGGTAAAAGAGGTTTAGTTAAGTGACCATAAAATATATGCAGTATTTTATAAATTATTAATTTTTAAGAAATATGGCCTTTAAATTTTGGAAGAATTAGAAACAACTGGTAAAATGTTTATTTAATTTTTATATTTTATAGAAGAGACCTGGAAAGCTGGGCGTTAGAATTGAGTGCAGATTTTCAGTATAATATCTCTTTCAAAAACTATATATTATTTAATCAAATATATATGTAAGCATATATATGTATATATATTATTTAATCAAATCACTGAAATATTGAAACTTTCCTCCTTTATTTTTGGCCTTTCAAGAAATGAAATAACAATATGGAGCACAAGAATATTGGCACTTAAACATTTTGTCTGGGCGAATATCATTTAATATTGGACCAATTACACAATATGGAAATTATACATGCTCAAATAGACATTGGTTAAATCAATTGATAAAGCTGAACTAAGAGACTACATTGAAAAACAGAAAAATAATTAATATTTAATGAACTGAAGATCTTTGTTTAAATCATATTTACAAACTTTAATTACAACATAATTTAGACTTTTCAGTACAATATGACTTTCTGATTAATTCTGTGAATTTACTTTAAAAAAATAATGAAGTTAAGCAGGGGATTTTCTTATTGTATGTTAGAAATAGAAAAAGAAATGGATTTTTTAAAAACGTCTCTCCCTCCTCTAATTCTTCCAACATTAATACAATGTTGCTGACTATGTTATGTTGTTACTAGGTTGTGTCAAATCAAGAGAATAATTGGACATTAAGATTCATCTCTGAATACATTAATTAGATGATTTCCTTATTTCTGTCTTAAGTTACTAATGATTTCCTCTCCATAACTAGGGAAACTCTGTAAGAACTCATTATCCTTTTGGGAGTCTATAGCTACTTTAAGATGATATTTGGTGGTTGTGGTTGTTCTGGTAACAGTAGACTCTGTATTGAGTTCCCAAAATTAAAATTTCAAAAAGAAAGGGTACTATTTATATTTAAAATGTGTGCCCTTCAGGGGGTTATTTCTTTTCAGATGAAATAAGTTCCACAACAATGGTACCTATGGAGAGACATGAGGACCTCATGAATACTAATATGCTCATCAGGATGATTGTTGCTAAGACTTATTCTCTCTACAAATATCTCTTCTACATGTAGATGACCTGGCCATTTTTCTCTTTGACTCAGAGGTTATGTGCCTTACTGTGCTGGTACTCACTGTGAACGTTCTCAGTTTTACTTAACCCTGTGTTCCAAGTGTCCTGCCCAGTGCAGATTATAGGAGGCACTTACTTTCCATTATTAGTGAATTAATAAACTCCCTTAACCTTTTTGAGTTGAAAAATATTAATCCAGAAATCATCTGGAGAAGTCTTTTGTTGTAACATTCTATGAAATTGAAGCAGGCATCTTTTTGCAGATAGTGAAGTCTTTTAAGACTTTATTTGTCATAATGTCTTAAATTGCTATAATTTGATGGTAAAAAAAATGGTTAAAAAATTTAATCAAATGATTTAAGTCCTTTACTACATCAATACATAGAGTTATAACTCATTGTATCTTATTGCTGCCTGAAGCGATTGCCGCTTGGAGCAACGACACCGGGGGAGAAAATTCGGAGTCAGGATGAAAATGAAAAAGGGTCTTTTATTCTTCTTCTTTCTCTGGCTTCAGCAACCTCTCCAACTCCAACCACAAACTCCAACAAACTCCTTCCACACTCCAACCAGCTCCAACTACTTCCAACCATCCACCTTCTTCTTCCAACCCCCTCTAACCAACCTCACCCGGTTATATACATTTTGCTTTAACAAGGACAAGTGCTTACAGCTCGAGCTTACAGGTGCATCACACAGTGTTCAAGGGCATACAAAGATTCTTTGAATAATGTATTAATATCAGGTGGAAACTTGAACATCTTTTATGGCTCTCAGCTAACCGCAATCTTTAGCTATCTCCTTGATTAGGGCTCCTTCAGTATCTAATTATAGGACACAGGAATGAAGTGGACAAGCTGAAGAAGGTCCACCAAGGAGTCAGATCTGCTAACCTGGGAGAGGCAGTGCAAAGTCAAACTCAACCTCAATCTCATTTACTAGTAACACGAGGCTGTGTGGACCAGTCCTTATAGCACTAATTTTTCCTAACCACCTTTGGCTCTTGCGCTTTGATTCCATCTTCTAGACACAGTGGTTATTATTATAAAATCTTCAGTGTTAACAGAGGTTTTGTAGATGAGATCATTAATTCCACTAGGTGTTACCATATTGCAGCACCCACTGTGTTCCAGGCTATCTGGGTAAAGTCAGATCTTGACTTCAGTGATACATAATCCATTAAGGAAAACCCAAGAATATGGATGATGATGAGGCAGAGAACCACCAAGCATTGGAAAAGAAGCCTTCCTCCAGAGACAAGTGTGGAATCATGTAGGAGTGAAGTTCTAGTGCTCAACAACAGAAGGTAGCAGGTTGTGGATCCTCTTCAAAGGTCTTTTGGTTTCAAGTAATATACACTGAGTTTTATCTATAATAAGTTTGAGTTTGCCATGTGTGAACTTTTCTTCCCTATTTACTTATTTATTTATTTTTTTGCCAAGAAGCTAAAACCTAATGATTCTTTAAAAAAAAAAAAAATTGTAACAATGGGTTTTTTCACTGCTTCCACTGACTTACTACTGCCCATGTTTGTGCTCCTGAAAACTGTACAAGGTACCCTCAATTTTTATATAACTGTTAGAGGAAAATGCAGGATTATGGATTTTTTTTCAGTACCTTCCGTGAATTGATAAGCAGGGTCACTCTTTGACAAGGAGATGAAGTTGTTGTTGTTGTTGTTGTGTTTTTGTTCTGGTATTAAGTGAAGATCTTATATATGTTATAGTGATTTGTTAGCAAACAAACAGGAAGAATTCTTATGTTGCAGTTCACCTCTTTTTCACCATTTCCCTTTCCATGGTTTTGGTTATTCACAGTGAGCACCAGAAAGTATAAAATAATAACCATAAACAAACAATGTATAAGTTTTAAATAACATTTTTTGTCATTTTTATTAGTTATTAGTAGTTATTTTATTAGTTATTATTAACCTCTTACTGTGCCTAATTTATGAATTAAGCTTTAGTATAAGAATGTATTAAAGGAAAAACAGTGTTTATAAATTTAGGTAATATCCTCAGATTCAGACATCTGCAGAAAAAAATTCTCTGGAGATAAGGAGGGACTATGGTAATTTGACTCTAATCTTCCTCCACAATGTTGTTTTACCTGTTTAATTTGGGTAATGAGAATGACATGCTAATATAACTCAAAATAAATTCAGCTACTGAATGAATCCTTTTGACAAAGTTAAGGACCTCATGTTATGTGTAGGCATTTTGTAGAGAGAGCCCTGGAAATGGAGATAAGAACCAAAACAAGCTCAGTTCCTGCTCTAAGAATGGGGTTTAAGCCTATGAGGGAAGAATTACTTTAATCAAATAATCACACAATAAATAAATAATGGCATATTTAGATAATAATTATAATAGCCCTAGAGCCATAGAATACAGTCCAATGGTTTTAGATGTGTCTGATGTTTTACATACTTACAATTTTGAAGAACTTCATATACAATGAACTTGGCATTGCCAATAGTGGATGTGAAGAAGCCAGAGAAGACAACAGTGTCAGCCTAGAGAAAGGTAATGACAATGACAATGTGAGAAGACAGATGACCCAATTACTACTTTGAAAAAGGACTTAAATGAATTTAAGAATCAATATTTATCAACTTTCTATAATGTTTCAAATATTCCCTTAGGTGTTATGGATACAAGATGAATATGTTAAAAACATATTTTTTCCCCCTGAGTATGGCATTTCTGAGTATGGGAAGAGTAATGCAAAATGTCAATGTCAGGTGATTCCTATTCATGTAATCATTGACCATGGTGTGCAGTACCTGACTTTTTACTTTTAGCAATTCTTTCAAGAATCAACAGAAATAATGGATTTGAAAATATTTTTAATACAAATAGTCTTGTTATAGTTTGGATGTGAGGTGAGCCCCACATTTGTCCTCTGTCCCCTCTTCTCTTGTGTGAGACAGTGCAAGAAGGTTTGGAGGAGAAATGATTGGGTGATAGCCTTAACCTAATCAGTTAATTGATCCCTGATGGAATTAACTGCGTGGTAACTGGAGGCAGGTGGGGTATGGCTGAAGGAAGCGGTTCATTGGGGGTGTGGCTATGGGGCATATATGTTGTGTCTGGAGAGTGGAGTCTCTCTCTGCTTCCTGATCACCGTGGGAGCTGTATCTCTACCACACTCTTCTGCCATGATGTTCTTCTGTCTCTCTGGACACCCCTAGGAATGAAGACTGCTGTCTATGGATTGAGACCTCTTAAAACCGTGAGTCCTCAAACTTTTCCTTCTCTATAATTGTTTGGGTTGGTCTTTTAGACCCCGCAGCAAAAAAGCTGACTAAACCATAGGTGGTGTTAATTTTCCCCTTTCTAGCCTCTAATAATACTTAGGATAGGCAAATATTGAATAGGTTTTTGTTTCTTAATTAGAAAGGACTTGAGTTTGCTGACCAGTAACAGTCTGATGTCCACTGGGATTTACTTCTGGTAACAAGGTGACAGGTGTTTGGAATACCAACTAGCTCACAGCATTTTCACCACTATGGTGCCTGCACTGCCTCTGTCCCCAATTCTCACAATTGGAACCAAACTGAAATTAATATTTAAGATTAATCAACTAAGTCACCTACATTAAAAACAAATGGAGCCAGGTGTGGTGCACACCTGTAATTCCAGAGGCTCAGGAGAATGAGGCAGGAGGATCACAAGTTCATGCCAGTTTCACCAACTTAGTGAGATCTTAAAGCAACTCAGCGAGACCCTGTCTCTAAATAAAATGTAAAATAAAAGAGGGCTGGGGATGTAGCTCACTGATTAAGCACCACTGGGTTCAATCCCTGGTACCAAAAAAAAAAAAAAAAAAAAAAAAAAAAAAAAAATTGGGGGGAGTTGATGTCATTTTATTATTTGAATTGAGGTTTTTTTTTTTTTTTTTTTTTTTTTTTTTGTTTTGTTTTTTTTAAGCCATCACATTAAAAAAATCTGTATGGAGAAAATTTAAAACATAAAAGTAGAAGGAATAATAACCATACTAATTTCCCTTTTTTCTAACACCACCTTCAACAATGATCATGATCTTTACAGTCTGATTTCATCTATTCCCTACTTTTGATTTTTTGTTTTGCTTGAGTATTTTAAAACAATTCCAGATAAAATACCTTTCTGCTTGTTAATGCTTCCATATGTATCTTATCCAATAAAGCTTTTTTTATATAACCACTTCCACCTTGCCATTATCACACCTAACAAAATTAACAAAACTTTTCTTAAAACCCATTATGTCTTGGCATCCCATATTTAGGACACCTATAAAAGCTAAATTGAGCAACAAAGTTACCATCAGTGTTATATTTGTTGCTCAATTTAGTTTTATAGGTGTCCTATATATGGGACACTGGAACATATTAATATCACCTAATACTCAGTTTATAGTCAGACTTTTGCACTTGTTTCCAAGATGACATTTTTTGTTGCTTTTAAACTCAAATCAGGATTCAAATAAGATTCACAGATTGAAGTTGTTGCTATGTTTTAGGTCTTTCTCATTCTGTAAACACTTCCTCCATCCCTCCTTTTCTTACCACTTTTTAACTTTTCTCCCTACCACCCGTCTTCCCTTCTTCCTTCCTTTCTTTTCATATGATTGATTTGTTGGGAATAGCAGCTATTTGTCCTAAGATTGCCATTCCTCCAGCAAATGTTAATTCCTCTACCTCTTGTGTTTCCTGAAAATGGGTGATTAGGTCTCAGTTCCATTAATGACTTATCTAAAGCCTTTATCAAAGTGAAGCTTCCAACAAGGACTTTATGTGCAGGTGCTTATAGTTTATTTGGTTTTGCAAGATGGGAGTGGGGGAATAGAGTAAGACAGGAAAAGAGGAAAAGTCCATGTAGTTTGGGGTACCCAGGTGCCTGCTATAGACAACAGGGCTCTGTTGAGAAGTATCCCAAATTTGCCCACTGCCTCCCATTTTCCTTTGGATGCTTGCATGCAGTGAGACAGATCCATTTCCCAGCAGCAGCTGAGATCAGAGGTCGGCAGGGAGAAGTGAGCACCAGAGATAGCTGCTGTGATTAGTTTCAGGTGTGTTTTGTTTAGTTTTTCCCCTGGCTAGAACATTTCATAGGTGATTCCATGTATGCCTTTTGTATGAGACCTATAGCAAATGATTGTTTCATTGTATAGGATTCTAAGCCTGAATAGTGATGTGTCAGCCTTTTAAAATTCCCTAACAGCTTTTTAAGCACTGATTTTTATATTCATTGATGATAAAACAAGGTATATGTTATATCTTTCAGGGTTGCAAAGTGGTAACTTTCTAATCCCACCATTCTTTCTGTATTTATTGGTTGGAATTCTTTTAAAAGAAGACAATTTCCTTCATTAATTATTTAGTTACTTTACATGTAGTTTACGTGGGAAAAACCTGACAAATTGTTGATACTTTTCTCCAATACTCTTTTTAAAAATCAGTTTCTGAGTAAAGAGTTGGTGTGGTGATGACCTCCAATGCAATCCATGGGATCCTACTGCTTCCCTTGAACAGGAGGCCATTGTTCCTGTGCTGTTTACAAGTGGTAGGCTGGGGATTATTAGTTGTTTCACCTTACTAGCAAGTGATCAGGTCCTAGTGCCTAGTAAAGGGGAATGTGGGTATAAATAGAGTGAACTGATAATTCAGCATCAGGAAGGAGACAAGGAAGGCAAAAAGGAGCTTCTGATGGTAACACAAGATGAATCCGAGGGGTAAGGCAGGTCACCATCTCGGACCGGCAAAACCAAAGTTGCTTGCATAAACTGAGAAGTTTGAAACCCCAGGTTGATGATACTTAGGAGCATTTGGGGGTTCTTAATTCTCATAAAAACTTGGATCTTAAGCAGTCCTATTTTCATAAAATGTTTTTGTTGTTGTTGTTGTTGTTCTTTTGTTATACATGACAGTAGAGTCTACTTTGACATATTTAGTCAGATTCATTCCACAGTCTTTCCTATTTCTTGTACCCGCCTCCCTTCCCTTCATTCCTCTTAGTCTAATCCAATGAACATCTATTCTCCCCCCACCCCCCACCCACCCTGTTTCCCGTTGTGTGTTAACATCCACGTATCAGAGAGAACATTTGACCTTTGGTTTTAAGGGATTGGCTTATTTCACTTAGCATAATACTCTCCTGATCCAACCATTTTCCAGAAAATGTCATAAAGTTATTCTTTGAGTCATATTCCATTGTGTATATATACCACACTTTCTTTATCCATCCATCTGATGTAGGGCACCTAGGTTGGTTTCATAGTTTAGCTGTTGTGAATTGTGTGGCTATAAACATTGATATGGCTGCATCTCTGTAGTATGCTGATTTTAAGTGTTTTGGGTATATGCTGAGGAGTGGGATAATGGAAAAGGCTGTGAGCATTGGTGCCAAATTAAATTGTAAGCTAAGTTATCCCACAGCTTGCTAGGGTGACCAACTCATGCTGGTTTGCCTGGGACTTTTTCAGTTTAGCACTGAAAGTTTTATATTCTGAGAACCCCTTGAAGTCCCAGGTAAATCTAGTGTTTGGACACCCTAGCCCTAGAAATATTTTTACTTAAACCTTATACACAATCTTCAGTTTTACTAGTGAGAAATATAAATGTGATTGTCTTCATTTGGTGGCCCATCCAATCATTTCCCCATTTTATTTCCCTTTGTGACCATGTTTATAAGGGACTCTGAAGGAAATGCTATGTTCTCTATTCTAAGAACAGAGAAAGTGATTTGGTCCCTAGGCCACATGAAGGTCAAAACGTTTCTTTTAACTTCACTAACCCAATTTTAAATTAATAAAAAACAAGAATCAGAAATAATGATTTCTGCATCACTGTTTTTGTATTTTTGTCTGTTACATCTTGCATGGGCTAAAGTAAACTAAACAAAATTGTTTTCTTTTAGTCTTGGAATTAAATCGACTGCCTATGAGGATACACTACTAGTTCTTATTCCACTTTGCATTTCTGTGGAGTCCAAGATCCTGCAACAATTTTTGAACTATATTTTCATAAATATTTTACTCTGAAATATTTTCTTATAATTCAGTAGCCACAATTGTTCTAAAGTCAATTATCCTGATATATAAGAGTTTTTCTTTCAGTCTCTGAATACCTTTTTTGTGGGATCAAAGTTCCCTTCTGTGATCTCATAATACATATTTGAAGGAGACCTAATTAAGGAGATAGCTAAGACTGCGGTTAGCTGAGAGCATAAAAGATGTTCAAAGTTCCACCTGATATTCATACATTTATCAAAGAATCTTTGTATGCCCGTGAACACTGTGTGACGCACCTGTAAGCTTGAGCTGTAAGTACTTGTCCTTGTTAAGGCAAAATGTATATAATCGGGTGAGGTTAAGTTAGGTTGGTTGGTGGTTGAGGTGGGTGGTTGAAGTTGGTGGTTGGAGTTAGAGCAGTTGGAGTTGGAGAGGTTACTGGAGCTGGAGAAAGAAGAAGAATAAAAGAACTTTTTTCATTTTCATCCTGTCTCTGAATTTTCTCCCGCGGCGTCATTGCTCCAAGCGGCAATCACCTCAGGCAGCAACACATATTATCTAGTAACCATTTTCAAGTGTGCTTTTGTTATACTCTGATATGGTACAAACAGATAGATTGGGTGAGTCAGCTTTCAATCATTGTGACAAAATTCCTGAGATAATCAACACAAAAGAAGAAAAGGTTTATTTGGACAGATCAGAGGTTTCAGCACATGGTCACTTGGCTCCATTGCCTTTGGACCTGTGGTGAGGCACTAAGTCTCCATGGTATGAGCACATAGCAGAAAAAAATGCTGTCCTATGGCATCCAGGAAGCAAAGAAAAAAAGCAAGGTGCTGGGGTCCTAATATCCCTTTCAAGGACACATCCCCAATGACCTAAATGCCTCCCATGAGGCCCCACCTCCCAAAAGTACTGTGGTTCAGGAACAAGTCTTCAACACATGAATCCTAGGGGAACATCTGGTATCCAAATTGTACTGCAGATGTGTGGTAGTATGCATCTGTTGTTCCATCTCTTGTTCATTTTTCTCCATCTCTTTGTGTAATTAAAATTATTTTCCCCTCTCAGGAAACCTACAGATATTCATGGCAGTGGGGCAAATGATGTGGAATTCAAAGCTAAATTTAAAGCATTTCCTCCTTCTCATGAAGCATATTCACAGATAGGATGAAGAGAATTATTCAGCTCCTTCTCAAAATCTCTACCATGTTGGCAAAGACTTTCAACTCTGGGACTAGGACAATTTTGGCAAAAGTCACATGGGATCCATGTAGAAATTGTTACTGCCCAATATACAGATGATAGAAATACAAGTGCAATCTAAAACAGAAGAGTTAAAAGAGCCACAGGGTTGACTTTGGTTCATAAGTTACAAACAAATTTGGGGATACTCATGAAAATGGAGCCTGTGTAGGACACTTTGAACATTGGCCAACTGTTATGTCAGTTATCTGTCCAAGAGAACAGAGACCTGTTGCTACCTTAGCCTGAGTCTTTGTGCTCAAATGAATTTCCTCTTGATGTTTTGAGTGTAAATAACATCTTTTTAAGATACCATACCATAGTTGCTTCTGATCTGAACCAGGAAGATTTTAGGATCTTAGCATGGGGAGCCTTTCTGAACTTAGGTTTCCTCATTTTAAAATGAGTGATGGTGAGGGCCTCTTTGTCTGCGTGGTAGGCTCTTTAGGAGTATAAAATGGGATAATCTAGGAAAAATTATTTTAAAATAATAAACACCAGATAAATACTAGTTATAATCATAGAGCTAGTATTTTCTCTTTCTCTTTCTCTCTTTCCTAATAGTGGGGATTGAGCCCAGGGGTCCTCTACCATTGAACTACATCCCCAGCCTTTTTCTTTTTTCTTTTAAGACAGGGTCTGGCTAAATTGCTAAGGCTAGTTCAAATTTGCGATTCTCCTGCCTCAGCTCCAGAGTCACTGGGATTACAGGTGTGTGCCACTGCCAGACACAGCTAGGTTGAATATTTTATAGGCTTCAAGGGTTATTTTCTATCTGTTGATGTGTTTATCATAAAGAACATGACAAATTTATAAAAATGCTAAATAGTGCATTATATAAAGATTGGTACATATTAGAAATTCACAATTTTTTCCCCTGAATTTATTGGATCAGACATCTCTATGTGTGTTTCTTTCTAGCAAGAAAATAGTAGAGATTCTTCCTTATCTGCTCCATAGACTGGTTGGGGTTTTCAAATGCTCTGTGGATATTCATTCTTTTCTATGGACTTATTTTAGGAGAGGAAACAAACCTTGTTTATTCCTAATAACATAAATTTTACTGCATAAAATATAACCTAGTTACTGTCTTTACTGTTTTAAACATTTTCCCAGGGAAACATTTTCCTCCTGGATTATACTAGATGTCTAAATGAATTGATTCTCACCTTGAAGTCACTGAAATAACATTTTAATGCCATTTTCAAAATATAAATTTCAATGTGGTTTTGAAAAGTAAAATGAATAAAATTTTTGAAGCTGAAAATAAATGAATGACTAGGACAATTGTTTTAGAGCAAAGTATGTGATTACAGACCAATGTCTAAAGGCCCGAGAGATTCTGAACACTCAAAATATAGACATAGTTACTTCATTTATTCTTTTCTAATTTAAATAACATAATGGCTATCAGGAGACATCAACAATATATTTTTTTCAGGTTTATGATATGCAGATGACAATTATCAGAGTACTTTGGAATGGCCATTTAGGGCCTTCTGATATATCGCTTTAAATTTGCTCAAAGTAGTCTTAGTCATATTTACTTTCTCTAATTTTGCAGGATCTGAGGGAAACAGGCCACACTCTCCTGTGACAAAGAGAACCCAGGAAAGGGGCAGTGTTTTTCCCCTCACAGGTGATGGAGTTTGTATAAAGAATGCAGCAGATAATGGCAGGCTTGTCCTCTGAACAGATGGTGATGGTCTTGTTGCTAGGATAAGGCCTCAAGAATTTAGTTTTTAATTCCACATTATTTGCCTCAGTGCCATGAATATCCCTAGGTTTCCTGAGGCCAAAAAAAAAAAAAAAAAAAAAAAAAAAAAAAGGCTTGCTCAAGAGATGGGAGGACAGAGCAGAGATGGGAGTGGGAGCCAGGTCAGCAGAGGCTTTGGGGAACATGCCTGCTCAGCTGTCTACAATCACCTGGGTTTAAAAGGCAGGCAGGAAGGAAGATTGGTTTGGCAAGAAAACTGGGCCTTTGATGCCTTCGATACCACAGAGAAAAATACCCATTTCTTCCCATTAGAAGTCTGTTGACTTTCCTAATTAAGATAAACATGTTTCTGAAGGAGTTGGTTCTTACAGCATGACATTTATTAAAAACAACTATATATACACAAAAGAAAGTTTGCCAAGAATTTGGGCTGATTGTGATTGTATGAAACATTTTATCGAAATATTTTCAAGTAGCTGCCTTACTTAAAAGTGAGTGACTTTCATTCCCTCCAGTCAATTAAATATCTAATTTCAACTCTAGGAGATAATAACTGACGTATTTTTTTTAATAAATGAGTGAACAGTTAGAAAACTGTTAAACACATAGCCCCGAAGCATGAAAATATATTCATTTAACAGCTTTATTCTTTTATTTTTAATTTACTTCAGAGAATTTCCACTTGTGTAATTTTCAATAACAAGCTCTTATTTTGACATTTCCTTTATTGACTATCAGAGCAATGTATGTAACTATAGGCCAATAGTCTAAAGAACTTGAAGAGTCTGAATACTCAGTGGTAGGTGGGGGTGTGGCTGTGTGTCAGAACAGAATCTAGCAGAATTGTTAGAGCACCTGCCTGAATTAGAAACATCCATCACACCCTTATGCTGCATCCCTCTTTGTGCCCCCAAACATACACTCTGCAACTGATATTAATCACTTTTCTCAGAATTATCTGGATGCAATTTCAATAATTCAATCATGGTTATCTGATTTTTATGAATAATATGACTATGGCACTGTATGCAAGTATTAAGGTTACGATGTGTCTTATTGTAACATGCTCGCGTGTTTGCTGTGTCTGACACTTTGGTTCAGTCTACGATCAGGTTCCTGCTAGTGCTGAGAACTCTATAGCACTCAGAATTGTTTTCAGTAATATAAAGTTGAGCGCTGTCACTGAAATCTGTATTCTTTAGGCTAGGAGTATAAATATATATATAAAACACTGTTACTGTGGGGTTTTTTTTTTTTTTTTTTTTTTTTTTTGTACTATGTTTTGAAGTTGTCAATCATACTCAGATTTTATAAACTTCATTGGCCTGGAGGAAAATATGGTGCTTCTCCCTTTTGTATCTTCTCCACCTTTGCGTTGATGACACTGCAATTCTTCTTCTGACAAACAACCCAGCATTTTAGTATCCCTTCCTGGAAAATGGCCCAATAGTTGTGCTTTTAAACTCCATACCCTCATCAAAATTACCTGTTTGATATTATCCTCCCTCCAGGCCTTTAAGTAAACTATTTGTATGGTCTGATTGATTTAATTCAAGGTAAGGTGTTAATGACTTATTAATGACTTCTTAGATAATATGTTTGCTTTCTGGTAAAGATTTTTAATGATGCGAAAAAATAATGACTAGTGATTAGAATTCTAAATGCTTACAGGAGGAATGGTGACAAGAACACGGGGGCTGGAACAGATCATTTTGGCAGAGATGCTCTCCAGCATTTCTCAATTCACACCATGTAGACGGCTGCCTTTTCTACTAAATATCTGACCAGACCTGCTTTAGAGGAGTTTTTACCATATTCAACTGCGTGTGTCTGGAGATGTGACAGACACCATAATCTGGCTTTTTATTTCTACTAAGATATGCTATAAAATGTGTCCTCCACAAAAGTAGACTTCATTTAAATAACCAATTGTTTTGGAAGTGCCCGATTATTACCCTATCCATTTTTCCAGATTTACTTTTCTTAAAAATTATTTTCAAACTTATTTGTATGGGGATGCAATCTTATCTTTACCTTAAAATATTTTAATTCAAACTTTGTATACAAACATTGGATCTTCACAGGATTCACAGTCATAAAAATATTGCATTGATCAAAGAAGGTTGTAAATGAGTTTCACTTTGTTGATCAAGTTACAAATGTATTTGATATATTCCTCTAATTTTTGTTATTTCTAATTTCAGTAAAGAGAAAAGCAAAGGCATTTTCATGTAATTTTATATGAAGAAAAAAGCTCAAGTGCTTTCAAATAAAATCCTGTACTTAAATGTCCTTTAAATTTAAATGGTTTGTTTTTGAGGATATTTTTCACTTTGTTATTTCTAACATTCTTGGGTGTCTGTGTATATCTGTACATGCTTTTGTATTTGGAAAGCCTGATTTAAAAAAAAAGATTGTCATATTTTAGTTACCAGATCACTAGAAAACTGCATTTAACAACTGTGAAGTCCTTTTGAGCTGGTTTTAAATCACCTTCTCCCCTTTTAAATATAGAGAATTCATGCTGGCAGCAGACTTTAAAATGCTGATTTATGACTACTCCCACTTAACACTTTCATGATTTCAACAAGAATAAGTCGCTTTGGAACCAAAAAAAGAAACCTGAAAGGTCAGGGCTGGTGCTCTGGGAATCTCATTGGGTTTGGTGGGACCCATTACTTCTGCTGAGTTATTTCCTTTGGTCACCTTCATCAATAAGCATTAGATGAAGAATATGTAATAATATTTGTGGGTAACAGGAAAAAAATTAAATCTAGAGAAAGCAATCACTTGCTTCCCCCTTTAAAAATTTCATTTTCTACTAACAAGCCACCTTTATTTCTTGATTTTAATGTAGTTTACGTATTTTCTGATAAACCATATAAACTATATGATGTGGAGATAAATGTGATTGTATTGGAGAATAACTTCCTGCAAGAGCACTTCAGGGGTCTGGGCATTTACAACAGAGTTCAGTAATTGTATCATCCTGCTTTGAACAAACTGTGCAAACTGTGCCTGCTATTTTTTGGTGAGGACGTTATCAATTTGTTTAAGTAAATGTTGGTATTACCCACAAGATTGTTCTCTGCTTATTTATTTTACTCTGTGTTCAAATTGTGTGATTGTTCTGTCCTAAATGAACACTGCATGTAGATTTTGCAGGGATTTCTAAACAGTTGGTCGTTTCTTTGCATGTCACAGCTATGAATATTGTATATGAAGCCAAATGCATAAAACAAACTTTTCAGCATTATTTGAGTATAGATCATTGCTATTTAATGAAAGGACTATAAGTTTGAGTAAAAAGGTGAAAGAGACAAGAAGTGAAAGTATGGTTATCATGTGGTTTTGTATTTGAGTGTATTGGTTGGCCTTGTCCCTTATTTCTTGGTTATCTCTCAAGGGCTTAGCCCTGTACCCTGAATATAGTAGACTTGATATTTGCTTAATAAAATAAATAACTGCTTGATATGACAACATGGATTAAATCTGATTACATACTAAATCTATGTTTCAAGTACGAAAAATAAAGGGAGTAGATTTAGGAACGTTGTTTTGGGGGAATTTGGAATTAGAATAAAAGCAGAGGCCAATTATGGTGGTGCATGCCTGTAATCCCAGCAGCTTTGGAGGCTGAAGCAGGAGGATCACTAGTTTAAACCCAGCCTCAGCAAAAGTGCACTAAGCAACTCAGTGAGACCTTGTGTCTAAATAAAATAGGGCTGGGGATGTGGCTCAGTGGTTGAGTGCCCCTGAGTCCAATCCCTGATACCTAAATAAATAAATAAAAAGAAAGCTCAAGAAAGTTAACATTTTATTTCCCCTCCAAATTTTTCTGATCTATGGAAAGTGGACTAGCTGAAGCGAAAGGATAACAGAAATAAGAGGAAGGAACATGCTGCCTATAAAGTCTGCAGTTCATTGCCTTAGATAGGTGCAAATTGCTCTCTAAATTACTTTTAAATCCTAATCAAAACTTTGGAGATTATGAATATGTAGGCTGGATTCTGTGAGTATTTGAAGCCACTCCCTGAAATTGTGAAAAGAAATAAAAATTTCTTCCTAGAGTGCTTAGCCAAACTGGCAACTGCTTTGGCATGTTGAGAACCTGGCTCAATGCAGCACAGATAATACACAGAGTGATATGCTATCTGAACTGTATGTTCCCTAGTAGTTTCAGTACAGTTATTGAAGGTTACAGAGATTGATTCACCCTCGTACACTGCTTTTATCATATTCTCAAAAATGGGAGTTAATCACATATTACTGGATATGTGTGTTGGTATATACTGCATATGAAAGTATAACATCATTCTTTATTAAATTTTTTATTTGATCTTTTTAGTTATACATGACAGTAGAATGTATTTTGACATATCATACACACATGGAGCATAACTTTCTTTTCTGTGGTGGTACATAATGTGGAGTTGCACTGGTTGTATATTCATATATGAACATAGGAAAGTTATGCCTGATTCATCCTATTGTCTTTCCAGTTTCCATCCCCCTCTTCCCCCACTCCCCTCCTATCCAATCTGGTGAACCTCCACTACTCCATCCGCTGCCCCTGCTTATTGTGAGTCAGCATCTGTATATCAGAAAAAATATTCAATCTTTGGGTTTTGGGGATTGGCTTAATTTCTTTTTAAAAAATTTATTTATTCTAATTTGTTATACATGATAGCAGAATGCATTTCAATTCATAGTACACATACAGAGCACAATTTTTCATTTCTCTGGTTGTACACAAAGTAGAGTCACACCATTTGTGTCTTCATACATGTACTTAGGGTAATGATGGTCATCTCATTCCACCGTCTTTCTTATTCCCATGTTTCCTCCCTTCCCCTTTCTCCCCTTTGCCCTATCTAAAGTTCCTCCATTCCTCCCATGCTCCCCCCACCCATCCCCATAATGGATCAGCATCCACATACCAGAGAAAATATTTGACATTTGTTTTTTGGGGATTGGCTTACTTCACATAGCATAATATTCTCCAATTCCATCCATTTACATGGGAATGCCATGATTTTATTCTCTTTTAATGCTGAGTAGTCCATGCGTATATATATACCACATTTTCTTTATCCATTCATCTACTGAAGGACATCTAGGTTGGTGCCACAATTTAGCTATTGTGAATTGTGCTTCTATAAACATTGATGTGGCTGTGTCACTGTAGTATGCTGTTTTTAAATCCTTTGGGTATAAACCAGAAATGGGATAGCTGGGTCAAATGGTGGTTACATTCCAAGATTTCTAAGGACTCTCCATACTGCTTTCCACATTGGTTGTACCAATTTGCAATCCCACCAGCAATGTATGAATGTACCTTTTTCCCCACATCCTCACCAATACTTATTGTTGTTTGTATTCTTAATAGCTGCCATTCTGACTGGAGTGAGATGAAATCTTAGTTTTGATTTGCATTTCTCTAATTGCTAGAGATGTTGAAAATTTTTTCATATATTTGTTGATTGGTTGTATATCATCTTCTGAGAAGTGTCTGTTCAGTTCCTTGGCCCATTTATTGATTGGGTTATTTGTTTTTTTTGGTGTTAAGTTTTTTTGTGTTCTTTATATAGCATGGAGATTAATGCTCTATTTGAGGTGCAGATGGCCAAGATTTCTCCCATTCTGTAGGCTCTCTCTTCACATTCTTGATTGTTTCCTTTGCCATGAGGAAGCTTTTTAATTGGATACCATCCCATTTATTTTTTTTTTTTTTTTTAAATTTGTTCTAATTATTTATATATGACAGAATGCATTTTGACATATCATACATAAATGGAGTATAACTTCTCATTCTTCTAGTTGTACGTGATGTAGAACTACACTGGTTATGTAATCACAAATGTACATAGGGTAATAATGTCCTTCCCACACTCACTCCTCTCTCTTCCCTTAACTACCCTCCCCTCCCTTTACTCCCCTCTATTTAATCCAAATTACTTCTTGATTTTTCTTCTTATGTTTTAGGAGTCTTGTTGTTGAATTTAGTTTCTAAGCCAATATGATGGAGATTTAGGCCTACTTTTTCTTCTAGTAGGTTCAGTGTTTTGGTCTAATGCATATGTCCTTGATCCACTTTGAGTTGGGTTTTGTGCAGGGTAAGAGATAGGGGTTTAATTTCATTTCGTTACATACGGATTTCCAGTTTTCCCAGCACCATTTGTTGAAGAGGCTATCTTTTCTCCCATGTAATAACATCATTCTTAATGTTTAAGAGGATGGATTATTTTTATTTCTGTACCTGAATATTATTATTGTTATTTTTAGAGCATATTAAGTTTTATGAAGCACTTTTACACCATCTCTTGTCTCCCTCAGGCAAACCTGTGAACTTGATATAGAAAACATTCTTCCCACATCCTTTTTTATTCCTTTAAAAATTTGTTCTAATTTGTTATACATGACAATAGAATGCATTTTGACATATCCTACATAAATGGATATATATTTGGAGATTAATGCTCTGAGGTGCAGATGGCCAAGATTTTCCCCCATTCTGTAGGCTCTCTCTTCATGTGCTTGTTTCCTTTGCTGTGAGGAAGCTTTTTAATTTGATACCATCCCATTTATTGATTTTTTTTCATTTTTAAATTTGTTCTAATTATTTATACATGACAGAATGCATTCTGACATACATAAGTGGTTGGAATCTGGTTGTACTTGGTATGGAATCACATTAGTTGTGTAATCATATATGTACATAGGGAAATAATGTCTTATTCATTCTACTATCCTTCCTACTCCCATATCCCCTCCCCTCTCTTCACTCCCCTCTGCCTAATCCAAAGTACCTCTATTTTTCCCTAGCCCACTCCCCATTATGAATAGTATCCACATATCAGAGAAAACATTCAGCCTTTGTTTTTTTGGGATTGGCTTATTTTGCTTCACATGATACTCTCCAGCTCCATCCATTTATCTGGAAATGCCATAATTTCATTCTTCTATATGACTGAGTAATATTCCATTGTATACATAACACATTTTCTTTATCCATTCATCTGTCGAAGGGCATCTAAGTTGGTTCCATAGTTTGGCTATTGCAAATTGAACTGCTATAAACATTATTCTTTGACACACTGCCCTATTTTTTATATTATATTTCAACAAATAATTTTGCTTTTTATCCTGATATCAATCCTATAAAGATTAAAGAGGTAGAAAAATAGAAAAAAATACACATATTAATAACTTCTGGTAGAAGAAACTTAAGATCCTGTAAACTTTATCCACAGTAATATAAGAGATGGTTTATCAAAGCAAAAGCTGGCCTTGTTCAGTGATATTTCTTTGGGTCTCAAAGAATAATTGATGATAATTTGGTTAACTCATTTGAACAATACCTAAGGGGGCTCTTTTAGCTTGTTGCTTTTTGCAGAGAGCAAAGCTGGATAGAAATGACAAGGAAATAAATTTAGGATATAGTTATTTACCAGGCACTGTCCGAAGTATTTTTTAAACACATTCTCTTTTTTCTTAGAAAATTAATCTTTACAAGAACTATCAAAAATAGCTATTATGCTCTTCATTAATCATATAAGAAAACAGAACAAGTTCTCAATGATAGGAACACATCTCTCTCTCTCTCTCTCTCTCTCTCTCTCTCTCTCGCTCTCTCTGCCTCTCTCCTCAGTGTAGGAGCTAGTGCCTTACTAGTGCTCATCTGGCATATGTTTTATTTGATATTGAATCTGCCTCCAAAGCCTTTACTTTCCTCACCATTGTCATAGTATCCATACTTTGAACTAAACTAATTGCAGTTATTGAGTTGTGCTAACTTTGATTGTGCATCACTTAGCGTTGTCTCTATATGTTTGTAGTATATATATATATATATATATATATATATATATATATATATATATTTAGTTGTAGATGACACAATACCTTTATTTTATTTACTTTTATGTGGTACTGAGGATCAAACCCAGGGCCTTACATGTGCTAGGCAAGTGTTCTGCCACTGAGCCCCAGCCCCAGCCCTGCAGTATCCTTTAGTTAACCAGTATAGTGTTGATGGTAGCCATGAGACAGTCCTCATTAGAAAAGTGGTGAAATCCTTAGCCAATAATTGTCCATGTGGCTCATATCCAAGCCCTATTCCATCTGTTCAAAATATACTGCCATCCAAGTGTCAGCTGCCCCTTAGCATGGTAGGAACTAAAGAATCTGGTCAGCAGATCTGAATTATTCTGGCCAGCTGCTTAGAACCACATTCTGCACCCCAGGTTCCCACTACCCAGTGTAGGTCAACGTGGGTGTCAGCTCCCCAGAGTTCCCTGGGAAGAATCCTAGATACACAGTTCTTTTCCATATTCTGGGATCTCTGGTGCACACAGAGTTTCTACATTTTTTTTTTTTTTTTTCTCCTTAGCTTCTAGATTTCCCCCAGACAGGAGCCATATCTGAGCTGTTTGCTATTCAAATGCTGATGGCATCTCTCATGGTTCTAGGTCTGCAGTGCTTACTTATCAACTGTGTTCCGGAGCAGTGGAGACAGGCCCCGCTCACTGTCCAGGGCTTAGGGATGGAAGCTATGCGCTTGACCTGTGACTTCTCCTACACCAACCAGTTGCATATTCCCCTCCCTCCCCCACATATTTGTTTTCTTGGACTGCCATAGCACCCACAGACTGGATGGCTGAAACAACAGAAGTTTATTCTCTCTCAGCTCTAGAGGGTAAAAGTCAGAGATCAAGGGCCCAGCAGGCTTGTTTCTCCTGAAGCCTCGCTCCTTAGCTTGTGGATGACTGCACTTCTCACTGTCTGTGCACGTGATGGGTCCTGGGCCTATTTTCTGCATCCTGCCCTTCTCTTCTCATACGGACACCAGTCTTCTTACCATATGATGCCATTTTACATTAATTACTTCTTTACAGGTGTTATAGCCAAAAAAAAAGTCATATTCTGAGATCCTGGGATTTATTCTTTCAATATAAATTTTAGGGGACCATTATGCAAACCCATAACACCATAAGAGGGAGTGCAGAGCAGAAGGAAACTAAAAATGCTCCCTCTTTCATTAACTGTCTCTTGTAGGGAGCGGAGTGAACAGAGGAACAGTATCTTTCTCCCAAATGTCCTCCTCCACAAATGTATGAAATGAAAATACTTCCCAACACTTCAGGTGTTCAACCACCTCTTGATGTGACCATGTCCTGTAATGCCCCTCTCAATATACCTTCAAATATACCTTCAAATTTACTTCAATTTACCATGTCCTGTAATGCCCCTCTCAATATACCTTCAAATTTACCTCCAGTTTGTGCTGGAGGAGGTGGGTGCTTGAAGAGGTGGGTCCTGGAGGAGGTGGGTGTTGGAATGTTGTAATGCCCCTCTCAATATACCTTCAAATTTACTTTCAAAGAAGCTTTCAGCCTAATGATGCATTGTGCCCACACATGCCTGTAAAAAATCTCTGCAACCATGATGGGGAGAGGTTTTATACGTTTTTCTATTTTATCTGTTTCAGTTATGTACAACCCAGGATACACCTTGACATAATCACAAAGCATGGAACAAAACCAGCTCCAATTCATTACCCAGAACTTCCCCAGAGCCCTGCTCCCCTCCCTCCACTCCACCGATCATTCTTCAATCCATGTAGTTTACTTTTTCTTTTTTAAATTAGTGTCCTGTGGATACACCTGCACCTGATGCCAGGACCCACCCCACCATGTCACAGCCATGCATGCTCAGAGGACAGTTCAGGCAGATTCATTCCACTTTTCTTCCCCTTTCCCATCTTTTTTCCCCCCTCTTTCTCCTCCATTCCCTTTGTCTACTGTATTTATTCTATTTTTTATGAAATTCCCTCTCCATTTTTTCCCTTTCATTCTCTTTTTGACCTTCTCGCTTATTTTGTATTAGCTTCTGCCTATCAGAGAAAACATTTGACTTTTGACTCTTTGGGACTGGCTTATTTCACTTAGCATAATACTTATTAGCATATCTGAGCTGTTTGCTATTCACTGATGGCATCTCTCATCCAATTACTAGTAAATGTCATAGTGTCATTCTTCTTTATGACTGAGTAATATTCTATTGTGTACATATGCACATTTTCTTTATCCATTCATCTGTTAATGGGCACCTAGGTTGTTCCATAGCTTAGCTATAATTGTGAATTGAGTTGCTGTAAGCATTATTGTGGCTATGTCACTCTAGTATACTGATCTTAAATCTTTTGGATATATACTGAGGAGTGTGATAGCTGGGACATTTGGTAGTTCCATGGCTTTTCTAGTTTTAAGAAAAATAAATATATATTCTTGATTGTTGCTTGAAAGATACTTTGCATCTCATTCATAAGTCTCTTCATTTTATTTTTTATTTTTGTATTAATTTGGGTAAAAGTACTATCCTACTATTTTATTCACTGGATCAGCACTATTATATAAGCAGGAAGTAAACTTCAATTTGGTTTATTTGAGTATTTGCCTCACCTTATTAATACAGAAATTAATATCTAGAAGTATATTATTGCCATATCAAATTTTGTGAAACGGGGCATTGTCTTAAGAGCAGTTGGTCAGTAGAAAGCAAAGAGACAAATATCGGAAAGTGGAAAGATACTGGAGATTTGTATTACACAGTTATAAGCATTTGGTAAAATATTGTAAACAACAACCCAGAAAGAAGATGTACTGAACATGCCAGTCTATGGAAATTTATTAGTAAGAGCCAGAATGCTTGTGTTTCTCTTTGCTTCATTTAGCAAGATATAATAAGATGACCTCAAGAAAGACTAGGTTGATTTGTAATTATAAATTGCTTCCAAGGAACATAAAAATGACTGCTTCTGTACACCAAAGAGTAAATAACAAGGCCAAGAAAAGAAAACTTTGTCCAAGTCCCGGTAACACTTCTCATTAAAGAAACAGACTCAACACAATATCAAAGATAAAATTGAAGGGGTTGGGAGTTCTACACTTGGAATGGCAGTATGTGCAGTACTGCAGACCTCCTCCCCACTTAAACAGGTAAAAAGTAAAACGAGTAAGATCCCTGGAGATGACCCTATGGACATACAGCAAATGAAGAAATACTGATTCCAAAAACTCAAATTAGGTAACAAGTAAAGAGTTGGCCTCCTCCCTCTGCTTTCAGAAAGGCAGAAACTCTATTTCAGGCTGATGTAGGCAAGAACACAAGGCCCATTTCCCCCTCCTACTGGTGCCCAGTTGGTGGGCTTCCTTCCTAGGAAGGATAGGGCATCAGCATTTATCATCCTATCCCAGCTAACTGTTGCTGAAGCTATTTTCTGGTCAAGCGTGGCTGAGTCTTCCTTCTCTACCTAGCTCACTCTGATGGGAAGGAGCTCCACCTTGGGCGTGGTCCTCCCAAGAGCACCAAAGCTCTAGCCATCCTTGCCCTTGCTCAAAGGGGAGAGTGCAACATGCTCACTTCTTTAAAGGATATAAAATGATATAAAGTGCAAGGCCTTGTTAAATTTTAACATTTTTTGATATCAAATTATATATGTAAGTATATACATTAGTATAATTATATAACATAATTATATTGCTATGTAACAATAATATCCCCAAAAAGGGTGAAAAAGGGAGTAGAGATGTGTAAGACTAACATTTCTTTCATTGGAGATAAGTTAGTATAATTTAAAACTGTTTTTGGTAAGAGGCAAATAGGAAACTCTTAGTCAACCATTAAACAAATTACTATAAAACATAGTATAAAAATTATTAAACATTAAAATGTTATGAAAGAATATATTCACTTAGTACAAAAGGAAGCAGTAAAGGAGAAACAGGAACAAAAGATGACAAATAAAAATTGAAATGGAATAACTATACTAATGATGAATGTATTATGGTAGTCAAAACTAATGTAAGAAAGCAAAGATTTTCAGACTACATAAGAAACAAAAAACAAACAAAAAACGAACCACCTAGTTGTTGTTTATAGGAGATACATTTTATACTCAAACATACAAATAGTAAAGAGATGAAAAAGGATTATCTTCAAACAGCAACCATAATGAAAACTAAAGCAGCTGTACTAGTATCAGGCAAAATAAACTTTACAACAAAAATGTTACTAGATATGGAGACAATTTACAATGAGGAAGGGTCAAACTGTAGTGAAAACATAAAAAGTATAAATATGCATGCACATAGCAGAATACTAAAATAGGTGAAATTAGTTTTCAGAAATGATAAGAGAAATAGATAATTTAGGAATAATAGTTGGAGACTTCACTTTCTTACTTTCAAAATGAATAGAATAACAGGCAGAAGATCAAAAAAAGTGTTAGAAAAATCAAACAACACTACAAACACTAGAACAGACGTCTTTGGACTATGTTTTTCATGACTGAAAAATGCACATTCTTAAGTGCACATGGAACATTTTCCACAATATATACTGGGGCATAAAAAGGAAACAATAAATTTAAAAGGATAAAAATATAAAATGGTTTTTCTCTGATCATGATTAAATACAATTAGAAATTAATAACCAAAAGAAGTGAACAACATACTTCTAAACTAATGGGTCAGAGAAAAATTAAAATTAAAAAATAATTTGAATATGGAAATATGAAAATTTCCACAATACAGTTAGTGCAGTGCATAGAGTGGGTTTTATAGGTATAAATGACTATATTTAAAAAGAAGTGAGACCTCAAATCAACAATTTAACTTTGACTCACTCTGAAGGTACTGGAAGAATAAAAATAACTACCCCTAGAACCAATATAATGAAGAATATAATAATCAAATGCAAATAAATGAAATGGAGAATAGAAAATCAATAAAGAAAATCAATGAAACCAAAACCAGATTCTTGGAAAAAATTACAAAATTGAGAAAACTTTGACAGAGAGGAGCCAAATATATCAAAGGGAGGGCATTACTTCTGACTATAGAAAAATAAAAAGCATTATAAAGAAATACTATAAGTAGTTGTATGCTGATGTATTATGTAACTTTGATAGAATTGACAAATTCCCAGAAAAACACAAACTACCAAACTGACTCAAGAAGAAGGATATCATCTGAAAAGATCTATAACAAGTAGAGGGATTGAATTTGTCATTAAAAAAAAAAAATTATCCACAAATAAAAGGCCAGGACCAGATTAATTCACTGGTGAATTCTGTCAAATATTTACAAAAGAATTAAAATCTTCACAAACTCTTCCAAAAATTAGAAGAAAAGGGAACACTTCCCAAGGTATTCTGTGAAGCCAGTATTCCTCTAATACCAAAACTAGACAAAGACCTCACAAGTAAAAGAAACAAGCTATTGACCAATCTTTATGAACATGGATGCAAAAGATCATCCACAAAAATACTAGCAAACCAAGTCAAGCCATGCGTGAAGTCATCATACCATGACCAAATGAGGCTTACCCAAGGGCTGTAAATTGGTTTAATACCTGAAAATCCATTAATGTAATATACCTCATCAATAGACTAAAACCCACAAAAAAACCCACATTTGTCTTAATAGATTCAGAAAAAGAATCTGACAAATCCAATGCCTTTTCATTATAAAAACATTCTATCTACTAGTTAGAGAATGGGATGTTTTTAACCTACAAAGGGTATCCAGGAAGGCCCACTGGTGACATGGTGCTCAGTGATGACAGACAGGAGCTTTCCCTCCACAAGCAAGACAAGAACTTACCTGCTCTGACTGCTGCTGCACAATAGATTCTGACCAGGGCAGTGAGTCAAGAAATAGAAGCATTGCAATGGGAATGAGGAAGCAAAACTATTCACAGATTACACTAGTTTATATGTAGAACATCTCTAGTAATCCACTAGAACACTATTAGGGCTAAGCAATGTGTTATATAAACCTGGAAGACATAAATTCAATATTCAAAAATTAGCTGTATATAGGCTGGGTGTGGTGGCAAATGCGTGTAATCTCAGCAGTTTGGGAGGCTGAGGCAGGAGGATTGCAAGTTCAAAGCCAGCCTCAGGAAAACTGAGGCACTAAGCTACTCAGTGAGACCCTGTCTCTAAATAAAATACAACACAGGGCTGGGGATGTAGCTCAGTGGTCAAATGGCCCTGAGTTCAATGCCCAGCATTCCCCCCTCAAAAAAATTAGTTGCATATCTATATACTTGGCATAAACAGCATAACATGAAAATAAAAACCAATTTAATTTAGAATAGCAAAAATTAAAATATTTAGGAAAAACTATTACAGGATGTAAAAAAGTATACTCTTAAATCTATAAAACACTGAGCAGACTTTTAAAAGTAAGTAAATAGAAAAATACCCATGTCTGGCATTGAAGTTTTAATATTATTAAGAAGGGAATATGCTTCAAATTAATCCACATATTCAATGTAATCCTTGTAAGAATAGCTGCTGGCTTCTTTGTAGAAATTGACAAACATGAGAAGTACTCGACACTAGGATGGATATAAAAAAGTCAGATAATATCTGGTGAGGATGTGATGAGATTGGAATCCTCATACACTGTTGAGAATGTAAATTAGTGCAGACACGATGGGAGACATTCTGCTGATTCCTCAGCTGGTTAAATACAGTGTTACCAATAATTCCACTTCTAGTTATGAATCCAAGAGAAATGAGAACATATATACAAAAAAATCGTACATAAATGTTTACAGCAGCATTATTCATAATGTCCCCGTCCCCAAAGTAGAAAACTCAAGATATCTTATCAACTGATGAGTGAATAAGCAAAATGTGGTATTTCCATGCAATAGAACATTATTCAGCCAGAAAAAGGAATAAATGAAAGGGTGATATGTTTAAACATGAATAAGACTTGAAAACATTTTGATAAGTAAAAGAAATGAGTCAGGAGACCATATAACGTATGACCACATTTTTATAAAATGTCTGGAATAGGCAAATCTATAGAGACTGAAAGTAATAGGTTGCACAGAGGTGGGGTAGAAGAGTAGGTATATGGTAGTGAAAGGGCATGGTATTTCTCTGCTGTGATGAAAATGTACTAAAATTGTCTCAGGTGATAATTGTAAAAATCTGCAAGTGTACTAAAAGCCATTGAAGTGTATACTTTAAAAGGGCAAATTGTATGTTATGTGAGTTTTATCTCAATAGAAAAAATAAGTGGGTTATCTTTTCATCCAATCCTAGTGTTTTAGATGACCCCCAACTAACTACTTCCTTATTGAGAGAAAGGCATGAACATAGAAAGCAAAACAAGATTGTAAACAAAAAAAAAAAAAAAAAAAAAAAAAAAGAGAGAGAAAGAAATTTAAATAAATGTAAGAGGCCCAAGTCTTTAATCTGAAAAAAGAATTTAGAGGATGATTACTTATGCACTGAGTGGAAACAAATACCTCAGATTCTAACAAAGATTTTGAGGGAAGTATGTTGCCAATAGAACAATGATTGTGGTCCTAAAAAACTCCTGATTTTCATAAAAAACCCTCAGTTCCCAAAACTGGCAGAAAATGGACAGTAAATTTTTTTTAAAAAATATGTATTTATTTATATGTGGGGCTGAGGATCGAACTCAGTGCCTCACACATGCTAGAGGAGTGCTCTACCATTGAGCCACAACCCCAGCCCGCATGGACAGTGATGGTTTTGACCTCTAAAACTGAGCCCATTTTTCCATGCTCACTTCAGATAGAGCCACGCAGGATGGTGAACAAGGAAAAGTATCCCAGGGGGTGAAGTCAAGGGGTCATGGAGAACAATGCACATTGCAAGTTCTCCTGGAGAGTTGAAGCATGGACTTGGACCTTGCCCAATTCTCATGAATTGGGGCTTCACAGACTGCCTAGTAGGGGTTCACCACTGAAATGGATCTGCCATTACTGTGTATCTACCATTTCCCCCTTTATATAGAATCTATCAAAGTTTCCTTGTTTTGGGGGGCTGCGGTTGTGACTCAGTAGCAGAGTCCTTGCCTAGCATGCATGAGGTACTGGGTTCCATCCTGAGCACCACGTAAAATACACAAATAAAATAAAGTAAGTGCAAAAACAAGAAAACTTTTTTTTTTTTTTTTAATATCATTAACATAGAGGTATACATGGGGGAGGGGAAAAGCTTCTCTTAGTTCACAGGTCATGGGACCAGAACCCACCTAAAGTTGAAGAGAAAAACCCAGTAAGTCAGCAGCCCACAGACTTACAGTAAGTGAATTGTGTCTTTTCAGGATATTATTGAATGGGTTTTATGTGTGGGAAGAAGAGTGAACATAACTATAATGACCACAGGGACATATAGTGGCAGTGACTGCTACCTATTAAAAACAATGCATAGTCTTCTCTTCACCATCACACAACTATCTTTCACAGTTTGTTTAAATTTTACTTGTGACCATGTGACAAGTTTTATCCAAATGAATTTGAATAGAAGTGGTGGGCTTCATATTCTGGCCCGTTAAAAATTGCCACACATACTTAGCCATTCTTTTTTTCCTGGTCTGCTGGCTAGGAGGCAGATGACCTCCAGGGTGACCTTGGAAGTCTTAGTCAATGTGGTAGAGCACCCACAAGCCCAGGCTCTCCAGTGACAACATGGAAGAGGGTTCCATCAACAAATTCATCCACTCAGACCATTATTTAAATACTAAAAATTCTCTTGAATTTGCACTATTATACATTTTCAATCTGCCTCTTCTTAAAAAGCAATTAGTCTTCCCTAACAAATATGACTCTCATCACTGAATTTCTTCCGTGTACCTGCTGAGTTTAGTAAATTGTTCTCACTGGGTATTCTGGGTATTTGTTTCTTCCCCCTTCACTGATACTGCACATCCTAGGTGGTGGTTTCAATGACTTCTCTGACAACTTACTTTCTAGTCAAGGTGGTTTTCCCCCCATTGAGTTTTATATCTTTCTCCTTGTATTTGATCTTATTGGTAGTTTCATCCCTATAATTTTTAGTTGTATGTGTGATACAACTGTAATATGGTTTTAAATAAAGTGGGAGACTTGAAGAATTTGCTCTCTAGGAAGTTTAAATAGGCTGAATAAAGACTGGATTAACACATGTTATGCCCATCCCACTTGTCTTCCTCAGTCTGTACACCAGGAAGTTCAGATTAAAAACAAATCTTACATTGGGATTTTAATGTTTTTTTGTCTGTGAAGGGGATAAAATGTATTTAGGTCTGTAACAGACAATCTGCACCTTTAGATCATCTTAACAGCCATTTTAGATTACCATCCAATAAATTCGATAACTGCAGAACCAATTGATGATAAGATCCAACAATTTGGATTAACTCTGTGTAGCCTATACACAGCTTTAATCTGGTCCTTGTACCATCTTGGTAGTAAATTGTAATATTATTTTTTCAAACTTTGACTTGCTTGAAAACCTTTCAAATGTTGAAAAAAAATTTTGAGAAAGTAGCATATTAAAAAAGAAAAAAAAAAAAAACAGAGTGTTACTCATTTAAATAATTTATTTTTCCAGCAGGGACATCGGTTTGATGATTAATACACTGCATTCATTTTCTTCCTTTAAGAAACCTGAAACAAACAGGCTTGCATGGTGTATATATAATTCATTTAGGTGTTGAAGTCTGAGCCTACATTTGTAAGAGAAAATTTCAAACGAGCCATAATTAATATGTCACTTTAGGAGCAGCAGTGGGATGAGGGGGCGGAAGTAAATGGATTTACCTGATGTTCTTTCAGTGTGTGTGTGTGTGTGTGTGTGTGTGTGTGTGTGTGTGTGTGTGTAAAGGAGAAATTGAAGTTAATGCACAAAGAAAGGGCCAGCTTTGCAAGCTTATTTCTTTGAGTTCATGCCAAAGTAAATAGGTGTATCTGTGGGTATCTCCTTCTGGAGGTGTGGAAAGAGTAGGTTAAGTGTGATGGACTGCAGCACATTTCAGGACAGGAAATTTGAAGAGTATGATAATCTGGAAGGCCAACCTTATTTTCTTCAGTTCTGTTGCCATTTATTCTGTGAACTGTAAAAAAAGTTCTTTAGCATGCCCAGTTCTTTTCTCTCTTACCTGTTAACACGAAGCAATATACTGAAGGCAGAATTGCTGTATACACACATATTACACTATTTGCTCATACTTGTCTTCCATGAGATTTTGACTACCATCATCACTGTTATGGATTGGATGTGATGTGTCCCCCAAAAGCTCCTGTGATGATATAGCAAGGTTTGGAGGTGAAACGATTGGATTGTGAGTGCTGTAAGCTAATCCATCCATCCTAGCTTTGGTGGTAACTCTAAGTGGTAGGATGTAGCTGCAGGAGGTGGATCCTGGGAGGGCAGGGTTCATCTTCCTTGCAGCCCCTTACCCCTCCCACTTTTGCTTCCTATCTGTCCTAAATGGAGCAGTGCTCCTCCATCACACCCTTCCACCAGGATGTCCTGCCTCACCTTGGGCCCAGAGCAATGGAATCTGCCTACTATGGACTAAACCTCTGAACCATGAGCTGAGATAAACATTTCTTCCTCTAAATGTTCTTGTTGGGTATTTTGGTCACAGTGACTCAACCCTGACTAAAACAACTGTCACAGGATCTTGATATTTCAATCTAGGTAAAAAGGTGCTCTGGGTGTTTTTCCAGACTGATCTTCAAGTATTTCAAATGTCATTCTTGATGAATCCAGTTCTTTTTCACATACACAGGACTAGGAAGGGTTTCTATCAATGTGATTAAACTTGTCTGGTTGATATTAAGCTCATCACAGAAGAATTTTAGGGGAAGGGTCTCCAGGCTTGGCTCTTACCCCAGAAGTTTCATCCAAATCCAAAGCTATTACTGAATCATTGGCCCAGTAAATCATCCAAAATGGAAAATAGTACAAATGTTTTCAGGGGTACTATCTCTATACTATCTGACTAATAATATATCTTCTAGCAAATCTTAGAAATAAATTGGCATCTTTATACATTATGTCAGAGCTCCAAGGTGAAAAGGATTGGAGCTCAGAATCAGAAGGCTTATTGTTCTTAGTGATCAAGTCCTCATGAAGGCCTGTGACCAGTTGAGGCATCGTTTTTAAAGAGATGAATTGATGTTCAGTGGACCTAAGGACACAAGAAAAGAGAGTGAGAAAACTTGACAATTACCCTTTGTGGGACAGCTACTGTATATGAGGATGTGTAGCCTGAAAATGAGATGCTTTATGGGAGCTATGGTGGCACAATGATAGTTATGTCAGTTTTCTTCACTGGAACAAAATGCCAGAGAAAAATAACTTAGAGGAGGAAAGATTTATTTTGGCTCACAGTGTCAGAGCTTTTGGCCCATAATGAATTGGCTTTTTTTTGCTTTGGGCCTGAAGCAAAGCAGAACATCATGGCATAAGGGTGTGGTGGAGGAAAGCTGCTCACCTGATGGCAGATAGGAAGCAGAAAGAAAGAGAGCAAGGGGTCTGGGGACAAGATAAACCCTTCCAGGGCCCCTCCTCAGTGATAAGGATGCACCTCTGAATGCTGCATTGTAGACCAAGTGAAAATAGTAGAAAAGAAAGCTGGAACTTTAAGGTTAAGTGTGTAGACTTGGGAATCAGAGGGGTTAGAATTTCATTCTGGATTCCCTCACTTATTATTATTGGATGTTTTTTGTATTTATTATCTTAAAACTTAAATTTTTTAAATCTAAAATACAAATGAACACATTATTTACTTGATAGGGTTGCTGTGATGGTTAAATAAGATAATAAATACATTAAAGTATTTACTGGGATACAGAAGGTGATCAATAAATGAAGAATACAAAATTATTATCATTATCATTATTATTATTACTATATATTTTTTGTTTTGGCATGGGGGTACTGGGGATTGAACTCAGGGCCACTCAACCCCTGAGCCACATCCCCAGCCCTATTTTGTATTTTATTTTGAGATGGGGTCTCACTGAAATGCTTAGCACCTCCCTTTTGCTGAGGCTGGCTTTGAACTCCCAATCCTTCTGCCACAGCCTCCCGAGCTGCTGGGATTACAGGCGTGTGCCACCATACCCAGCTTGATGTCTTTTAACCTGAAAAATTGTATATGATAATATGCTGAATATATTGCAACAGATATTTTCTGTGAAAGAAAATATAGCTAATACTTTTATTTTTTAGTAGTTTGAAATGTTACAAAAGCAGTTATTAACACATCTAAATCTGCATGTTATCTAAGAATTGCTCTTAATATTATGCTGCATCCTGTGTTTATGTAGAAAGTCCATTTAACCCTTCCTTAAAAAAAAAAAAAAAAAAAAAAAAAAAAAGACATTCACAAAGTAAGTGCTAAGAATGAGCAAAAAGTAGACTATTTGAAGAAAGTCAAATCACTTCATTTTTATAATATGTTGGGCATTTGTTCATAAATTGAGACTTCCTTTACCCAGCATTCCAAGTTTTCTCTGTGATGACAGAAAATTCCATTTTATGACGGTGGAGTATCAGGAATCAATTATGTCATCAGTTATTTGTTCAATGTCAAGAAGTCATTGGGAGTTTGAGAAAGAAATCAAATGAACACAGGTTTTTGTTGTCATTGGTGTGAAGGTTTAAAAATCCCTTCTTGTCAAAAATTAGAACAAGTAGCTTGAGAATTTGGGAAAAAAACAAAAAACAAAACAAAACAAAAAAACCCCAAACATTTCCAGGGGAAAGTCACATTAATAGCCTTGAGTGTCTAATTAATTTAATGCCATTTAGCTAGCATTCACATAAACAGGTTTAGTTTTATAGGAGTTTGCACTTTGTGATATAGGAGTTGCAATTTCTCTGAGCTACTTGAAAACTCTATGCTCTGCTCCATTCTTTACTTTCATAAATTTTGGTGTTACAAAACTGTTAGTCATAAAAAGGCATTTATAGTTCAATATAATTTTCCTTCTTTTTTCTTTTATTTTCTTTAAAAATGCAGTTTTAAAAGTAATAAAGCTCTTCCTTCTGTAAATCTTCAATCTTTTTTTCCTAAGGGAAGATTAATTTGTAAATATGCTAATGGATTTGTATAATATTAAACTTTCCCAAGAAAAATTACATTACTTCATATGAATGAACACATCTATCTTATCCAATTTATAAACTAATGGTTGAAAACCCCAAAACTGTTTCCTACTATGTGTCTTATAACTAAAATGGCTGTAGGCACAGCCGCAAACTTGGCATTTCTCAGCAAATTTATTGGGTGAAATTTTTTTTCAGTCCCTTTATTGAGTTTTCCTCATTTAGCTGTATTTGGATTCCAGCTAATAAAATGCAATTCCTCTTAGAAAAAGGTGAAAAAGTAAACATGCTGCTCAAAATAGAAGCGATTTCTAAACAGGAAGTAGATTAAAAAGAACAAATGCTTAGTTTAAAAGTGATATTGGTGGTCGGGATCCTGTGATGGAGATGTTCCCACAGCTAACTTTCATTAAAACAGCAGGGTGACTTTTTAGGTCAGGCGATGAGCTAAGGGCTGGGAGGTTTAGTTAGGTAGCTATTACAGATTTGCTCTGATTTTATGCATGAGAACTTAACCCCCCTTCATCTTGTTTGTTTCTTTATTACTTATTTTTACCAGCTAGATCATTCCATTGTATAAATGGCTTTCTGCAGTCAGGCAAACGTCCTGGTATCTGCCAGTCCTCTGAGATGACCTTCAAAGCCATCCCTGGCTGTTGTTCTTATGGGACACCCTGAATTCAGCTCTGAGGTGGGATTTATATTACTTGGTCATTTCCCCCTGAGGGTCTCAGTGAGACTGGCTGAACTATTCAGGGAATTAAGCAGGAGGAAAAGGGGCTATATATGAGAATTAACACTGTTAATTCTACAAATAGACAGGGACTTGGAATTCTGATATTTCTTCTCAATAATTAGATACCTTGTTTCATAAAAATTATCTACTAGTAACTCAAAGGAATCCCCACTCAAGGGAAGACTACAGTCAAGGACATTTATGGTGGTTATCTTCTTTCCAGATATTTCCAGAAGTTTATATTAGGAGGGTTCTGTGTAATGTGAAGAAAACAGGATCTGGTTAGTGGTCCCACAAAGGTAAGAGAATAGCTTAGAAAGTAATTTTTAATAATGTGATGCATTAACTTATTTAGTTCTTAAAAGGTAGCCTTCATTTTCAGCATTTTTGTTGACCTTCATTACCTGATTTAGGGAAAAGGATTTAAGTTATTTTTACCCTTGTTTTGTTAAACGGGGACAACTGACTGCCTCAATGCCTGCCAGTGGTGTGGGGAATTCACCAGATTGATTTGCCTCCTTGTATTCAGTTAGAGCTGGGTGGTGGGTGGGAAGGAAAATAAATTAAGTTTGGATAAATGAAAAGTCCAGGAATGTAGTTAGAATCAGACATTGCTGTATTCTGGTGTTCGCATTATGCCTGTAGCAATTGGTCAGCTTCCATTGCTCAGCTCTGGTTTTCTTTGTTTGGCTTTATTGTTAGTTATCTTTATTGTTAGATGTCTGTGGTCATCAGCTAGTCCAGCCATACATTGAATTTCTCTTCCTCAACATTTCCTGCAAATCCTAGGGCTGCCAGTCTTGGATCATGTACCCACCCTTAGAGCTAGAGTCTGAGCATCAGTCAGTCTCACCCAAAACACTAGGACCAAGAATGGGAGAATGGAGTTCCTGAGGGTAATGTAGCCTGATGGTTGCAGAAGCAGGAGCAACGTGTGAAGGCAAGAAGAACATGTCCCCATCACCATTATAAATTGAAAACACGTGTCATAATAAATAGGAAGAGGAATTAAAGTGATAAAAAGATAGGAGAGAGCATTTTGCTTCACATAAAGAGTATTCAGGGAATTCTTTGTTGAGGTCACTCTATTCAAAGTGAGGTAGTTGGTGGAAATGTTGCTAGGTGGGTCTAGATAAGGCTAGATGGAAAAAGAGCATCCTTGGCTTATGAGTAGTTTTGTAATGTTATCTGCAAGTTTTGTTTCTTCCAACATGAAAGTAGTTTCTCCCAAAGCAGGCACTGTCTTCCAGTATCTTACTGAACTTCTCTAAGAACATAGCATAGGGCTGGATTCAAAGCAAAGTCTAAGTACGTACTTCTGATGGATTTATTTCAGCTGTTGGTCATGCTTATCACACTGAAGGATTTCTCAGGGAGTTTTTTCAAACCTATCTTCCCTGAGAGTGGCATTTGTTTCCTATCTTTCCATATGACTTGAAGAGTCTGAATATGTCCTTTTAACGTGCCTCCAGGTTTCTGTGCTTTCTCTCACACCACCAACGCTCTGTCTGGCAGAAGCTGGGACCGCGGCTGCTGTCTTTCTTCCATACTGAAGGTCTGTGCTGTGCAAAGTACTGCTTCATGCTGCTTTCCTGATCCACTTTGCATAACTGCCTGGGAGAAAGTGCTTTTTGGATAATCCAAAAGGGGGAAATATATTGAACAGCATTTTTCTTGGGCATATTTCATGGGTTAAATACATTTAAAATGCTATTACAGTGAAATGCTACATAGAGCAAGCATTTCTCAAACCCTAACAGTGGTCAACTAGTTTCAGAGCATGTAAGATACATTGTAGCTAGAAAACAAACAGATCTTTAGGGTAGGTTTTTTTTTTTTTTTTTTTTTTTTTTTTTTTAGAAACATAGGATTTTAGTGGTCTGTAAGAGTTCTTGATACGATTTTTGGATGAGACCTCAGAGATAATATAGTCCAGAGATAGAAAATAGATTCATCTTGTGTGCCAAATTTGATCAGTTGGTGGTGGTTGCCTGGAGAGCTGTGTGAAGAAGGAATTTATGGCAAAGTCCAGACTCAGTGGGGAAAGTGCCTGGATAAATTTTTTTTCAAGTCTACCACGGTTAAAGAAGGGGAGAGTGGCACCATATGTAGAATGTACTTGCCGACTCGGTGCAGTCTCCCACTTTACAAAATTAGAAAATCCAGTCTAAGATCATATTCCTCATTAGTAGCAGAGCCCAGTCTTTTTAGTTCAGCCTCTCAATATTTCCTCCAAAGTGGTTTCCAAATGGGTTAACTGAGATAGGTCTGCAAAAGCAGTCATAATAGGGTCTGATGTATTATCTAATTTCAGCAACTATTAGCTAAATGTAACATTTAATTAAATCATACATTCCCTTCTTAACCAAGGAATCATCAAATACTTACTGAGCTTGTACTATGGGTGAGGTATACCTAGTGCTTACACACATGATAAGCATGCTTTCCAGAGTTTGACCACCTCTTCATCAGAATCAAGTAGCTGGAGTATAGCAGCCTTCATCTAGGCCATGTTGTTCTGTTTTCACTCATTACCAATTTGGTTCTCTCTCTGATCTGAAAGCCTAGATAGATGAGGGAGAAGCACAGTTATTTCACTCATCCTGTGTAAATTGTCTACTTTCCTAAACAAGTACTACCCTTTGGACTCTATGATAAATCTCATGAAAATGGAATTATATTCAAATGAATCAGCAGCACATTATGGACCTGGTTTTTAATAACAGGTGTCTAACGTGTGCATGCGACATGCAAAATATGCTGATGCAAATGGATGATTGCATGTGCAAAAATATGCAGATTAATGTGCAAACAGATGTTCAAATAATTTCCCATTATTGCATGCCATTACCCTTTTTGAATGCACAACTGCATATTTTGTATACAGATATGTTTGCATTGTTTGTATTTCATGTGTGCAATTTATACAAATCTTTTCAAGGATTGCTCTCCATCATATCCCTAATTGGGAAGTCTTAACCTTCCCGTGCATTTTCAGTTCCTGAGAGAGTTCTCTGAAAGCAGAGAAAAATACTATGACTTGCCATTAGAAAGCTTGATATCACCAGAAGATAAATGCTAATTTTTATCTG